>CAJGYO010000013.1:17105174-17442089 GCA_904845875.1 Miscanthus lutarioriparius
CTAATCATGTTTATAGGTTGTCCAAGGCGTTATATGGGCTTAAGCAAGCCCCAAGAGCGTGGTATGAGCGCCTTCGGGACTTCCTCATAGAGAAGGGCTTCACCATTGGGAAGGTTGACACCACACTATTCATCAAGAAGCTTGATGAGCATATCTTCATTTGTCAAGTATATGTTGATGATACCATCTTTGGATCATCAAATGAAGATTCTTGCAAAGAATTTGGTGAATTGATGTCGAAGGAGTTCGAGATGTACATGATTGGTGAGCTTACATTCTTTCTTGATTTTCAAGTCAAGCAATTGAGAGAAGGGATCTTCATCTCTCAAGAGAAATATACAAAAGATCTTCTCAAGAGATTCAAGATGGATGAATGTAAGCCAATCAAGACACCAATGCCTACTAATGGACATCTCGACCTAGATGATCGAGGTAACAAAGTTGATCAAACTCTCTACCATTCTATGATTGGTAGCTTATTGTATTTAACCGTATCTAGGCCCGACATCATGTTTAGTGTGTGTATGTGTGCTAGATTTCAAGCTAATCCTAAGGAAACTCATTTAATTACCATAAAAAGAATCCTTAGGTATCTTAAGCATACACCAAGCATTGGCCTTTGGTATCCCAAAGGAGCTAGATTTGAACTAATTGGCTATTCCGATTCGGATTATGCCGGATGCAAAGTTGATAGAAAAAGCACATCCGGATGGTACCATTTGCTTGGTAGATCAATTGTGTCTTGGTCCTCCAAGAAACAAAATAGTGTGGCTTTGTCCACCGCCGAAGCGGAATACATTGCCGTGGGTGCTTGTTGTGCACAAATATTATACATGAAACAAACTTTGCTAGACTATGGTGTAGTTCTAGATAAAGTACCTCTTTTGTACGATAATGAAAGTGCGGTAAAACTTGCAAATAACCTGGTTCAACACTCTCGCACCAAGCACATAGATATTCGCCATCACTTTCGAAAAGATCATGTTGCTAAAAATGATATATCACTAGAAGGTGTAAGAACCAAGGATCAATTGGCGGATATTTTTACTAAACCGCTAGATGAGGCTACATTTTGTAGATTGCGGAATGAGCTCAATGTACTTGATTTTAGCAACTTTACTAAAAGATGAGCTTGTGTTGTTCCTTGCATTCATTGTAACATACAACATGCTTAATATTTTTTTTGTAATGCATATAGGGCTTGTCTAACATGGTTAAGATAACCGCCGAAAAGCATGTGAAGAAGCTTAACCTTGGATCAAACTTGACAAGCAACTAGATTTACATTCAAGTATTGCATATGCATGAATGTTGTTTTGTCGTTTATCTTCAATTGTCCTCTTATTGCCTATTTTCTTAAAAAGAATTATAGCCTAAGGCAAAATATTTTTAAAAACTTGAGGGTTTGAGAGAGGTCACTCACATCAGTCCCAATTTGTGTTTATTTGCATCTTATTGGAGTTGGGACTTGATTGGGAACAGGCAGCGCGAAGGAACTTTGAAGATTTGCTAGAAAAGAGTGACCGGACGTTGCACCGGACTCTGTCGTCTAGCGTCCGGTCAGTTCACAGGAGGTGAACTGCTGCTGAAGGAGTGACCGGACCCTGCCTTATAGCGTCCAGTCAGGAGGGGTTCAGCATCCGGTCGAAGCTGAAGGCGTCAAGGCATCTCTGACCGGACCCTGCCTGCGTTCGGTCATGGACCACCGGACGCGTCTGGTCGTGATTTCAGAGGAATTGGACCTCTCTAGAATAGACCGAACGTTGGGTGGTAGCGTCCGGTCGCTACCACCGGAGCGTCCGGTCAACACAATTCGTGCGAGATCTAATCTCTTCTCTGTTTCCTTTCTTGTCACGTCGGGGCCACCTTATAAACCAATCATAGTCACGGTTTTTAACCTAATCCGCCCGCATCGCCCTCAGTCGTCGACATCGCCGCCTCCCGTGCCCGTGCGCCATCTCACGTGCCCATGCGCCGTCTCCCGTGCCGACGCCGCCGTTCCTCGCGCACACCCGCACTCGCGCCATACTCCGCGCCAGCGCCATCGTCAGCCCGCACGCACGCCGCCGCCTGCTCCCGCGCCGCCAGCGCAAGCTCCACCACGCGCGCCTCCGTTCTAGCGCCGGCCCTAACCTACGCTGTGCTTCTCCGGCCATGGCCTGTGCTGTCGTGGTCCAAAGCCGACCCACTGTCGTCCAGCGCTGGTAAGGCCCTGCTCGTGCCCGTGCATTCTCGTTGCAACTCGCCTGTGACCTAGCTATTCATCACTGTGCCAATTTCACAGGGCCATCAATTCATCGCGAACCCTAACCCTAGCCAGTGCCAAGGTTCCCCGCGTGACGTCTCTTCTCTTTTCGAATCGCCAGTTCGTCAGGTAGCAAGCCAGTCGATTCAATTTCGTACCTACATTGCTTGATCTCATAGGGTTTCGCATCTATTAGATATATCGTATTTATTTGTATATCTATCTATTCCATCGTGCAGTGAGTCGGTGCCGTTGAGGTGTCTGTGGCAATTGACAGTTAACTCGGAGCCAAGCTCACGAGTACGGATCGAGGACAAGCCTCGAAAGTGTCAGTGGACAGTTGATCTTGTCAGCGATAGTTTCTCTTGTCAGATCAGATGGCTCGCATGAAGAATGTCGGGGGTGGTCTAGGAGATGATGATCGGAGGCCTCCACCTCGCCTGCCTGCAACAGCAGTTGCAGAGGCCGCAGAGCATGCTGAGAGAGGAGGTGCTCACAGTGGGGTTGTGATTGTAGATCAGTAGCTTACAGCAGCACAGAGGGCAGCAGTTGAGGAGGCTGAGCGTTTTCATGGTAGTCCACCTGGGACTGTCATGATGGCTGGACGTCGTCTGGCTATTGAGGAGACTCAACCTCAGGGGGAGTCACAGTAGCAGCCCCCAACAGCAGAGCCTCAGCCAGCTCAGGAGACACAGGAGGGCCAGCAGGCCGAGGAGGCCGAGGAGATAGAGCAGGCACCACAGCCATAGCTACGCCGCTCTAGTCGTACCCGTGTTCCAGTCTCACCGAGGCCGTCGACACAGCGGAGGGGATCTCGTCCACCGCCTAGACCACAGGGTCTGCCTCTAGTGGTACATCTTGACTTGAGGGCCGCCACGGCGAAGCAGGTTCGGCAGCTTCACTTTGTGGAGTTTGATGTATGGTTTCCACCCAGGAGGGATGAGAGAGTAGCAGAGGGTTTATATACACCGCTCCAGGAAGACTTCTACAATGCATATCTGAACAGTGGGGCAGTCTTCCGATCTCAGAGAGTCTGCAGTATTGAGGCTATTGTGGCAGCAGCCGGAGAGCATATCCGCCCCTACTTATCATATTTGCCGGGGCTGACAGATCTGATTGGCCGGATAGGATTGTATGTACCATCTTGGGTTCGGCAGTTCTATGCCTCGCTATATGTTGACCCGCATCATAACTTTATACACTTTGCATTCAGAGGCAGAGACTACAGGATGATGAGTCAGAGGGCCAGGGAGATACTGAGGCTACAGGAGCAGCCTGTCAAGTTACATGAGGTATGTTATGGACATCAAGAGCCTCCCAGGTGTCCTCATGGAGGTTTGGTGCCCCCTACAGATCTTGTGCGCCATTGCTTCAAGGAGCCCTTTGGTGAGGGGTCGAGGAGGAATCCCAGTGACCTTACTCCTACAGCTAGAGTGCTAGAGGCTATTATTAGGAGGACACTACTTCCTAGGCTGGGATACAGAGAGGGCTTGACTCGCCTTCAGCTTTGGCTCCTCAATGCCCTGATGCAGCAGACAATGTTCGATATTTGGGATCTTCTTCTGTCTGAGATGAAGGACACGATAGCTGAGGGCTTCAAGGGTCGCAGGTAGCTTCCTTATGCACATTGGATCACATTCCTTATGCTCAAGGCTGTGCAAGTTAGGACACCAGAGATGGTTGCAGAGTACAGAGGTGCCACCACAGAGTTTCCAGCTTATAACATGGCACAGAGGATCAGACATAGCACACGACATGCACCAACTCAGCCTCATCGTCGTCTAGATGTACCAGAGTCCGCAGCTCAGCAGGACGAGATTATCAGAGGCATAGCCGCTACTGAGGAGGAGCAGCTTGAGGCACAGCAGGAGGTGAACGAGCCTAGTGACAGCTTAGACGATGACTACCTGCCTATTCCTTAGATGCCTCCATGCAGACATGATGCAGAGGCCGGCAGTTCCAGCTGAGCTCCACCTACACCGTAGACGGACCCCGCTTTGATTGCTATTCTTGAGCGGATGCAGCAGGATCAGGCTAGACAGGCTCAGGAGACCGCTGCCAACTTTACTCAGTTTCAGGCTCGTCAGGATGAGTTTCAGCGACAGCAGCAGGTCCTCCAACAGCAGTTACTCATGTAGCAGCAGCTTATGGGATTCATGCAGCATGTAGTGACAGCTCTTGGGGCCCCACAGCCACAGCCTTCGCCCTAGATTGCTTAGCCTGCCACCACTACGACGACTCCAGCAGTACAACCCAATGGGCTTTAGAGTTAGGGACAGCCTCCAGCTTAGTTTGCTTCTCCCCTAGTACAGGTGTCCCAGTGGTTATCCTCGCTAGTGGTGGCTCCGCAGTTCACACCACTTCAGACGGGCTTCACACCAGATCAGTCATCCTCGCTATTTGTGCCTAACACGTCAGTCTCCAGGAGTCTTGGAGCATCTTTTAGTGAGTTGACAGGGATGCCTACACCGCCACATATGCATGCCCCAGGTCCTTCTACAGCAGCTCCCGTCGTCGTGACTACTCAGAGGCTTCCTTCTTCTGTCGCATCTTTAGATCCTACGACAGACATACCAGCAGCATCACAGGCAGCACCTGCCCCAGCTCAGACCCAGACCGCTTCAGCGACGCTCCCAGCCACAGAGGGTCAGTCAGCACAGAGCTCAGGGTCAGATGATGATGCCGCCTAGTTTCAGCTTGCTCCCCGTACTTCAACACCCGACTCGTCCACTACAGCCCCGCCGACCAGCCCTTAGGTTTTGGTGTTTGACGCCAAAGGGGGAGAGGGTTCGAGTATGTAGACTCAGGGGGAGCGACATTTAGGGGGAGTCTAGTTAGCTATTAGTCTATTATATACATTTGGAGTTTATTTGTGTGATACTCTTTTACTATTATGCATTCGTGTGTTTACTTTCATGCATACTATTATATCTATGTGATAATGATATCTACGTGATTGTGATATATGACATGTGTGCTCTTTACTTTGTATTCATTGATATGTCATATCACTTGTGTTATGCTCATTTGCCTTTGCTTCCGCATTTTTACTCCGATGCAAATGAGCCTTTCTTATTGTACTCATGCTTATTTCATATCATTTGAGTACATCATGATGGCTTGGGTTATATAAGCTTGACTAACTCTTTTTGTTCTTATTGCTAAAAGCTTATATGATCCAAGCATGTTAAAAGCCTCAACTCTTTCACATACTCGAGGTTGTATTGTCATCAATCACCAAAAAGGGGGAGATTGAAATCATCTAGGCCCCTAATTGGGTTTCGGTGATTAATGACAATGTTAGATTACTATGACTAACGTGCGTTTTGCAGAGGTAATTGAGTTAGGTCACGGTAATGGAGATCGATTGGGCAATTATGGTTGTCATGCCCCTACGATGGAAATCGTTTCAGTTTTCAAAGGATGGACCACAAGGTTAAGGATGACTAGTTCTAAGTGTCGATTGGAGTTGAAGATACACTTAGAGTAGTTTAGGACTTTGTTTTTCCTTTGGCCGTACTATTAAGGGGGGTATGGACGGGTAGCTTGACCTAGATGAGTCTAGTGAGTTAGGTGTGGTGCACACTTATTAAAACTAGCGCTAGGTAGCTCCTACATATGCCTAAGATCCAATGGAGCAAACTTCATTCACGTATGATCGAGAGTTGGAAGTGAATAGAGGGTCAAATACTGACCGGACGCTGGCTCCGGTGCGACCACACGCTGGCCGTAGGGTCCGGTCAGTTCATTTGACCAAGGAGATTGCGTCTGGTGCGACCGGACGCTGAGTGGTCAAGTGACCGGACGCTGAGAGGCAGCGTCCGGTCGACTCCAGTAAGGTTCCAGAGAAGGGAATCTTCGACCGGACGCGTCCGGTCAGTGTTGACCGGACCCTGAGGGTTCATCATCCGGTCGAGTACAGTAAGGTTCCAGTAAGGGTTTAATGCGACCGGACACGTTCGGTCAAGGGTGACCGGACCCTGCCAGCGTCCGGTCAACACATTTTCACTGGTATGCGGGTTGAACTGACCGGAGCGTCCGGTTAACATGACCGGAGCGTCTGGTCACCCCGCAGAGGCACATAACGGTTCGTTTTTCAGGCTGTCTTATAAATAGAAGCTCCACTCATGTGTGGAGTGACTTTTGCTCATTTCAACAGCTGAAACACACCTTAGAGAGTGCCAAGAAGAGCAAGGTCCTAGTGAGCTGATTGAGATTTGAGAATCCAAAGAGAGCCCTCATTAGTGAAGATCAAGAGTAGCAAAGTGTGCATCCACCCTTCTCCCTAGGCTTGTTGTGGTCAAGTGAGAGTTCATGCTTGTTACTCTTGGTGATCGCCATCACCTAGACGGCTTGGTGGTGATTGGGAGCTTGGTGATCATCCGGAGAGCTTGTGGATGACCCAACTCAAGTTGTGAGAGGTTGTGGGTGATTCACCGCGACAGAGTGTCGAAGAATCAACCCGTAGAGAGCACTTGATCCTTGCGCGGATCAAGGGGGAGCTACACCCTTGTGCGGGTGCTCCAACGAGGACTAGTGGGGAGTGGCGACTCTCCGACACCTCGGCAGAACATCGCCACGTTTCCTCTCCTCTCTTTACTTCGAGCATTTACTTTGAGCATTTCAATTCTTATCATTTACATTCCTAGAATTACCATGCTAGAGTAGGATTGGAACTATGTTGCAAAACTTTTGTGCGTTAGATCAATAGAAACACTTTTCTAGGCACAAGGGGTTAATTGGGCTAACCATAGAACTTGGTTATTGCGAAGAAATTTAGAATTAGCCCAATTCACCCCCCCCCCTCTTGGGCATCTTGATCCTTTCACTTTACTTTTATGCAAATGATCTGTGTTAGGTTGCATAGTAGAATTGCTTGTGAGCCATTACCTTGTCGCAACATATACCCCTGCACACCAGCTGTTAGGTTAGACGCTCGCTTACTTACTTGCTACTACTTCTACTATGCATTATATCTGTGATGTGATGCTTGGTGAAGGATTGTATGTGAGTGGTTAAGGCACTGGGCGCCGGTAATGTGGTAACAACCGGGGAGATCTTGGCGTGTGTTTTGGGTGTGTGGTGAGGGTACAGTCGATCGGGTAGGATCTTACGATGAGTCGTTGGACGAGTCTTGCTAGGGGGGTGCGACCTGGGCATCCCCTACGAGTGGTACCTGTGGCGGGTGCATGTGAGATGAGGAGATCCCATGGTGGAGTGTCTTTGTGGGATGAAGCCCTGGGATGGAGGTGCCATCGAAGCACGGGGTGTTGGTTATCCCCTTTGAGAAGATATCCTGTCCGGTCCCCCCTAAGGACTGGTCTATCAAGAGAGCTGGATCATAGGACCCTACGTGCACGCCACTCGTCCCTGAATGGGCGGGGGACGGATGCTGACCATTTAGGGCGGTGCCACTACTACTAGGTTGGAAGTGGATAGTGTAGGGAGGTACGGGCATATGGCACACACCCTCCTAAGACAACATAGTGACATTTGGGGCCCGTACTACGTCTCACAGTCTTAGTGTTTCGGTGGACTCTGGAGTGGCCCAGGGCTGAGTGGTAGGGTGGCATCAAACAGGTTGGAAGTTTGCCCGATATCAGCCTAGGCAGGGCACCGCCGTTGATGGTGATCTTGTGGTTCTAGGTGTACACGCTCTGCAGAGTTGATCGATCTATACGTATAGCCGCGTCCTCGGATATGTACATTTCTATGACTACGCTTCTCTTGATTAGAGAGTGGAGTCCTTTCTTCTCTCCCCTGGATTCTTGTGTTGGTTTCTGGCTTTGGCTGCTAAGGCAAGGTATGAGCGGGAGTCGTCCTTGTCGCCTAGAGAGTGTGAGAGTGGTGAGATGTGTATGATGGGATGGGAGAACGTGTGGATGAGATGGATTAAAACTTAATGAATTATTATTAAAACTTGACATACTCGCATAGGAAAACTACAACCACAAATATGCCTTTTGCTCTACCCTTGTATTCCACTACCACAAAGCAAACGCAAAGCATAGGGTGGGAGCCAGTGGCCAGTACAAATCGTACTGATAATTGTTTGATAGGTTCTGATCCTGAGTACGATTACCATGGAGACGGTTGGGAGGATTAGAGGTCCTATTTCTGCGCTTAAGTTTGGTTGAGAAGATGGAGTCGACGCCCACTGCCTTTCTACTTGAAGTTTTGGATGTTGTATGCTCTGAGTGATTCCGCCAAGTGGCAATGTAATAATGAGTAAATCTTGCTATTTGTACTCTCTTTAAGACAGGCATTCGATGTATGACCGTGATATCGACTGTTATTTGATAATGTGATGGGATTATCACCTGGGACTATCACGTTATACTTTGAAGTCCTGTGGGTTTCCCTTCGAGGAAATCGGGATCGTTTCACCCCCAAAAAAATCTTGGACATGCCACAAGATTTAATGTTCCAAAACCAGACCAAATCACATATAAATGGATGAAAGAACATGGTTGAATCATCGGGTACAAAATAGTCAATGGATTCAGCACCTGAAATCCTTGACCCATCAAGTTGGTTGTCTGATTTCCTCTCTATGGTCAATGACAATGAGGTCAACAAGTCAGAGTTAATATTCCAACAGGGAGTTTTGATGAGCAGAGTTGCCATTACAAAGAGTAATCACAAATTGACTTACAACCGATGAAATTAGCTCCCGCAATGGCAACCTTATTGTGGCCATCATGGAAGTTATCACAAGTAAGAACCTTGCAACCAAAGATCAGCGGTAATTTTACAGATAGATTTATTGGACCAAATCTAGACAAACTAAACCTAAGGAATTACTTAACTATGAACGAGGGATGTGTCTTTTGTTCTTCTTGGCACTGGCGGTCTTGCCATAGAGGAATAAGTACGGACTCCTAGACACATTTGAAGATTGTGATGGCGGCTTGGAGCCCTAAGGGGTGGTGGCATGTACATATCATATCTTTTCTATGTTGTAACTCCAACTAAGGCTCTACTTGGTCATCGAACTAATAGTTAGTTGCTAATAATTAGCTCCTTTAGATCCAAATAGGTCCAGCTAATAGTATTTCTAATTATTAGCTACTTTCTCTGTTTTAAATTATAAGACATTTTAGCTATTCTGGATCCATAACTTTTGCTATACACCTAAATATAAGTTATGTCTAGATACCTAAGTAAAAGCTACTCCCTCCGTCCATTTATCTCCTTCATCTAAGTAATTTTTTTTCCAAAAGTCTCCTTGGTATTAGTCTAGGACCACGGGTTTGGCTTCTTCGTACGTGATGCGCATTTTGTGCTCATTGGCTGCTCCTTGTCTGCATTTATTGCTCTTTGGTTGCTCATTGGCTGCAATTCCTTGGCTACTCCTTACCTTAAATACAAATCGGCGTTGTTTACTGCTCCGTGGTCATTGCGCGGAAGGCTAATACGATGGAGACTTATGAACGGAGGAAGTATGAATCAAGAAATGCCAAAACGTCTTATAATTTGGGGACAGAGGAAGTAATTCCCAACTAATAACTATCTCACTAGTTAGATTAAACTAACCAATAGCAGCTAATTTTTTTTGACTCAATAGCAATTAATATTTAGCTAGCTAACATTATGTATAAGCTATTAACTAGCTAACTATTAGTAGTAGCTCGTAGATCCAACTAGTAAGCTATTAACAGGCTATGGCCTGATCGTGAAAAAAAAAGTAGCTAATGGATCCAAATAGGATCAATGACAAATAGTACTTCAAAGGCAGTCAATAATCACAAAATCAACATGGCGTCGAGGAGTGCAACCCAAAGTACGTACCGAGCGTTACTGCGTTAGTGTGCTGGCTGGTCTGCTGGGTGTAGAAAAACTTGTGGCGCACACTGACTTTGAGGCGCCATGTCACGCGGGAGCATCTACGCTCGTGTGTATATATACACACGCCTGTCGCGCTGCCTTGCAGACAACAACAATACCGGGCCTCTTCCAGCCTTTTCAGACCAGCTGCAACTACTGGCTCATCACCAGGAGCCAGAAACCAGAACGCAGGCAACACCTTTCCGTGAACTGAAATGGCCGCTGTCGAGCCCCGGCAGTTCGGCCGTCTCGAGCCGGGCTCCGCGCCGGTGCGCGCCGCCACGAACGGCGCCAAGGCGTACCCTCCTCCGGCGAGCCACATCCCGCGGCGCGCCGACTCGCCCGTGCGCGGCTGCGGCTTCCCTCCCCTCGTCTCCCCGCCCCGCAACAACAAGCTGGACGACGCGTCGGACGATGACGAGGACGACGAGCAGGAGGACTGGCGCTCGCTGTACGGCTCGCACATGCAGCTGGAGGTGGAGCCCGCGGTGCACGACGCGCGCGACGAAGGCACCGCGGACGCGTGGATCGAGCGCAACCCGTCCCTGGTCCGGCTGACGGGGAAGCACCCGCTCAACTGCGAGCCGCCGCTGGCGCGGCTGATGCACCACGGCTTCATCACCCCAGCGCCGCTCCACTACGTGCGCAACCACGGCGCCGTGCCGCGCGGGGACTGGGCGACGTGGACCGTGGAGGTGACGGGCCTCGTCAGGCGGCCCGCGCGGCTCACCATGGAGGAGCTGGCCCGGGACTTCCCCGCCGTGGAGATCCCCGTCACGCTGGCCTGCGCGGGCAACCGGCGCAAGGAGCAGAACATGGTGCGGCAGACGGTGGGCTTTAACTGGGGCGCCGCGGGGGTGTCCACGTCCGTGTGGCGCGGCGCGCGCCTCCGCGACGTGCTCCGTCGGTGCGGCATCATGCCCCGCCAGAGCGGCCCCGGCGGCGCGCTCCAGGTCTGCTTCGAGGGCGACGAGGACCTCCCGGGGGGCGGCGGCGGCGGCGGCGGGTCTTCCAAGTACGGCACCAGCGTCACGCGCGAGTGGGCGCTGGACCCGTCGCGGGACATCATGCTCGCCTACATGCAGAACGGCGAGCCGCTGCTGCCGGACCACGGCTTCCCGGTCCGCGTGATCATCCCCGGCTGCATCGGCGGCCGCATGGTCAAGTGGCTCAAGCGCATCATCGTCACCCCCGCCGAGTCCGACAACTACTACCATTACAAGGACAACCGCGTCCTGCCATCGCACGTCGACGCCGAGCTCGCCAACGCAGAAGGTGATTAATGTTTACTTACACCAATAATCGAATTAGAACATCTCTCGGCGAAACACGGATGATCCAGTGTCTGATTTTGCTATGTATTGCAAATGATGAGCAGCGTGGTGGTACAAGCCGGAGTACATCATCAACGAGCTGAACATAAACTCGGTGATCACGACGCCGGGGCACGACGAGATCCTGCCAATCAACGCCATTACCACACAGCGCGGCTACACCATGAAAGGATACGCCTACTCCGGTAAGTCCTACGTACTCCTATACATACGGTCGCTGACTTTTCCTACTTTTGACATACGACTTAGTAGTACTTATTAGCTGGTACAAATTGAATATGCCTGTGCAACCTTGTATGATCCTTGGTACTACTTGGGTTCTTGGAAAGCTTGTACTGCTACCATGCATATATAGCCGAATAAATAGGAGTATCTCTGATCCATTGTTGTCTCCCGTAGCTCTGTTTAACCTAAAGATAGTAAACAAGATAGAGCGATGCAGCTTAGACTAGCTAGCCTGTCATATTGCCATATTCTTAAGTCAAGACAAGGAAAAAAAAACTGACTAGGAGACATGCATGAATGACTAGTGGTGCCATGAAAGGACATGCCTGAAGATGGCCTTTCCCAAACAATTTTTAAATTTCACCTAATACAATAAGCAGCTTTAAACCTTTTGATAATTTGCTTTACAAACACTTTTATTGTGCCAGCAACTCAATTAAGCAGTTTCAGTTTGAAAATTCTGATGATCGACAAACAATTACAGCACCACAAAGATTTTAAACATTAAACTGCCAATGCCATATATATCTCACAGACCACATAGATTGATTCTTTCATGAAGGTTGACAATATCAAACTTAAAAGGTATACAAGACGTAACAAGAAATGCCTGCACTTTTAATTTGGTAATAACACTTAACTTTAGTTTGACTGTTGAGGAAGTCTAGATGCATGACATGGGGCACCGAGGATACTAAACAGTGATGTGCAAACAAGTAGGGACCTTTTCAAGATTTATACTACTTCACCAGCACAGATTCAAACACAGTCCGAAGTATTGATTCTTTCATGAATGACAATATTTGACTTTTTAAAAAAATTTACAAGACGTCTTATTCAAAAAATTTGTGCAAATATAGTCAAATTTAAGTCATTCTTAAAGAATTTTTATTAATAAACCAAACCACGATGAAAGAAGTGATATTTTACACAAACTTTTGAATAAGACGAGTGGTCAAACTTAATGTTAAAAAAGTCAAACGTCTTACAATTTGGGATGAATTGAGTAGCTTTGTGGGAACCGGGTGCTGGAAAACCATGCACAAGTTTTGGCAGTTTGCTATGCCCCATGCATGTGTGCTTTGCCCTTTTCTGCTTCAGCACTTCGGTGCATCCAAAGGCTGCTCGATTGAACACCGCCAAAAATGTTGCTTTTGGCAATGTCAGAGGTTGAAAAGGAATAAGCTGTCACTAGTGTTGTTTTGTCGGTATACCTGTGCGCTGTGGCCTGTGGACCTGTGGTGCCGACATAGAGGTTGCACCTGGTGCCGGCTGGTGAACACAGGACAAAGTCCATCCTTCCGTGGTCGAAAGGTGGCGCGATTTCAGTGACCAATCCCAGCTAAAATAAAGATCTCATGTCTATCTGGACTTGAGTTACCTTTTACTACCGTATCTTTACTTTTATTTTACCTAGTAGTATAGTAGGAGGAGTATATGCTGTCGACAGTAAAAGAGACGTACTCATGGTGAAAATGGAGAGTGGTGGTAGGTGGGTGAGCCATGATGAAGCTTACGACTTTTCTCGGTGCTTGTTTTGGTATGGCGTAGGCGGCGGCAAGAAGGTGACGCGGGTGGAGGTGACGCTGGACGGCGGCGAGACATGGCTGGTGTGCGACCTCGTCCACCCAGAGAAGCCCAACAAGTACGGCAAGTACTGGTGCTGGTGCTTCTGGTCCGTCGAGCTGGAGGTCCTAGACCTCCTCGGCGCCAAGGAGATCGCCGTGCGCGCATGGGACCAGTCGCTGAACACCCAGCCCGAGAAGCTCATATGGAACCTCATGGTACGTAGTTTTGTTTCTGTTTCTGTTTCTGTTTCTGTTTCTGTTTCTGTTTCTGGTGGATTGTTCTGATGATGATGCTCGATCTGTGATGGATTTGTTCGGCACGGACAGGGGATGATGAACAACTGCTGGTTCAAGGTGAAGGTGAACGTGTGCCGTCCGCACAGGGGCGAGATCGGGCTGGTGTTCGAGCACCCGACGCAGCCGGGCAACCAGTCCGGCGGGTGGATGGCGCGGCAGAAGCACCTGGAGACGGCGGAGGCCGCGGCGCCGGGGCTGAAGCGCAGCACGTCCACGCCCTTCATGAACACCAGCGACGGCAAGCAGTTCACCATGTCGGAGGTGCGCAAGCACGCGTCGCAGGAGTCGGCGTGGATCGTGGTGCACGGCCACGTCTACGACTGCACCAGGTTCCTCAGGGACCACCCGGGCGGCGCCGACAGCATCCTCATCAACGCGGGAACCGACTGCACCGAGGAGTTCGACGCCATCCACTCCGACAAGGCCAAGGCGCTCCTCGACACCTACCGCATCGGCGAGCTCATCACCACCGGCACCGGCTACAGCTCTGACAACTCCGTCCACGGCGGCTCCGCCGTGCTGTCCCACCTCGCGCCCATCCGCGAGGCCGCCAGCAAGGCCCCCAATGCCCCCGTCGCGCTCTCCAACCCGCGCGACAAGATCCACTGCCGCCTCGTCGGCAAGAAGGAGCTGTCCCGCGACGTCCGCCTCTTCCGCTTCGCCCTGCCGTCGTCCGACCAGGTGCTCGGTCTCCCCATCGGCAAGCACATCTTCGTCTGCGCCACCATCGACGGGAAGCTCTGCATGCGGGCGTACACGCCGACGAGCATGGTGGACGAGATCGGCCACTTCGACCTCCTCGTCAAGGTCTACTTCAAGAACGAGCACCCAAAGTTCCCCAACGGCGGGCTCATGACGCAGTACCTGGACTCGCTCCCCCTCGGCTCCTACATCGATGTCAAGGGCCCACTCGGCCACGTGGAGTACACAGGCCGCGGCAGCTTCGTGATCAACGGCGAGCAGCGCCATGCGAGGCGCCTCGCGATGATCTGCGGCGGGAGCGGGATCACGCCCATGTACCAGGTCATCCAGGCCGTGCTGCGCGACCAGCCGGAGGACCAGACGGAGATGCACCTCGTGTACGCCAACCGGACGGAGGACGACATCCTCCTCCGCGACGAGCTAGACCGGTGGGCGGCCGAGTACCCGGACAGGCTCAAGGTGTGGTACGTGATCGACCAGGTGAAGCGCCCCGAGGAGGGGTGGAAGTACAGCGTCGGCTTCGTCACGGAGGCCGTCCTGCGGGAGCACGTTCCGGAAGGTGGTGACACGCTGGCCCTTGCCTGTGGACCGCCGCCCATGATCCAGTTCGCCGTCTCGCCGAACTTGGAGAAGATGAAGTATGACATGGCCAATTCTTTCGTCGTGTTCTAAGACCGTATGTAGCAGCCAATTATAATAATTTGATATACGTACCAGATATCTGTATATAGTGTCATCCAAAAGACCAAAACTAGCCGAATTGCCAGCGTAAATTTCGTGAGATGCATATGGGATCATTGGAAGGGTTATAAGTTGTACACTTGTACTCAGCTCTAGCCTAGAATTATGAGACTAGCTAGAGAAGTACATATCCATGCATGTTTTGCCCTCGGAATGTGCAACTTGTGAATTGTGCCATCATGGCGCACTTAAAAAGGAGCCAATTTTCCAGTTTCCATCTTGTTTCTTTGGATAGTCCGTTGCCTCGAATTTATTTCTTTGTTTATCAGCCGTCGGGTGCAGGTTAGAATGGAGACAATTTTCACACTATGACGAGTTCCTCCATCCTGCATCACAAGGTAAGAATCCATCAACTGCAAACGCAAGTATTGTCGAACAACTACTACTCCAAATCTTTTTCTACTGGATCTTCACCTCTTCGGATATGACCTTTAACGAGAGTTTAAAAACCAGGGAACCTCCTTGTCCTGTTGCATAGAGTAACATTTTGGCCTGGTCCCTACGAGGCCCTGTTTGGATGTAAAATATTTTTGAAGTATTGGAGAAATAGTATAGTTTTACAAAATACTTTGGTTTTTAAAAGCTACTAGTTGTTTGAATGCAATAAATCTTGTAGTCTCTAAAACCATGCTTTTCTAAAAACTATAGTCTTTTTGAGTAGAAACTCCGATAATAACCTTTTTTTTAAACCACGGTTTTGTGTCTCTTTGGCTTATAAAACTCAGTCAGCTCGCTGCGGCTTTTTTGGCTGCAGCTGTGACTTTTTGTAGCTATAGCTACAGTAGATAGCAGTTGATTTCTTGCAGCCATAACTACAGCTGCAGCTAAAATAAGCTGCAGCGAGCAGGGCCACCATAGTTTTGTTATACTAAAGTTTTTGAAAAGCTCATCATACCTTAAATAAAGAACTAAAAACAGTTCAAAACAGAGATATCTTCTTAGTTTGACTATTCTTCGCAGTTAGGTGCTGATCCCATTCGTAGTTGCTTAGTATTTGAATTCAGATCCCATTTGTAGTTGCTTAGTATTTGAATTTAGATTTAGTTAAAAGTGGCAGCTTATTATGATATATTTGGGTCCAATAATTTAAGCACGGATTTGTAGTGAAAGCAATATGTTTAATGAAACAAGCCATAGAATGTTCACCTTGAATATGTGTATGATGATTGAGCTGGGCTTCTATGCTCCATTTAGTTCAATTTATTTGTTACTTAAGTTCCGTGTTTGGATGACAACTATAACTTATATACACTATGTGATTTATTCGTAGATACACTCTGTCCACTTATACAGGATACTAAAGTCAATATTAGTTCAGAAATGCTCGACCGGGGATGTCCGTCCCACGCCTGGACTAACGGATTCTACGTAGCCTCACGTGGTCCACGTATTTTCTCACCACACAAATATCTACTCCCGTCGGGTGGATGGCCAGACTTATCCTCTCCGATTCCATCTCCTCTCTCTCTCTCTCTCCTTCCGTCTCTCCATTGTAGAGCATGTGACTCTTTTCCCCATCTCAAACTCGCGTGCTTGCCAGCCAAGGGGTGCTTGCAAGCTGCTGTCGCAGCAGGTGGTGCTCGTGCTCGCCAGGCAGGGGGTGTTCGTCGGCTGCTGGCCGCTTGCTAGGGGTGCTGCAAGGGGTGCTCGCTGAGCAGGCTGTGCGTGCTCGCTAGTTGCTCCTCGCGCAGGTGCTCGCCCAGCCCAGTGCGTCCGTTGGCGCTCCGGCGAGCTCCATGCGCCGCCATCAAACTCCACACCGGCGTTGACTCCGCAACGATGAGCCTCCATTCGTCCAAGCAGCAAGGTGATATTACGCTGGAAAACGTATGTTGCAAGCGTATGTTTCATGTGTATCAGGTGTTTCAGAGGTGTGTTGCAAGTGTTTCACATCAATGTTGATCGGGATGTTGCACATGTTGCAATGGCTATACATGTATGTTTCAAGTGTAGGTTCTAAAAGTTTCACCTGTTTCATACGTATGTTGCAAGTGTTTCATCTGGATTTTGCAAAAGTAGATCTGGATGTTGCATATATATATATATATATGAAAGTGTTTCAAATGTTTTCATACATATGTTGCAAGTGGTTTTATCTGAATATTTGCAATGACTACACATATAGTTTTCAAGATTTTTCTGGTGTTTCGCAAGTGTTTCAAACGTATGTTGCAAGTGTTTCAACTATTTTAGACGTATGTTGCAAGTGTTTCAACTGTTTCAGACGTATGTTGCAAATGTTTTCTTTAGATGTTACAAAAGTAGATTTGAGGTTGCACATGTTGCAGTGGGATCCATTTGTAGTTGGCCCTGCCTGCATGCCCGTGGGTGTGGAGGGGGCGCAAGCGAGATACCGTGCGGGCGCAGATCGAGACAGAGCGGCGCGGGACATGGAGTGGGCGCGCGAGATGGAGGCACGGGACACGGTGCGGGCGTAGCACATGGAGCGGCGCAGGCCCCATGTGAAGCAGCGTAGGCGTGCGGCGAGGGTGTCCGGGCGCTTGCCTTTTCCATACTAGTTACTTGTGGCGCTTTATTGTTTGTCTTTGTTGCAAGGTAAGTGACATTGTGCATGATGTTATATTATCTTTTGCTTCTATGCGGTGAGAACAGAGGATTTCAGCAGTACTTGCGAACGAACAATATTTTTCTTCCACAACAAATCAGCATAAGCCAGATTTCAGGAAAACAAATAGGGTGGCCGTGCCAAATTTGATTTCAGGAACTTCTAGGAGTTGCTAGGCATTATTTTGTCAGCAGCAAGGGGATCAAAATGCTAATGGCCGTGCAGCTAGAAAATCCATATAGCTAGCTTCACCTAGGTGCCGTATTGATGTCGAGATACAAATCAGAAACTGATTCGTCCCGATACGGTTCTGATATCGTTGGGAAGTTTCAGAAAATATCATCGAATAAATAATAAATTTAATTCCAGTACTCTGTCGATACTTCTCCGATACTTCATAGCCCATAACCCCTCGTAGTGAAGCCCATCATCTCATTACTCAATAGTCCCGTTTTGTGGTCCATTTACACAAGTTCAGTCTTAAATTTGGCCTTGTGTCTTGTATCCTATAATATGTTGTTGTGCTATTAAACTTTAAAACCAAGTACCATGTTGTTTTCGATGCTTTATGGCGCTAGCTTATCTCTAATTGTTAAAACCTTAATATTTACTATGCTATCTTTGATGCATTATCAGACTACCTATCTATCTCTGATGTGTCATATCTTTTGTCATTTTTATTTGTTGATTATTCTGCTATAAAGCGAAAAGTGTTTGAGTAGGTACATTCTGATTTTTTTGGTAATATATACTTGTTGTATCGGTGTATCCTTGTTTTTGGATATTGCCGTATCACCATATCACCGTATCCGTGTCGGCGTATCAGTATCCTGTATCGGTGTATCATAAGTTGTTGTCAACTGTGAGTTTCTATTCGTTGTTTGATGGCTTCCATGAACAATATGAGCTATGTGTAACAATCAGCAAGGATTTGTGGAATTTAGTATGTAGTGATCACTATTCGTTATGACATTCTAAACTTGATCTTATGAACAAATCCTGTAGTGATAAATGCATTAACATGGATTCCAAAATAATCTTTTGTTGGGGTCTATTGTATAATAATCTCTATCTCTTCTCTTCTCTACACCTAAAAAGACTATAAAGTAATCATCTATCCGGTGATATCAAATCTCAGTCATGCTTATGTATCCACGTTCAATACGAATTATCCTCCACTCGGAGCTCACGCGTCCACGTCCTACCCGGTTCTAATATGAAGACCGGATTCACGTGTCCGCGTCAATAACGAAATCTTCAGAGCTCACGCGTCTACATCCGAGTAATGAGATTCAGTCAAAAAAAAAAAAAAAAAATAATCCCGATGCAACGTAGCTGGGCATATATATCTAGTTAAATATAAATTAGCTTTCTTCTTTTTGATCTATTTAAACGAGCTTGTTGGTAAAAAAATCCTTTTGGAGCGTCTGGCTGTTGGTCAACAAAAAGGTATCGGTTGGTATAACTTTATATCAACGCCACTTACAGTGACTGAGAGATAGAGTTGACATAGATTTATACTAAGAGCGTCTCCGAGAGACATTCTAAATTCCATACTTCATATCTTCATTTAGCTAGCCACTCCATAAAAATTATCTCTATATAATTCATCACACTCCAACAAACTAGCCGTATCTCACACTCCATATTCTATGAAAGGAGGAGAAAGGAATAAAATTTTAGAGCAACACAAACATGGTACTAACTGTCAGTGTCACATAAGCTAATATAGCAAGGCACACCGGCCAGCCAAATTTGGCTTCCGACTCTCATGGGATAGCTCGTCAAATGGAATAGCAATGGTGTTAGCTAGTCTGTTGGAGGCCAGATTTTTTGCACGTTAGCTAAAATAGAAATAGCAAGTTGGATCCAACTCTATTGGAGATGCTCTAACTCATTGTTAGTCGCCATAGTGACTTTTACCTACTGTTACAAAGTTGTTATTTTTTAGTTATGGTACAGTGTGTTGGGACTTTAAAATTAAATATTTTTAGGAGCAACGTAAGGTCCCATTCGCTTGGCTGAAATTAGCTGAAAAAATAAGTCAAAGTTGAATTGTTGTGAGAGAAAAATACTGTTCCGAAAAAAAAAACTAAACAAGTCGACTTTTAAGGTAAGCCCAACGGGACATAAATCAAATATGATGCTGCTAGGTTGTTGTATCCCCAAGGTGTGGGGCTTGAACCCCACGAAACATTATTTTTAATACAAAAATTTAGGGCAATGAATCATCATTTATATCTAGTAACTAACAAACATCCGTACTTACAATAGAATTTACTAGCTTGTTGCATTTACACGATGATTTGCGGCTCGAAGATTTAGATAGGGTCATCTATTCTAATTAATACGTTTTGAGATCAGACTCTATACTATCATTGGACATTGAAAGCTCTAGTTTGGTTTTGATGAATTGATGAAACCCTAAGTGTTAACCTAGTTTATCAAAATAATCATGAGATAGGTAGCACTATTCCAAGTGGTGGAGCAATGGTGAAGATCATGAAGATGGTGTGATCATAATGATGATCAAGTGCTTGGAGTTAGAAAAGAAGAAAGAGAAACAAAAAGTTTAAGACAAATGTGAAACTTGATAGGATCTTTTTGTTTGGTGATCGAGACACTTAGCGAGTATGATCACATTTGGGATCGATATCCGTACTATTAAGACGGATGAAACTCGAATCAAAATGTGGTTATCAAAGTGCCACAAGATGTTCTAACTCTTTGCATATGCATTTAGATTCTAGTGAGTAGTAACACCCTTGAAAATATTTGTGAAAATATACTAACACACGTGCACAAGGTGATACACTTGGTGGTTGATATATTTGAGCGAGGGTGGTGAAGTTTGGGAAGTCGAGGAGGTCACTGTGCTGACCGGACGCTGGACATGCACGTCCGGTTAGTAGTGGAGCAGTGGCGCGGTCTCGACCTGGTTGAACGGACGCTAGCACGAGGAGGTGATCGGACGTGCAGCCTCTGGGTCCGGTCAACGATGACATATGGTGACGTGGAGGCAAAATTGTTGGCGCACGGCGGCAGTGAGAACCGGACTCGGCCCTGAGTCCGGTCATGCTCCCTCGGACGCGTTTGATCATGAAAGTGCGGCTCTAGATGCTCTCTGAAAGTGATCGGACTCGTGTTGATGGAGTGTCCGGGCATTCAATCGGCATGTCAGGTCGCTGGGTTGGCGCCTCGGGCGAGGGCATGAGCGAACGCTAGGCAGCTGCGTCCGATCTCGGCGTGGTGCATTCGGTCGTTCTTTAACACGCGTGAGGAAGTGAGTTGACCGTTGGAATTGTACGCGCGAGGTTGAACGCAGGGGACACATGGACGGCGATAGGTGACTGGACGCTAGGGCTGGTGTCGACGAAATATGGTCGGCAGTCTACCTAGGGGTATGCCCAAGGTAGTAGATTGTCGGAAGACAGATGCGGAAGTCACGAACAAGATGGTGACGCAGGTCAAACACGAGGTTTTATTCAGGTTCGGCCGCCAAGAAGGCGTAATACCTACGTCCTGCGTCTGATTGTATTGCTGTATGTCAATGAGAGATGTTTTTAGAGGGATCCCTTGCCCGCCTTATATAGTCCGGTGGATAGGGCTACAGATCTGAAAACTAATCCTAGCCAGTTAAATTGCCATAGGTGGCTGGATAAGGATTCCTATTCTAACCGATTAGGATCTTGCTTGATCGCCAAATCTGTCTTGACTCCTCGCGCGAAACTCCGAACAGGCTGGCCGGGCCATGCGTCGTCTTTTAGCGGACCGGACCCTCTGATCTGGGCCGGCCCAAGCCTAGCCGTAAGGATATAGGGGTTAATACTCCCACAGCTAGTCCCCGAGCACCATGTATTATGCTGCGACACGCCGTTTGATCTCCTTTGACTATTGCAATCCGTCTTCATGTCATTTTCAACTGATTAAAACATTGACCAATCAAATGCGCCAACATTCTGATCAATACATAAAGCAGTAGACTACGATTATAGCCAAAGATTCCGGTTGTCCGAAGAATGCATGGTGCTCTTAAAGAAAAAAAAGATTTCTTTCCTGATCAAGTGTGCCCACTTGCATTTCTGAAAAGAAATGTAAGTGACCCTTGTACAGTAGTTGTTATGACCAACAGTCAGAGCGTAAGGGTTGATAAAATAAATACATTCACCACAAGGTGAAGTGTGCCCACTTAGTCCCCGAGCCTAGTAGTAGGTGACGCAGGCACATGGTGCCAGGGTCTAAAAAGAATTCCCATTCAAATTGAAAATCCAATCATAATACAAGCGATACAGGATGCATCGGTAGGTGCATCGCACCGATGTAGTCCTCGAGCTTGCTGGAAGGCAAAGTATAAGCCTTGTAGCAAGGTTTAAATAAATGTCTCTCAACTGTATGTGAGTACAAATCACTTGTAGCCGAGGAGAACGGTCTTCGAGCAGTGGTCGGGACAGTTCATGAGCCCGATAGTAACCCTGACAATCAGTCAAAGCATAGGGTTCGATTAAATAAACACATTCACCACAAGGTGAAGTGTGCCCACTTAGTCCCCGAGCCTGGTAGTAGGTGACACAAGCACGTGGTGCCAGGGTCTAAAAAGAATTTCTACTGAAGTTAAGAATCCAGTCGTCATACAACCAATACGTGATGCACCGGTAGGTGCATCGTACCGATCTATCCCCCGAGCTTACTGGAAAGGCGAAGTAGAAACCTCGCAGCAAGGTCTAAATAAATGTCTCTCAACTGTATGTGAGTGCAAATCACATGTAGCCGAGGAGAACAATCGCCGAGCATTCTTCAGAACCGTCCCCGAGCACGGTAGTGGTCTGGACCATCCCTGAGCACAATAGTGGTCGGAGCAGTCCCCAAGCACGGTAGTGGTCAGAGCAGTCCCTGAGCACGGTAGTGGTCTAGGCAGCCCCTGAGCACGGTAGTGGGCTGGGCAATCCCCAAGCACGGTAGTGGTCTGGGCAGTCCCCGAGCACGATAGTGGTCTGGGCAATCCCCGAGCACGGTAGTGGTCTGGGCAGTCCCCAAGCATGGTAGTGGTCTGGGCAGTCCCCGAGCACGGTAGTGGTCTGGGCAGTCCCCGAGCATGAGTATTGCAGCAAAGAAACAAATGTCGCTTGTACTATTACTTGGTGTATTTATGTATCTTCTTACTCTGTCAAGTCAAATCTGACACGTCTGGTATAGCACATCATACTGCCCTCTTGTCCTTTCAAGCAAATAGTCGCTTGGCACCTGTAAGGAGGTGCGTCACTGTGGGCCCTCTCACACTAGCAACGAAGAGGCGCGTACACTAGTAACAAAGGGGCGTGTATATTGGCATAGATCTCGAGGTTGTGAAAACAACCATCTGCGGCGTGTGCGCACGTCTCCCAAGAATCTCAGGCAGTCGACATGGCGGAACTCTTGGTTATTTATAATATGGAACTGGTAAGTTACTTTTTATCGATCCCCATTATCATTCACCGCCGCAGCCTTCTTCTTCCTCTTGCCAACCCTAATACCTCCGAAATCATCACCAATAACCCCTCCACCACTTCCACCTTCACCTTCATCGCAAGGGCGGATTCATGGCTAAGAGCGACGCCTGTAAGAAAAACCGAGTCATGGCGAAGGAGTGGTGGAAGTCAAGAAGCAACGAAAGCGAGACCATCGAAGACCTCGTCATCATGGGAGTACTCCACAACAAGGCACTCGCAGGGTGGCGCGCGCCGGAAGGAGAAGGGTACCCTATCCACAACCAGGTGAGATTGTGGTTTTCAAGATTTCTTCAAGTGGGGTTTTGGGGTTCCAAAGGCACCGTTCCTTTAGGGGCTCTATTTGTATTACGAGATTGGGGTTTGCAATCTGCATCCCAACTCAATTCTTCCTGTCTCCACCTTCATTCATCTTTGCGAAGCATATGGTGGCTTCCAGCCTCATTTCGACTTCTTTCGCCATCTTTTCTATCTGCGGAAAAAAGGAAGCGGCGGCTTGAAGATAGCCGGAGGTGTGTACCTTAATCTGCATGACGGGATGAAAGCCCAGTACTTGCACTGCCCTTGGAACACATCACTGGACGATTGGTACAAGAATTGGTTCTACATCCAGGAAGAGCTGAGCACAATCACACTGTGCGATGTGGGATTCTTTCCGGAGAAGAACAGCTGGTCGGAAAAGCCCGAGCACCTGGAACAGATCCAAGAACTACTTGGGATGATCCTGTGGAGGAAACTGGACGGTCCAAGCGTGGTCAGAAACTTCATCAGCCGAAGGATCCAGCCCTGCCAGAGGAGGGTACATCCTGGCTACGAGTACTAGGGTAGCGCAGACCCAACGAGGACCAGGCAAGAGGCGCTTGACAAGACCGAAGTCAAAGCTAGAATTGGAGAGCAATTTAACTTAGCTGATCCAAATTATGTGAGATTGAGCGACATCGAGCACGCTTTCAAGCTTGCCCGACCTCCCTCAAAGGTAAATCATTCTTCCTTGTACCCGTAGTCTTATGCTGTAACAAAAACTTACTGTGTTATCTCCTTTATGTTTCCTAGATTAATGGTAGAGATAGAGCAACAGTGTTTGTGTCTCCACCCCCTGGTGTAGATTGGCCGCAAGTTGCCGGCCCAACCGCACAGACCAGCGCCGACATCGAAGACGTCGACTGGGCCATGCTTGGAGTTGGGGAGGAGGCAACGACCAGAGCTACTGGTAAGCGGCCAGTGGCCAACAAGCGTCGTCAGGCGATCTTCACATTGTCAGACGATGAAACAGAGGATGCGGACATCTGTCGACTCGTCCCTAGAAAGAGGAGGAGGCAACTGGAGCCGATGGATCAAAGTGGCTCCTCCGTGCTAGTGGGACCCACATCGCCGACCACTGAAGTATAGAGGACAAGCGGCAAAGGGGTCGAGCATCAAGCCCCGGTGTCGGTGCTGGTCATAGAGGGAAACCAGGTGACACCCACAGAGCACATGGAGCAAGCACGGCCGAAGAGAGACGCGCCTTCGCCACATCATTCCGTGCTTCCCAGCTGTAAGTATTTGTAACCTTGATGTAAGCTTACAATTGAATAATGTCATCTTCTGAACTTATCTCGGATATATTAGGTCGGCGTCCACCAAAAATCCGGACCAACTAGCCAGGTGCAGCATGACTCCGCCAGCAATGTCAGAGAAAACTGCCCAACAGCCGGCTATGGAGGAACCTATAGCAGAAAGTCCGCTAGAGCCTCAGCAGATGAGCGGCCAGACAACGGTCCCTGAGCAGGTTGTTGAGGGGAGAGCCGAGCCAAATACGGGTGCTCCGAGCACTAACCCTGCTGAGGGTGACACGTCAACGCCAAGGATAATAGACCAAACAGAAGAGCAGCAGCCGGAGGTGGCACAGAACGCGTCTGCCGATGCTACAGCCCGCGGGAAGGCCATAGTGATCGCAGAGGCTGCAAACTCGGACCAGCGCCGCTACCCAAACATGAAGCCGAAGAGGACGAAGTAGAGGAGGTCCTGGGCCATCCACAAGACAAACGACAACATGTATATGTGTCACGCTGGCGGAACGACCAATGGGTTGTTCATGAAGAAATCCCAGAGATCGAAGAGACCATGAAAGTTGAACGAGCAGTGAAACGTCTGGTGACGGAAGTCGAGGTATGTCTTGCTTGACTACCTGATCCTGCTACCCAGTCTAACTGTCTGACTTAGCTTTTTACATGCAAGACTTAATGAAGACCGCTAGGTACCAAAAAAAGTGCTTCAACCAGATTGAGGGAATCACAGCAAGCAACAAAGAACTGGAGGCCGAGGTGGAACGCTTGCGCCACCAACTTGAAGCCGCCAACCAAGAGAGGACGGAGCAAGATGCGTAGAACCAGAAACTGGTCGTCTAGCTCAGTAACAAAGAGCAGGAAAAAACAAGTAAGTTGGCACTTTATCACAACGAGTGCATGACACGTGTTGTTGCATTGTTGGTAATAACAACTTTAGTGCAGGCTTAGAAGCCAAAGTAATCCATCTCCACGAGGAGAATAGCCGTGTGGCTGTAGAGTGTGGTCGCCTGAAAGAGGACAACAAGAAACTGGCGCATGACCAGTCGCAACTCCGGGACCGCACGACCAAGATGAAGGAGGAACTGAAAAGTAAGTGTTCCAGACCACCTTGCTCACTCTATTGCCCGCCTTATCTTGTCGTAGAGTGACATTTTAATGCCTTGTGCGGTTTGCAGTTTTAAAAGTCAATGCCAAGAAGCATTTGGAATCCGTGATGAAAGATCGTGATGGCTGGAAGGCGCGATGCCTAGAGATTACCGAGGATCGGGACACATGGAAGAACCGGTGCCAGGAAGTGGCAACTGGCATTTTGCCTATCCTCAACCTTATCAACCCAGCGCTTATAGAGGAAGTGCCAAGGACACCGCAGCTCGGACTGGTCGAGAGGTGCCGAAAGGCATGGGGATGGTTCCAAGAGTTCGTGAAGGAGGCGGGTGAGTACACAGGCGCCCATGTGCTAAGCATGGTGCGTGCCCACTACCCCTTGATCGATCTCAAGCGCCTAGAGGCTGGGTACCCGAAAGAGGTAGATCCAGATAAGGCTGAGGAGCTTCGGATGACTCAGCTGGACTTGTCGGCAAAAATAATTACCGATATTAACCTATGTGGAAGCGGGACAACGCCTATATAGGGTATGCCATCAACGAGTCAGCTGGAAACGCCATCAGTTTTAAGCCAACCGACGAAGCCTACGGTCTTGACCAGCCAGGCATCGGCGGGGCCATCTTCTTCAGCTCGACTAGTACAAGAGTCTCCGAGACTCAAGCAAGATGTCAGAAGCAGTGAGCAGCAGGTGCCACTTGCTCCAACCAGCCAATAGGATAGGCTGTAGCTATAGAAGAAGATGTAGTTGTGTTATTGTAAACCTATACCTTTTTAGGCAAGTTTGTAATAACGTAACTGTATATCATCATAAGCTTGTTTGTTTTGTATAAAATGTATTTAAGCTTGAAACTTGTGTTGGTGTAACTAAGTGAGAACATGTTAGCGTTCTGTTTAGTTGTACCAGTTTAGTCGACATGCCATCCTAAATAGTTTGTACGGCCCTGATTTGGCATGTGGTCGGAGTGTGAGGTGCGTGACCTGTGCACACGTAGACGTGGACAAGTCAAACCAGGGGGGACCTACCGATCACCCGTAGCGTAGAGAGCGGATCCCATTCACGCGTTGGGAGGAACCGGAGACAGGGCCTGCTCTGAGAACCTAGGAAGGAATGGTGGTCGGCTTTGACTGGCTAAGTTAGAATAACCGTAAAATTCGAAGTGACACATTAGAGTGGTCGGAGAGATCATAATAGCTTTATTGAATTAATTCAAAAGTACAAGAGAAGTACATATCTTAGTAGTTAAACATAGAAACGCCTAAGCTTGTCGATGTGTCATGAATTGGGTACGTCCGTACCGTCCAGGTGAGGTGACCTGTAAGATGTTGGTCGTGTGACTTCCTTGATCATGAAGGGCCCTTCCCATGGAGTTGCGAGTTTATGGACACCAGTCTGATTCGTCTTCCACTTCAAGACCAGGTCCCCGACCATGAAGAACCGCTCTTTAACATTCTTGTTGTAGTACCTGCGTAAAACAGCAAGGTATTTGGCTGTACGTACGCAAGAATCGAGCCGCTTCTCTTCTGCACTATTCACTTCCAGCTCCCATACTTCATTAACCTTGCCTTCGTCGAAGTTCTCTACCCGTGCTGATCTGAAATCTATATCTGTTGGGAGGACTGCCTCAGCGCCGTAAACCATAAAGTATGGTGAGACGCCAGTGTTACGACTGGACTGAGTTCTGAGGCCCCAGACCACGGCTGGTAATTCTTTGAGCCATCTTCCGGGAGCTTTGTCATTTTCTCTGTACATCCTCTTCTTCAATGCGTCCAAAATCATACCGTTTGCCTGTTTGACATGTCCATTGGCTCTAGGGTGTGCCACCGAGACGTATTTTACTACTATGCTCCTTTCATCGTAGAAATCCCAAAAAGTGTTCCCGGTGAACTGAGTACCTAGATCAGTGATGATGCTGTTGGGTCTGCTGAAGCGATGGATGACCTGGTCGAGGAACGTGACAGCCTTTTCTGAGGATGCCCGTACCAGAGGCATGTACTCTATCCACTTGGAAAATTTGTCAATCAGCACGAAGACACATGTAAATTTCCCAGGAGCCGGTTTGAAGGGTCCGATCATATCCAGTCCCCAGCATGCGAAGGGCCAAGAGGCTGGTATTGTCTGGATCTCATGTGCTGGTACATGGATTCTCTTGGCGAAGAACTGACAACCCTCACAGTGGTGGACTAGCTTCTCTGCATCGGCTACCGCTGATGGCCAATAGAATCCTGCTCGAAAAGCCTTGCCGACCAGCGTTCTCGAGGCCGCGTGGTTGTCGCAAGAGCCAGAGTGGATTTGGTCCAGGAGGTGTGCGCCATCCTCCTGGGTTATACACTTCATCAAGATTTCCTCCTTTGCGTTCTTGCACCATAACTTGCCATCTATGAGCAGATACTGCTTACAGCGACGCATCAGGCGTTCGTTTTTTGCCCGATCAGTGTAACCGCTGCCATCTGTTAGGTTCTTGATGAAAGGTACTCTCCAGTCGGGCTTATGGGTGGTCGGAGGTGGCTCGGTGATGCTCGATGCTAGAACCATAGCCACCAATTGCTGGTCTGGAGGCTTGTCGACCATGGGATCTTTCTCTTCGATGGAAGGCGTGAGCAGGTCTTGGACGAATATGCCATGTGGGACTTTGGCTTGGGATGATCCTAACTTTGACAGCGCATCTGCTGCTTGATTTTTGTCCCGGACCATGTGTGTGTACTCGATGCCATAGAACTTGCCTTCCAGCTTTCTGATCGTTTTACAGTATGCATCCATCTTTTCACTGGTCATGTTCCAGTCCTTGTTGAGTTGGTTGATGACCAGAGCCGAGTCTCCGTAGACACAGATACGTTTAACACCAAGCTCGACCGCAATGCGCAAACCATTTAGGCATGCTTCATACTCGACGGGGTTATTAGATGCTGGGAAATAAATCCTGAGGACATACCAGAGCTGCTCCTTGGATGGTGACATGAAAAGGACTCCTGCTCCTGCGCCGTCAATGTTGAGAGAGCCGTCGAAGTACACCTTCCAATACTCATCGGACTCCTGAGAAATAGGCGTGCTTAAGTCTGTCCACTCGACGATGAAATCGATGAGTGCCTGAGACTTGATTGTAGTACAGCTTGCAAATTCCAAGGAGAAGGGGTATAGCTCCATTGCCCATTTGACGATGCGCCTGTTCACATCCTTGTTGCTAATGATGTCTCGCAGAGGGTACTCAGTCATGACCACCACACGATATCCGTCGAAGTAATGTTTCAACTTTCGGGATGTTATTAGTATTGCATAGATCAATTTCTGAATCTATGGGTACCTGGTCTTGGATTCATTGAGTACCTCACTGATGAAATAAATTGGTCGCTGTACCTTGTAGACGTGGCTGGGCTCATCGCGCTCGACCACCATGGTAGTGGAGACCACTCGATTAGTCGCCGCAATGTAAAGCAGGAGTGTTTCGTCCTCTCTGGGAGCAGTGAGGACCGGAGGTGACGTAAGGTATTGTTTCAGCTGTGTGAAGGCAGCGTCTGCTTCCTCCGACCACTCAAACTTCTCGGATGCTTTGAGCAGTTTAAAGAACGGTAATCCTTTTTCGCCTAATCTTGATATGAAACGACTGAGAGCTGCCATGCATCCGGTAAGCTTCTGAACATCCTTCACCTTTTTGGGCGGTTTCATGTCCAAGACAGCTTTGACTTTCTTCGGGTTAGGGCGTATGCCGTCGTGACTGACGACGTTGCTAAGTAGTATGCCAGAAGGAACACCAAAGATGCACTTCTTTGGATTTAATTTCCATTGGAATGTGTTAAGAGCTGCAAAGGTGCATTCCAAGTGTCAACAAGGGTATGTGCTTCCTTGGTTTTGACAACTACATCATCAACATAAGCCTCGACGAGGTCGTCTTTTATCTCGTCTTTGAGGCAGGCCTATATAGCTCGTTGGTAGGTAGCCCCGACGTTCTTGAGCCCAAACGACATAGTCGTGTAGTAGTAGGCACCGAAAGGCGTGATAAAAGATGTCTTGATCTGGTCATCCTTTTTTAGAGTGATCTAGTGATAACCAGAGTAGCAATCGAGAAATGAAAGCAGCTCGCAACCGACGGTTGAATCTACGATCTCATCTATGCGAGGTAAGCCAAAGGGGTCCTTAGGGTAGTGTTTGTTGAGATCAGTGTAATCAACGCACATTCTCCATTCATTATTCTTTTTGCATACAAGAACCAGGTAGGCTAACCACTTCGGATGATACACTTCTGTAATAAATTCGGCTGCCAAAAGTCGTATAACTTCTACCCTAATCGTCTCCTTCTTGTCGCGAGTGAACCATCGTAGCTTCTGCTTGATAGGTTTGGCCTTGCCGTTGACATTCAAGGAGTGCTCGATCAAGTTCTGAGGTACACCGGGCATGTCAGTAGGTTTCCATGCGAACACATCCACGTTGCTCCTCAAGAACTTGACGAGCGCGTCTTCCTATTTGGGATCCAGGTTGGCCCCGAAAAGGGCCATTTTGCTGGGATCGCCGTCGACCAGCTGGATCACCTTGCGCTCCTTGGACTTGGTGTTCTTGCATGGATCCTCGAGTTCTGGGATCTCCAGGTGGTCGGCCAAGGTCTTCTTGGCGTTGAGCATGGTCTCGGCCATGCGAATAGAGAGGTCGTGAGCCTCTGCTATTTTGAAGCTGTCGTCTTCACAGGTATAAGCTACGTATACGTTGCCCCTGAGGGTTAGAACTCCTTTCTCGGTAGGCATCTTTAGCACCAGATACATGTAATGAGGTATGGCCATGAACTTGGTGAGCGATGGTCGACCCAGGATAGCATGGTAGGTGCCATCGAAGTCAGCGACCACGAAGTTGACGTAGTCGGTGCGGAAGTGGTATGGAGTCCCAAATTGCACAGGTAGCGTGATCTGCCCGAGAGGTGTAGAGCTCTATCCGGGGAGAACACCCCAGAACTGTGCCTCGTATGGCTTGAGATGCGCCTAGGTTATCTTTAGTGCTGGCAGACTATTCTTGAATAGTATATCGATGGAGCTGCCGCCGTCAATCAGCACCCTGTCGAACTGAACCTTGTTGATACAAGGATCGAGTACCAGAGGAAAACGTCCTGGCTCAGGTGGCCCATTGGTCCTTTCTGCTGAAGGAGATCTCGCGGTGAGACCAAGGAGGGAGCCACGGATCGGTGACGAGGTTGTCGGTGTAGGCCATGTTTAAGCAGGCGTGGGCGAGCAGCTTGCGTTCTCATTTGGTCTCGATGGACACTTTACCTCCAATGATTGTGTGCACGTGATTGGTTGGCTTGACATACTTGTGGTGGGGATCTGCATCTTCATCGTCGTTGTCCTCGTCGCGCTGTTCCCCTGCGTCGTTAGGCTTATCGGACGTATCCGGAGCCTGTTGACGCGCGTAGATAGACTTGAGAACGCGACAGTTCTCCATGGTATGGTTTGACTTGGGATGGAGCTGGCAGGGCCCTTTCAATGCTTTGGCATAGTCTTCTTCGTAGTTACGACGTCCGCCACCTTTTTTTTTTTGACGGTGTTGACCTCGTCATCGTCTTCCCGAGCACGCTTGCCCCTGTAATCGTCATGGCGGTTACGCCGCTGATTACGTTGGTCGCGTGGTGGTCGCGGGAGTCGTTGCGCTGGTTGCGGCGGTCAAAATTGTCGTTCCGACCATGGTTGCCGTGGTAATCATCACGGTGTGGGGGGTGGTCGGAGCGCGGGACCCTTGTTGCTTCTTTGATAATTATCTTTTTAGCGTCATTGGCGTCCGCATATTTCTTAGCGGTGGCCAGGAGCGCTGTGACCGACTCAGGTCTCTTGCGGAGGAGCTTGTCCCTTAGAGCGTCGTGGAAGCGGAGGCCAGTGATGAAAGCCTCAATTGCCTCGCTGTCGGAGATTGATGGGACCTTGATGCGCATCTCCGAGAAACGCCAAACATACTCGCGTAGTGGCTCATCTTTCCGATCTCTAATCCGCTGCAGATCATATTTGTTGCCGGGTTGCTCGCAAGTGGCAATGAAGTTGTCGATGAAAGCTTGCTTGAGTTCTTGCCAGGAGTCGAAGTAGTTCGCCAGCAAGCTGACGAGCCATTGGTGACCTGCATGACCCACAGCGACTGGAAAGTAGTTAGACATGACGTGCTCGTCAGCCATGGCTGATCTGCATGTGGTTTCGTAGAGCATGACCCATAATTCGGGGTTCTCCTTGCCGTCATACTTCTGAAGTTTTTCAAGCTTGAAGTTCTTGGGCCATATGACTTGGTGAAGGTGCGGAGTAAACTGCTTCAAACCCGGCGGGCCGTGGATAGTATCATATTCCATACGGCGATAGCTTTCATGGGATGCACGATCGTTGGCTCTCTGGTTGATGCGATCGCACAGATCACGTCCTCCGAGGTAATGGCGGAGATCGTTATTGCCATCATGGCGATCTCGGTTGCCATCCAGATTATCCCTGCGACCACGGTTTTCGCGGCGATTATTGCGGTTGTCTCGGCGGTTGTCGTCCCGAACATCGCGGCGGTCGTCCTCCCGACGGCGGTTGTCATCCCGACCACCGTCATGGCCACCATTTCCGCCTTGACAGTTGTCTGATGGGTCATTGTTGCACGAGCCACGTTGGTTGGGTGGCTGTGAGCGACTTGAGTATTGGTGGCTGTGGCTTGACTCGACTGAGACGGATGGAGCCCGGGCTTGATTTATGATCTCTGCGGTCTGGGCCATAGCAGCCGTCAGGTAAGCTTGTATATCATCGCGAATTGCCTGGGTTTATGGGGTATTGGGTAGCCATTGCATTGTCGCCATAGCAACGGCCATGTTGGCGCTTGGAGTCTTGAAGACCTGTTTGTCCCCCACCCTATTGAAGGCATTGTTGAGGTCGCGTGGCTGGACCCTTATGCGTCGTGCTTCTTCCGCCTCGGCTTCAATTTGTCGGCGATTAAACCGATCAATATTGCGTGCTTCACGTGCTAGCCTTTCTTGCTCTATCTCGCCGACTACCGGTGGTTCGTCATTACTAATAACGTTGATCAAGCCTCCCGCCTTGGTGGGAAGGACGGAATCGCGGGTATCTCAGGGCGTGGTCTAGGATATCCAGATCGTATTCGACGCCTTCATCGTCGTGATTCTGGAGCTCGGTGCGAATAGAGGCATTGGATGCGGTGCCGGACGAGGAGCTCGAGCCACCCTCTTGAACTATGTGGACCGATCCTTCTTGACAATCCTCAATCCGGACCATGTTGATGAAGTTGCGTGGCTTTGGCCGAGGTCGGTGTATAGAACGCAGACCCGAGCAAAGCGTTGTATATTGTAAGCATAGTTGGAGGCAGCGTTCCGCAGGCCATAGGGCTGGGCTTGGTAGTTCTCCATCGAGGCTTCGTATTCGAAGAGCCGAAGACCCGTCGCAGGGGCTGGCCGGCGACGAACGGAGCGCCCTTCAGGAGTAGATGTGACCACGAGATCTGTACCGAGTCGTGCAGGATGACTGGCCCGAGCTGGTCGGGTAGATCTATTGTGGGTAGCGATTACCTACTCATTAGGTTGACTTTTAATTGAAGTTACCAGAGCTAGGGTTTCAGCAAGTTTGGTGCCGACCCGATTGATGGAGTCGAGCAGGCCGGCGTTGTCGATCTGCTTCCCTTTGTAGCGAGGAAGCGGATGACGGGTTGTCGATGTGGCTGAAGGCGATGCGGACGTGGTCGGAGCCAGATCCACTATGGTTGGAGCCAGATCCATCGTGGTCGGAGCCAGATCCCCCGTGGTCGGAGCCGTATCCACCATGGTCGGAGCTAGATCCCCCATGGTCGGAGCTATATCCACCATGGTTAGAGCCGTAGCCAATGCAGGTGAAGCAGTGGTCGACGCAGATTGAATCCACGCCTCCTCCGTGATCATGGCGATGAAGTCGTTGGAGCCGGTGGTCCAGGTGATCTAACCGACGGTGAACGTGAGGCCGTTCGGTGTAGCCATGGAGCTAGGGATGATGACCATCTTGTTCGCTTGAAGAGCAGTACGCACACCCCCTACCTGGCGCGCCACTGTCGAAGAAATATGGTCGGCAGTCTACCTAGGGGTATGCCCAAGGTAGTAGATTGTCGGCAGATAGATGCGCAAGTCACGAACAAGATGGTGACGCAGGTCAGACACGAGGTTTTATCCAGGTTCGGCCGCCAAGAAGGCATAATACCTACGTCCTGCATCTGATTGTATTGCTGTATGTCAATGAGAGATGTTTTTAGAGGGATCCCCTGCCCGCCTTATATAGTCCGGGGGACAGGGCTACAGATCTAGAAACTAATCCTAGCCAGTTATAATTGCCATAGGTGGCTGGATAAGGATTCCTATTCTAACCGACCAGGATCTTGCTTGATCACCAAATCTGTCTTGACTCCTCGCGCGGAACTCCGAATAGGCTGGCCGGGCCACGCGTCATCTTTTAGCGGACCGAACCCTCTGATCCGGGCCGGCCCAAGCCTAGCCGTAAGGGTATAGGGGTTAATACCCCCACAGCTGGTGTGTCCAATCGATCTGATCAGCGCGTCCGGTCACCCCGCAACAGACTGTAGTGAGAGCCCAACGACTCTATTTTATGGGGGCTTCTATTTAAGCCCCATGGCCGGCTCAAGCTCACTCTTTTGGCCATTTGCATTGACATAGCAACCTTGTGAGCTTAGCCGAAGCCCTCCCACTTATCTTCATCATTGATTCATCATCTTTGTGAGATTGGGAGTGAATTCAAGTGCATTGCTTGAGTGATTGCATCTAGAGGCACTTGGTGTTCGTGTTTCGCTGTGGAATTCGCTTGTTACTCTTGGTGGTTGGCGCCACCTAGATGGCTTGGAGTAGCGAGGATCGTCAAGCGGAGGTTGGTGATTGTCTCCAGCTCTGATCATGGTGGTTGTGAGGGGTTCTTGACCTTTCCCCGGGGGAGAGCCAAAAGGTAGTCTAATGGATTGCTCATGGCTTATGTGACTCTCATCTTTGTGTTAGTTGTGTGGCACCCAATTGTGGGTTTGGCGTGTGATGCCAATTAGCGTGTGAACCTCCAAGTAAAGTGAATCACCACAATAAGGACTAGCTTGTTGGTAAGCAAGTGAACCTCGGTAAAAAAATCTTGTGTCATCTTGTTCGAGGATTTCTTGGTTATCTTGTGATTGATTGATTGGCTCAATTCCTCGACATGACGGTATAATCATCACCACCCTCTCTTGTGCACTTACATTTCTAGTGTAGCTTCGCTCTTTAGTGTACTTAGTTTTGAGAGAAAGCTTGTGTCGGGTCTAGTGGTTAGTGTGTCTCTTTAGTTAGCCTTTGATAGCACACTAACTTAGTGTAGTGACTTAGCCTTTGTGTGCTTAGAGATCATTGTCACTAGAATTGTGGTAGGTGGCTTGCATTTTTAGTAGGCTAGCGCAACACTCACTTTCGCCGTTTAATTGTCTAACAACTTTGCTAAGTGTTGTTGTATAAATTTTTAATAGACTATTCACCCCCCTCTAGCCATTAGGACCTTTCAAGTGGTATCGAGAGCCATGGTCACCGTGATTTGAGGATTAACAACTTTCGATGTCAAAATGGCTCAAATCAATAACACCAAGAAGCCACCCTAATTTGATAGTTCCAACTATCCTTATTGAAAGGCTAAGATGACAACATATATCAAGTCAATCAATAGAAAGGTGTGGAAGGTGGTGGAGGCAAGATTGAGATTGTCAATAAAGAGGCGCCCACCGCCGCCGAAGAAGTGCTACTCCGAAACAATGACATTGCTCTTAGTGCCATTCATGATAATTTGGATGAGAGAACATTTGAGCAAATCAAGAACATTGAGATGGCTCTTGAGGCATGAAAGAAGTTGGAGAAATCATTTGAGGGCACTCAAGCCATGAAGGGTGCTAAGGCATACATCCTCAATGAGAAGTTTGCTAGTTTCAAGATGAAGGATGATGAGAGTGTGCCGGAGATGTTTTATAGGCTTCAAGTGCTAGTCAATGATCTCAAAGCACTTGGGGAAGAGGTGAAGGATAAGGATTTCTCTCACAAGTTCTTGAGATGCTTACCTTCAAGATTTGGCACATTGATCACTATTCTAGTGAGGAGTGGTTTGGACACCATGACATCAAACCAAGTATTGGGAGATGTGATGATCGATGACACATATAGAGATGATGATGAGAAGGAAGAAAAGGAGAAAAAAGATGAGAAAAAGAAGAGTGTGGCATTCAAGGCCACATCATCCAAGGGCAAGGCAAAGCGGGAATCATCAAGTGAAGATGAAGACTTGAGCTTTGATGAGATGGATGATGAGAAGATGGCTCTCTTTGTCAAGAGATTTGGCAAGTTCATGGTGAAGAAGGGATATTGTGCTAGAAGGAAGAAGTCTTTATTCAAGAACAAGGAAGAGTTAAGAGGTGCTTCAATTGTGGAAGCAAGGATCATCTTGTTGCTCAATGCCCATACAATAGCGACAATGATGATGACAACAAGAAGAGAAAGAAGAAGGACGAGAAGGAAAAGAAAGAAAAGAAGGTCAAGATGATCTTCAAGAAGAAGAAGGGTGGTTCATATATGGTCACTTGGGATAGTGATGCTTCATTAAGTGATGATGATGATAGTGATGATGACAAGACCACCATGAAGAAGGCTCTTGCAAGCATTGCTATCAATGAGAAGCCTTCTCTCTTCGACACTCCATCATGCTTCATGGCTCAAGACACTAAGGTACAAACTTGTGATGATGGAAGTGATGAAGAACATGATAATGAAACAAAAAGTGACAATGATGATTAACCAACTAAAGATGAACTAATTGACATGTTGGAATATGCTAAAGAATATTTTGACATTAAGAGAAGGGAATGCAAAGACTTGCGAAAGGAACTAAAAGCCCTTAAGCAAGCCTTTGATGAGCTCAATGCATCTCATGAGAGGCTAGAGGAATCCCATGAGAAGCTTGGCAAGGCTCCCAAGAAGCTTGAAAAAGCTCATTCCTCTCTACTTGATGAACAAAATGAGAAGGAGCATGTTGTATCATGTGACAAAGGCCTCACTTGTGACATAATTGATGAATCTTTCTATAATCCTATCATTATTGCTCCCACTAACCATTCTTGTAGCACATCCACTTCTACCTCATCTAGTAGTGATAGTTTCACTTGTGATGCCTCACTATTTGTTGGGTATCGATATTAGGGATACCCAAAGCAAGGAAGTTAGCACCCACACTGACTTCCTTAGATGGCTCAAGACATATTAAAAGGTCTCGCCCGACCCCAAGGCCATGGGCTCCATCTTGCCCAATCCCTTGGGTGTGGGCTCCGTCTCGCCCAACCCCAAGGACACGGGTTCCATCTCGCCCAAGGCCGTGGGCTCCGTCTCGCCCGACCTCGAGGCTGCGAGCTTTGTCTCGCCCGACCCCTTGGGTGCGGGCTCCATCTCGCCCGACCCTAAGGATGCGGTTTTCGTCTCGCCCAAGGTCACGGGCTCCATCTCGCCCAACCTCGAGGACGCGAGTTTCGTCTCATCCGACGGGGACCCATACCACCGCCAACCACTCCAAGACCAAGCTTATGGGTCTGGGTTAAAACTTTGATGCCAGGGAAGAGGCTGGCATGCCTTGATGTAACCCATGGCCATGACAGGCCATACCTAGGGATTCACATCAAGAACAGTGTAGACCGTGCCAGTGCTGTTCTGCCTCATCCTCGTATGGACGCTGGTAGGCGCGTCAGTTCACCATGATGTCTACTGGGATGGAGTGGAATGCCATGATCGACATATGATGCCCGCGCATGGCGCCAGTGACGAATACGGCCGTGACATGGAGCCATCCCTATTGACATCTATAGGATCAACGGGACCCGCATGAAGGAGAAGAAGGACCCGACAACCCTAGAACCCTTCTCTATCTCGTTCTTCTCATTTTCCTCCTCTATAACCCACGCTTTCCCTTTGCCTATAAAAGGGGAAGTAGGGCGCCCCACGGTAGGGGATAAAACACAAGAGCATGACTCGAGCACACGGCTGAGCGGCAAGCGAGCACTCAGCACCTGTTCACTCCTTCCACCAGAGATTTGGGATCTCTCTCTCTCTCTTGCCTATTTGTAACCCCTACTCCAAACCACATGTTGGTAACATGAGCAGCAGTGAATTGGACGTAGAGATGTTCCGCCCGAACCAGTATAAACCCTTGTATCCTCTGAGCACACCATCCGAGCCAGACGCGCAAATACAAATTTACTCATCCGTGGTCTGAAAACCCCGACAGTTGGCGCACCAGGTAGGGGCTTTTTGCATGTCTCGACATCCACATCAGGCCTCGGATGGCTAGTCATGGCGTCAGCTGGGCCCTAGGCGCACACATGCGCTTTGGGAACCTAGACTTCATCTGTCGGCGCAGAAAATAACCAACACGTAAATATTTGTAGTTTTGTCGTACGTTGTGATCGGATGTGGCCTAGCACTAAATAACATAGGGTTTATATTGGTTCAGGCAACATGCCCTACGTCTAGTTTGAGTCAGTCGGTGACTTTATTCCTGAGCCCAGATGCTCAAAGTTTGTAGTGGGGTTACAAACAAGAAGGAGAAAGATGGGGGGTACAAGAGGTCTGGTCGGACTCTGGTCTGAAGGGCCAAGAGTGACGAGAACTCTACTATGGGCTAAGTATTTAAATAGGTGCTCCGGGTCTGAACCTCATGGTTCTGCTATTATGTGTGAATGAACTGATCGAGAGCCCTTTTTGGGAGAGAGCGCATCCCCTTTTATAGATGAAGGGGATGGCCTTACAAGAGAGAGAGAGTGTGTGTGTGTATGTACGCTAAGTCTTGTTGCCCACGCCATCGGGTACAAGATGATTGTAGGCGCCCATAACACTGTTAATGTCAGGTGCATGTGGGAGATTACGTCATCTTCTTTTGGTATGGCAGATGTCGGTGCCTGCCATACTGTTGATGCCCACAAGCATGTAGGGGGTTTTACCATGTTTACCTGGTAGGGTAAATGCCAATGCCCACAACACTGTACATGCCTAGAGGCATGTCGGGGGGCTTACCATATTTGTCTGGTATGGGAGTTGATGGCGCCCACAACACTATAGGGAAAATGTCGGTGCCCACAACACTACTTGGGTTCTGACATGCTAGGAAGGTTGTAGGGTACTGTCCTATAGGTGTACAGGGTACGATCCTCGGTATTGTAGTTGACTTGAGTGCCTTGCCTTACTCGCTCTGTCTGTTTCCTGGTCCTCACCGAGCGGGCGTCCCTGGTCGGTTGGTTCGAGTTGGCTCTGACTGCGCTAGTCAGAGAAGAGCTATAAGGTGAGGGTTGGCAGATCCCCGGGTCGGGAGGCGTGGGTCAGAGTTGGAGGCGGTGTTTGGCCGGTTCATGAGGGACCCGGGGCCTTTCGATTGGAGGCCGTGGCGAGGTGGGCCTCTGAGTCGGAAGCGAGAGAGGCCTTCATCCCTGGTGCGGAGGCGAGCGGCGAGAGGGAGGTGGGTGATGTTCCTCCTCGGCCAGGCCTTCTAGTTGGAGACTGGATCTCCTTTCTGGCTTGTCGTTTAGGTATTTGGGCCGGCCCATGAGTTGCGCGTCGTTCACAATGTTGTTTTCTAGGCTGACCCTTTGTTTGGGGAGCCAGTTCATGAGGGACCCCGGGTTTATGAACCCAACATCATCGTTATGATGGAGGGAGAGTTGGCGTAGGTTTCTACCGCCGTCTAGCCTCTCCACTCCACCGGCCTTGACATAATCGCGGAGGCGCTTGAGGAGCTATAGCTACACGCACTGGAGGCCCACATCCCTAGGAGCGACTAGCTCCTCAGCTTTGATTACGGGAGGCTAGAGCGCCAGCTCGGTGCCTTCCTGGGACCCTGATTGTCCTAGGAGGACCTGCACCACCTCACCTTCTTGTTTGCCAATGTCATGACATAGCTTGCCGGAGGAGAGCCGCTCTCCTCAAAATACCTCATCCGGAGCACCCCGACAGCGCTCCCATTCGGTTTGTGAAATGCCACAGAGACCATTGGCCACTTTGTGGCGCAGTGCACACCCCCATCCCCTACGAACGAGTTTTTAGCCTTAACTACGGAAAGAGTCAAAGTGCATTAAAGAGTATATCTATGTGGTATACATTCTCTATGCCTAACCCTTTCTTACATTAAGACCTAGAAGCAAGGGTTGTGAAAATGAACGCTGAGTAAAACTGGTCGGACTGCAAGAAACCTACGCCCCAACGGCTATGGCGTTTTTGCTCATTAGCATGATCAGAGTTTTTTCACCCATACCTCGAGCTTTACAACCTTAATGGCGAAAAGGGTCGGAACGCATTAACCTTTTTATACAAAAAGGGGAGAAGAGCTAAAAATCTATTTGGCCATAACAAAATTTAAGAGCTTGTCCACTTATTACAAGTTTGCCGCCTGGCTTATCTACCCAACTAATTTCTTAGGGTGATCTCATCCTCTGTCTTGGTAGGTAAATCCTATGCTAGAAGGGCCACCTCCTTCTTGATGTCATCCAGCTCGGTGTCGGTGTAGATCGGCATGAGAACCGTCACAGATGAGGAGGGATACAGAGCTAAAAACGCTCCTATGGCCCATTCAGGCCCAGGAGTTCGAAGGCTAGCCCTCTGAAGGGTTTACAGCCGCTTCGGGGCACCCTTAGAGTGAGGGTGGAAAGGGATAGGCCCACTAGCTGCCAGTACCTAGGCGCACGAGCACCATGGGCATCCTGGCCAACGTTCGAATCTTGGTCGGTTCCTAGTCTATGGTTTTTCTCGAAGAAAGGCAACGAGCCCTTGGGACCAGTCGAACAAACCCAAGAACTATATGGATTGGCCACTGAGAATCTAGAGTCAGTCACCAGCTGACCCATGTTGGACCCCACGAACAAGAAGCCAGGGGCCCATTTGGACTAGCCCGTTAAAAGCTCACCGAGCACCATGTTTCGTCCATCGAGGAAAAATGTGGCATGGCTCAGCCTCTCCGTTTTATTGAAAAAAATGCTTGAGGGATGACGATCACAAAGACAAGCTAACCCCTCGACTAGACCCCTAACATGTGTGGGGACTCGAGAGAAATTGGATTCGCAAGGAGACCGAATGCGCAGTAATAGGACGATGGCTCGGATCCTAGGGAGGGGTAAGTCATGTGCAAGAGGGGCCACCTCCTTCTTGATGTCATCTAGCTCAATGTCGGTGTAGACAGGCATGAGAACCATCATAGGTAAGGAGGGATACGGTGCTAAAAATTCTCCTATGGCCCATTTAGGCCTAGGAGTTCAAAGGCTGGCCCTCCGATGGGTTCACAGCCGCTCTAGGGAGTCCTTATAGTGAGGGGTGGAAAGGTATGGGCCCACTAGTGGCCAGTACCTAGGCGCACGAGCACCACAGGCAACTCGGCCCACATTCAAGTCTTGGTCGGTTCCCAGTCCATGGTTTTTCCTCGAAGAAAGGCAACGAGCCCTTGGGACCGATCGAACGGACCCGAGAACTATATGGATTGGCCACTGAGAATCTGGAGTCAGTCACTAGCTAACCCATGCTAGACCTCCATGACCGAGAAGTCGGGGCCCCACTCAGACTAGCCCATTAACAGCTCACCGAGCACCATGTTTCGTCCATTGAGGAAAAACGTGGCACAGCTCATCCCCTATGTTTTATCAAAAAAACACTTGAGGGATGATGATCACAAAGACGAGCTGACCCTCGACCGGACCCCTGCAACACGTGGGGGCTTGAGGGAAGTTGGACTCGCAAGGAGACCAAACACGCGGTCACATTACGACGGCGGACCGATTGGATCCTAGGGGAACAGAATCAAGAAAAATATTTCCGACCTTCTGAATCCTACGATTACATGCCCCCAAGAAGACCGATCACGACAAAAGGGAATCACCATCCTACCAAGACATGCTATAGGCTACAAAAAGAAGGCCAAGGCCCTTAGAGTCCTCCCATCCAGAAAAGTCTCCAAAGTTGTATTCTACTCCTCCATAGGCTCGGGGGCTACTATCGGGTAGCGATATTAGGGATACCCAAAGCAAGAAAGTTAGCACCCACACTGACTTCCCCAGATGGCTCGAGACACATTAAAAGGTCTCGGCAACCCTAGAAGTCTTCTTCTCTCTCTCATCCTTCTCCTTTTCCTCCTCTATAACCTACGCTTTTCCTTCGCCTATAAAAGGGGAAGCAGGGCACCCCACGGTGGGGGATCAAACACAAGAGCACAACACGAGCACATGGCTGAGCGGCAAGCGAGCACTCAACACCCATTCACTCCTTCCACCAGAGACTTAGGATCCTCTCCCTTTCTCACCTGTTTGTAACCCCTACTACAAACAAAGTGTCGATAACATAAGCAGCAGTGAACTAGACGTAGGGACGTTCCATCCGAACCAATATAAACCCTTATGTCCTCCAAGCACACCATCTGAGCTAGACATGCAAATACAAATTTACTCGTCGGTGGTCTGAAAACACCGACACTAATGGTTGAGAATGAGACACTCAAGAAGGAGGTAAAAGAGCTCAATCACACCTTGGCTAAGGCCTATGGTGGTGAGGACCGCTTGCTTATATGCTTGGGTAGCCAAAGAGCTTCTCTCTACAAAGAGGATTAGGCTATACCCCCAAGAAAGGCAAGGCGGCCTTTGCTCCTTACAAAACTAGTTTTGTGAAGAACAATGTTTGGTTTTGCACTAGTTGCAAGCAAGTTGGTCATGTAGAGCAAAAGTACATGAAAAAGAGGCCTCTAGCCAATGTATCCTCAATTAAGCTTGATTCTTTCTATGTGCTTACTGAGGGTACAAATGGTGTGAAGGCTAAGTTCATTGGTGCATCATGGATGGGCTCAAAGAAGAAAGTCATTCGGGTGCCAAAGAGCTTAATAACTAACCTTCTAGGACCCAAGCAAGTTTGGGTACCTAAAAAGAATTGATTTTCTTTTGTAGATCAATTACAAAGCTGGAGGAAGGCATTGGATACTTGATAGTGGGTGCACTCAACACATGATCGGTGATGCAAGAATGTTCAACTCAATCAATACCAATGGCAATGATGGTTATGATAGTATCATATTTGGTGACAATGGCAAATGCAAGGTCAAAGGGCCTAGTAAGATTGTAATATCCAATGACATGAGCATATCCAATGTGTTGCTAGTTAAGAGCTTGAACTTCAATTTGATATCCATGGCTCAATTGTGTGATCTTGGATTCGAATGCATATTTGGGGTAGATGATGTAGAGATCATAAGTGTAGATGGGTCTAACTTGATCTTCAAAGGCTTTAGATATAAGAATCTATACTTGGTTGATTTCAATGCTAGTGAAGCTCAATTGTCAACATGCTTGTTCACTAAGTCTAGTATGGGTTGGTTATGGCATAGAAGGCTTGGTCATATTGGAATGAAACAATTGAATAGATTGTTAAGCATGACTTGGTTAGAGGCTTCAAAGATGTTGTGTTTGAGAAGGATAAACTTTGTAGCTCTTGTCAAGCCGACAAACAAGTTGGAAACACCCATCCTAAAGAGAGCATTATGAGTACTAGTAAAACATTTGAGTTGTTGCACATGGATTTGTTTGGGCCAACACAATACACTAGCATCGATTAAAACAAATATGGCTTTGTGATAGTGGATGACTATACAAGATACATGTTGATATTTCTTAGCATCACTCTTTACTAAGTTATCATCCCTAGCATGATGCTAGAAATGCGTTTTTGGTAATTATAAATGACACTTGAAAATTTAGAGGAAAATTATATATATATTAAAGTATCCGCAAGCGCACAGATAATATACCATTATAGCATTTTACCTGAGAGTATGCCAGGTATTGTTATTTATATTTTATCCACAGGGAAGAGCTATGTAGTTGTGCTAGCATAGAGATATTGACAAATATACATACTTTTGATAAAAGCACTCTCATGCTATGGTAGGGGTAAGTCAAATGATAAATGAATAATAAGTGTAATGGAATAGTGGTATTCCAGAGAGAGAAATAGAGACTCATAAAATGTAGTACGGCTAAGCAGGAGATTCATTAAGAGCAAAAGATTCCTAAGTCATTCCTCATTTACTAAGTCTTTTGTACACCCAAGTATATACACTCTCATCTATAGCATAACTAACTTCGGATCTATACATAAGGAACATTACTAAGAAAGATCAAGAATAGAGCTTGTCTCCCTTCGCAACCATGTTTTACTTGCTCTAAAAATGGGGAGTGGACTACAAAGGACTCAACGGGAGTGTCACATCCATGATCTACCACATGACCTAGAGTGCAGAACGCATCCGCAGGCAAACAATATCTAAGCACCATGCTTACATAGTGTTGACCACTTAACTCACTCGAGTACTGAGCTAAGAACTTTGTGAACAAATGCATAAATTCATCATCAAGTATAACTATATCAAGCATATAACTAGAGCAAACTGGGAACATAATAAATAGTAACATAATATTGAAGTAGCACAAAGTCATACAATGGCTATACCAGTCTCCAGACAGCAGATCTAGAATCCTGAGCAATAGCCCACACTCTACTTAACCTTTCTAGCTAGCCTATACTAGAACTTTGAAGAACTGGAGCTCTATTCTCTTCTCTCTAAAAACATTAATTTCTGGTCTGATCTTGACTTATGGCTGCGTGCTCTAGAGGGGGGGCAGGGCTGGTTATATAGGCCGAAACATCAATCCTGAGCCCTCGGATCAAACCAACTTAAAAGAATGGCGTAGATGCAATCCTTAAGGTGGTGGAGAATCGACGTAGGTGGGGATAGGGGGCCGGCCAACTTACAGATGGGCTAGTCGGCCCCACATGTTAGTGCCTCGGCCTCCGCTTCGATGTGGTGTCTTCCTGAGTCTTCTGGAACCTTCTGGGGTAGTTTTTGCTACGGATAAGCATGCTTTTATTTTACGATTTGATCCCTCTTGATAGTTTTCTAGATAAACCCTGCTAAAAACATAGATTCACCTAAAATTATGGAAATTGTCTATTTAAACCCCTAAATCTATGTTGGTGATCCTATTTATACATTTATTCAAGTTACATTGACGGTTTATGATGGATGATAACTATCGTCAACAAACTCCCCAAGCTAAACCTTTGCTCGTCCCTGAGTAAAGCTAATCTTAACAATGGATAAGGAGTTGCATCAATATTTTCACTCCTCAAAAGTACACATGCGTTCAATCAAGAATTCTCCTCCTGGATTAAAATTCATAGATCTAACTTTCAAACTTACCCATATTACCTTTAACCATGGGGTTTTTGAGCTTTCACTTGAATCTTGAGAAATTGAAAGACAGAATGATAAAGTCAAGCACCATATCTCAAGTTCTTTGTTCAACCATTAATTTGGAGTTTTTATAGGTTTTAAAATAAAACTTAGAGATTCTATTGTATGACACCCTCAAGTCTCAAAAATATGTGGTATTTGTGGATCCTCACTAAGGCAATAAATGATGATATGCCTTTCTTTTCCTACAACTAAGGCTTATGTGGAGCTCATAGGAATGGAAATTGCATGAAAGAGCATACTTGCAATACATATATTGTAAAGTGAAACCTCGGATCCAAAGAGAGTTAGGTCATATAATCAAATCAAGATGTGCATGTGTGTGGAATATGGTAGATATATGGTGGCTAGCCTAATTCTATTATGCTCCTTGAAAACATATCTCTCATTTGAACTTGGAATCATCTTTGCAAGAAAACATGGGCTATCTTATTTATCTCATTTTTTTAGGCAGGCATCTAAGTACCCATTGTTTTAATACTTCAAAAACTTATCCATTTTTCCAATGTTTTTATTTTTTCTCTTTTTTATGAATAATTCTTGCATAGCATATGCCTCTTTTCTGCAGTAAAATATTTGAGAGATAACAACAAAACTTGAAGCATTTATGTGGTGGAAACCAAGGGTTCACAAGATGAGAATGAGAACTTGAAGATGTTAGAGGCATTTAACTTTCAAATGCTGTGAAGGACATGGATGTTGGTGAATTGGGGCCTAGGCAAGTGATTGATGAAGAAGATGATCAAGTGCAAATGCTCTCTAACTCAAATGTGTAAGTTTCCACTAATCAATCAAGTATAAGTGGCTCTCATGATAATGTGCAAGGTCAAGTAGCTAGTACATAATCTCAACCCAATGATCAAGCAAGTGCAAGCAATGTTCCAATATTCCAACCAACTAATATTGTAAGGGATCATCCATTGGATACTATCATTGGAGATATTTTTAGAAGTGTACAAACAAGATCATGATTGGCTTTATTTTATGAGCATTTCTCATTTGTGTCATCCATTAAACCAAAGAAGATAGATGAAGCATTAAAGGATGTTGATTGGATGAATGATATGCATATAGAATTGAACAACTTCACAAGAAATCAAGTATGGGACTTAGTGGAGAGACCAAAGGGACACAATATTATTGGAACCAAATGGGTCTTTAGAAATAAGCAAGATCAAGATGGGATAGTAGTAAGGAACAAAGCAATATTTGTAGCACAAGGCTATACAAAAGTTGAAGGTCTAGACTTTGGAGAAACTTATGCCCTGATTGCTAGATTGGAAGCAATTAGAATCTTACTAGACTATGCTTGTGCCCACAACATCAAGCTCTATCAAATGGATGTCAAGAGTGCATTTCTCAATGGCTATATCAATGAAGAAGTTTATGTTGAGCAACCTCCTAGTTTTGAAGATGATAAGAAGCCCAACCATGTGTACAAGTTGAAGAAGGCATTGTATGGCTTGAAGCAAGCACCTAGAGCATGGTATGAGAGGTTGAGGGACTTCCTATTCTCTAAAGGGTTCATTATGGGTAAGGTTGACACCACTCTTTTCACCAAGAAGATTGGAAAGGACTTATTTGTGTTGCAAATCTATGTTAATGATATCATATTTGGATTAACCAATCAAGATTTTTATAAAGAGTTTGGGAAGACGATGGCTAATGAATTTGAGATGTCCATGATTGGAGAGTTGAGTTACTTCTTTGGCCTTCAAATCAAGCAATTGAAGAATGGTACATTTGTGAGTTAAGGCAAGTACATCAAAGACATGCTCAAGAAGTTTGACATAAGTGATAGCAAAGCCATTAGCACAACAATGGGAACAAATGGAAATTTGGATAGTGATGCAGGTGGCAACATGGTGGATCAAAGGTTGTATCAGTCTATAATTGGAAGCCTACTCTATGTGACCGCATCAAGGCCGAATGTCATGTTTAGTGTGTGCATGTATGCAAGATTTCAAGCCTCACCAAGAGAAAGTCATTTGAAGGCTACAAAGAGAATATTGAGGTACTTGAAGCATATACAAAATGTTGATTTGTGGTATTCCAAAGGAGCAAAGTTTGAGCTAGTTGGTTACTCCGACTCGGATTATGCAGGATGTAAGGTTAAAAGGAAGAGCACCTCAAGCATATGTCAATTGTTGGGAAGATCACTTATTTCTTGGTCACCAAAGAAGCAAAATAGTATTGCATTATTAACCACCGAAGCCAAATACATATCCACCGGTAGTTGTTGTGCACAAATACTTTGGATGAAGGCCACCTTGAATGATTTTGGAATCAAGTTCAAGAAAGTGCCAGTACTATGTGACAATGAGAGTGCAATCAAGCTAACCAATAATCTAGTTCAGCATGCAAGAACAAAGCACATTGATATCCGCCATCATTTCATTAAAGATCATCAACAAAAAGGAGACATTTGCATTGAGTGTGGGCACCGAAGATCAACTTGTCGACATATTCACCAAGCCATTGGATGAGAAAAGGTTTTGCAAGCTAAGAAATGAGTTGAACATATATGTGTTGATGCACTCCCCCACTTATATGACATGCCTCTCCTTTGAGCAATCCAAGGTAAAAGTTGATTAGCATGGCATACATCCTTTGCTAAGGACTTGTTTAGTGCATCTAGTCATTCCTCACATGTTATAGGCTCATTCATGAAAATCAAATGAATTTGATGCTTATATGGTACCACTATTGCTTCTATACTTGACTTGATCTAGTGGTAACATATGACATGTTTGTGGGCTTTTAAACCTAGTGTTTGATCTAGAAAATGAGCTATAAGTGTTTAACTCAACATGGTACAAGATAACCCTTATTTGGCAGTATGAAGAAGCTTGTCCTTGAATCAAACTGAGTTAAATATCTTTGGTAAGCGATCTAGATTGAACCAAATTTGGGAAAATGATCCTCAACCCATTGATTGACATTGATAATCTTAACCTCTCCAAAATTGAACCTTTGTAGTAATTAATGACAAAGGGGGAGAAATTGCACAACGATAGTTAAAAGATGACAAAGGGGAGAACATGGGGGAGAACTTTGATATAGGGGGAGAAATATGAAAGTAAGGGGATTAATTAAAATTTGAAGCACACAAAGAGGGGGAGCAAGCTCATAAACTTGATTGATGCATTTGAATGTGCATTTCATATGTTTGCTTGCATAGCACAAGTGTTTACAATTCATTATCCATGCTTGTGTGGTGTATGCTAGTTATAGGTTTGAATGATAAAATGAAAAACTAGCATGCATAGATTGAGTAACTAGACTTATGTTTATTTTGTGAAAACTAGATCCTTGCTTCTAATGTTGATCTCATGGGGTATTCTAGTTTTTATGTATGTCTAGTTACTAATGGTGCTAAGGATGGTACATTGGTGCACTTCGATTGGTATCACAATTCAAAGGTCCATCTCTTATACTTTAGCATCATTTGGTAGATATTGCCTTCTCGCATTTCAAATCCATGCATATGTGCAAGCTTCAATCCAAACTCTTAGCACATATGTAGGGGGAGCTAATACTACCATTTGGGGTTCATCAAACTTGTCCATATCATTTTACACATGGTAAATATGCTTGGGCAAGCAACATGGATTCAATTGAATTTCAATTCATATCTTTATGAAAGGGTTGACATCAATTACCAAAAAGGAGGAGATTGAAAGCTCTAGTTTGGTTTTGGAGAATTGATGAAACCCTAAGTGCTAACCTAGTTTATCAAAGTGATCATGAGATAGGTAGCACTATTCCAAGTGGAAGAGCAATGGTGAAGATCATGATGATGGTGTGACCATGGTGATGATCAACTGCTTGGACTTAGAAAAGAAGAAAGAGAAAAACAAAAAGCTCAAGGCAAAGGTGAAACTTGATAGGATTCTTTTGGTTTGGTGATCGAGATACTTAGCGAGTATGATCACATTTAGGATCGATAGTCGTACTATTAAAGGGGTGAAACTCGTATCAAAATGCGGTTATCAAAGTGCCACTAGATGTTCTAACTCTTTGCATATGCATTTAGATTCTAGTGAGTGCGAACAAACTTGAAAATATTTGTGCAAATATGGTAGCACTCGTGCACAAGATGATACACTTGGTGCTTGGCATATTTGAGCAAGGGTGGTGAAATTTGGGAAGTCGAGGAGGTCACTGTGCTGACCGGATGTAGGACCGAATGCTAGACCTATGTGTCTGGTCAGTAGTGAAGCAGTGGCACGGTCTCGACCTAGTTGATCGGACGCTAGCGCGAGGAGGTGATCGGACATGCAACCTCTAGGTCCGGTCAACGATGACGTATGGTGTCACACCCCAAAATTTCCGATTTTGGGTTGTGCATAAAAAACACTAAATAAAATGATTTTTTTAATATTTGGATAAAATTTACCAAGTTTAGTTTGAGCTAGCGCAAATTTAGTTATAGGAAAAATATGAATTTTCAAAGTTTTCTAATTTTGACGGGCGTTTGGATGATGTGATGTTTGCTTGTTGCTTCTTTGTGTGTTGAGAGTGAGCAAAGTCTTTAAAATACATTAGTAGGTCAATTTTCTTTCTCCGACACGCCTTTATCTTTTTTACAATCAAATTCTTTGTTTCTCGGCTCAAGTTTTCATTGGGAGCTTCCTAAAATCTTTTCTTTATAACGCAAATCACTCCTTTTAGTCCCTCGTCCATCAATCAATCTCTACAAACTTCTCAAGAATTTTTCCAGCTTTTTCTAGAACTTATTCCTACTTGTCTATGAGCATAATTTAATTTTTAGATGCTCAAAATTATCTTATCATGTTCTCCAAATACTTTATTTGGGTTTCTCATGTTCCATAATATCTCTAGGAATTTTCCATGAATTTTCAGAGCTTTCAGAGTATTTTTCGCGGCTTAAATAATAATTCTAGACTTTTCTGGAATTATTTATCCATGAAATTAATTAATTCCAAAAATATAAATCTCTCATTTTTTCAACGCTCAAAGCTCATGTGCAATAATCCTAATAAATCCTAAAGGCCCAGGCATTTATTTACTAATAAGCTTTAATGATTATTTAGGCCCATTAGTAAATGTGGAGGGTGCAACATCAATTAGTACCATATTGTAAGTTGATATAGGTGTGGGGAGTTTTTCTCTCTATAAATATGTACCAACTCCTTGAGCAAAGCACACCAAAACTATCATAAGGGGACCCCTAGTTTGGGAAATTCCTCGTGTAGTAAATTAGATTTTTCTCCTCCTCTCGATGTCGCCGTCGCCGCCGCACTGCCCAATCACGTGGAGTTCCATCGTGGCCACCTTCCCCAAGTCTGGAGTTTGACTATGGCCATATCAAAGTTTCATGAGCTTTCATCTGTTATTTTTCCTCTTTTCCTTTCTCGTTACGCTTGATGATGCTTTGGCGTTTATTTTTCTCTTATGTGATGTGCTGCTCAGGTGCAGGCGCCGTCACTAGCACTATCAGGCGGGCCCTGCCAGCTACAGCCTCAAGCTAGGGCGATTGCGCATGTGCGCTATGCACGGCCGCTGCCCAGCCCGGTGAAAGGTCCTAATATGGCTAGAGGGGGGTGAATAGCCTATTTAAAAATCTACAATCCAGCTAGAGCAATTTGATTAGTATAACAAATAGCGAAATGCAAACTTACTTTAGCTCTACAAGGGTTGCAAGCCACCTATCCAACAATTCTAGTTGCTATGATCACTCGACACACAATTTGCTAGGTTACTACTCACTAAGAGCTCTCACACTTGCTACACTAAAGAGCTCCACTAGATGAACTTAAAACAACAAAGCAAGCTCTCGATTCTAATTACACTAAAGAGCTTGCTACAACTAGTTTGCAAGAATATAAATGAGTGAGTAGGGTGATTATACCGCCGTGTAGAGTAGTAAACCAATCACAAGATGAATACTTGATCAATGACCGAGAGAATACCAAAGGGAAAGAGAACCAATTTTCTCCCGAGGTTCACGTGCTTGCCAACACGCTACGTCCCCGTTGCCAACACCCATTGAGAAATGCACTCTTCACATCCATTTGGTACAACTTGATGTTGTGGGCACAAGCATAGGCTAACAAGATCCTAATTACTTCCAATCTTGCCACCGGGGCATATGTTTCTCCAAAGTCAAGACCTTCAACTTGAGTGTAACCTTGAGCCACTAATCTTGCTTTGTTCCTTATTACCATCCCATCTTGATCTTAATTGTTCCGAAAGACCCACTTGGTTCCAATCACATTATGATCCTTAGGCCTCTCAACTAACTCCCATACTTGGTTTCTTGTGAAGTTATTTAGCTCTTCATGCATAGCATTGATCCAATCAACATCCTTCAAAGCTTCATCTATCTTCTTAGGTTCAATGGATGACACAAATGAGAAATGCTCACAAAATGAAGTCAATCTTGATCTAGTTTGCACACCTCCAGAAATATCACCAATGATAGTGTCCAATGGATGATCTCTTGTAACATTGGTTGGTTGAAGCACTTGCACTTGATTGCTTGCATTTGATTGATCATTTGGTTGAGATGATGAACTAGCCACTTGTTGATCTTGCACTTTGTCATCACTAGTTCTTAGCACCATGATTAGCTTGAACTTGAAACTTTGATCATGAGTTTTTCATTTCATCATTCAAACTTACACTAGCAAGCATGGATATTAAAATTTTGCCATGCAAGCAAATATATGAAATGCACATTTGAGTTAGAGAGCACTTGATTCTTGTCATCTCCAATATCAATCTCCCCTCTCTAGGCCTTATATCAAAACCAATGTCCATGTTCTTCATTGCATTGACCAATTGAGTGCATCTTACATCATCTAGATTATCATCTTCCTCTTGGGAACCATTTGTTTCATCAAATTCCACATCATGAACCTCCTCAAGAGTACCACTAGCCAAATTCCAAACTCTATAAGCTTTGCTAGTAGTGGAGTAACCAAGCAAGAAACCTTCATCATATTTCTTTTCAAACTTGCTTAATCTAGTGCCTTTCTTCAATATATAGCATTTGCAACCAAAAACCCAAAAGTATGCTATGTTGGGCTTTCTTCCATTCAATAGCTCATAAGGTGTCTATCGATGTTTCACCACCTATAGCCTACCACGAGGGTACCCAAGGCAGTTTGTTCGGGCTTCGAATATCCAATCAACTCAAATCTTGCTCCGGAATTTTGTGTATGTTTCAAGTACCTCAATATTCTCTTTGTTCAAATGACTTTCTCTTGGTGAGGCTTGAAATCTACGCGCATACAAGAAACATCACATCAGACATTTCGATTTATCATAGAGTAGGCTTCCAATCATAGGTGATACATCTTTTGATCCACCATGTTTAGCATCGGCCCTCGATCGTGATCGTGTAGTAATAGCTTTAGCATCATCCATTCTAAACTTCTTGAGGCGTTAGCCACAAATTTGCCATTCTTCATTTGGATTGATTGTCAAAATCTTCTCTCTTTTGTTGAACCTCGATATCATCAACATAGATTTGCATTATATAGTCAGAGGCTAGAGTCCTCCCATCGGTTTACAATGAGAGTTCCTTGTAGGATGGGTTTCTTTTCATCAAACCTGGAGGTTGCTCAACATATGTCAAGTTCATTGATGTACCCATTGAGAAATGCACATCAACTGCCTTTAGAGTTAAGAATAATACTACTACTAAGATTACATGGAAAGAATTTTAGTTAAACTAGATCTTCTCCCTTCCTTGTCAAGGGGTATCCCTAATGCTTTGTTCCCTATCCCGTCTTGATCGACAAGACCCCCAATCACATTATGAGCACTTCATGGTTGAGCTTTCATGAAGCCTCATCTTGTTCCTTTAGGTCTTGACACAAATGAGAAATGCTCATAAAATGAAGTCAATCTTGACCAAGCGTTGTCCAATGGAGTGCTTTCATTGTGTGAAACCATGTGAGCGCTTCTTGGGATCTTGAGAGTGGTGTGTGCTTTGTTTTTTTGAAGAAAAAGTACACCCATCTGAGTTAGTGTAGCCCCAATATCAAGCCTCTTGCTATTCACCAAACAAGGAGCTGGAGGGTCTTGTCTTGAAATTGCTCTTGATTCTTCGTCATGAACCTCCTCAAAAGTACCACTAGCCAAAGCATATACCTAGTGTTATTTATCATAAAACTTGCTTAATCTAGTGATATAGCATTTCGGTCCGGAGTATTTTTTTTGTTGTGAGGCCTTGAAGTGGTCGATGTTTCACCATCTTGAAGAAGGTTTCTTCTTGGTGATGTGCGCTTTTTCAAAGAAAAAAGTGCACTTGCGTTGGATTGATTGTCCGAGTCCTCCTGTAGCCCCGAGCCTCTTGCTATTTGGAACAAAAGTTGGAGGTCTTGAATCTTATGTTATTTGACAAGCTCCCGAGCACTTCATGGTTGAGCTTTGGAAGCCTCATCTTGTTCCTTTTGTCTTGAAGAAGTCTTCGAGTGGTGTGTGCTTTTTTTTGAAAAAGGGCACTCAGCCTCTTGCTATTTGGTGTAGAGGGTCTTGTCTGTCTTGAAATTGCTCGATTCTTCGTCGAAGGGCCCATATATACTGGGGTTATTTATTGAGCCTCTTCCTATTTGGAACAAAGAGTTGGAGGGTCTTAAAGCCTCTTGAGTTGTTCAGGGTCTTGAAATGTTTGAAAACCTCTCTGAAGTCTTGAGTGATGTGTGTTTTTTTTGAAAAGAGCATATATCCGGAGCCTTCTTTATGATTTTCAAAGAAAGAACTGTTAGCCCCGGATAGAGGGTCTTTTATTATTCTCTCGGTGAGAGTCTTGCATATTGTCGGATGTAGTTGTATGGTGGTGGTGGTGGTTGAGTGTAAATGTTGTTTGTTCACGAGTTGTACAGTGTTGGTATATCCTTCCGAATATGCTCGTCCTTGAGTACTGTTCCTTCACGCCTGAGTCCTCTTTCATTGAATTCTGTCTTTTCACTATGTCCTTTGTTAGGTTTGTTCCGCTGCTACTCTTGGTCCATATGCACCACTTATTTGGTCTATAAATACCCTCCTGGTGTGTTGTTTTGATTCATCGAGCATTTTGTTGCGTGGTCTGAAATCTCTATAGTCATGAATATGATAGTTTGTGAAGTAGAGCATCCCCCGGGCGTATTTTGTAGTTCTTGTATATCTTGTCGTAGCTAGAGGGAGTCTTGTGATAGGGATTAGAGGTAGACTAATCTTGCAGCGACATTGTATCAGGAAGTACATGGCGGTAGTTGGAGGAAGTCTTGTGATGTGGGATATGTTCCTTTATCCAGCAGTTCTGGGTTGATCCTCTTCGTCTGCCCTGCGACTGTCCGGTGTAGATCAACACCTGATCTTGCATCACATCGGGCTTGGGTAGACAGATGCCTGCAGGCCTCCCCTGGTCCATGTTGTCTGTCTACTGTGCTGCTGATTTCGCCTTAGATGTACTGTGTTCGTCCTTTGAAGAAAACAGTGTAGCCAAGTGCGGTTTGTTCTACCAAGTAGCAATTTGAAACACGTAGTCGTTCCAGAGCCTAGTTGTGTCCGGGTTCCTTTTTGCTACCTTGCTCGTCGTAGTACCGAGTTCGTTGGGTCTTGTAAGATGTGTAATCTTGTATTTTTTTGAAGCCATTTATAATGGAAAGAATCTTATCTTCTGAGTTGTCATTCTTTTTTCTACTAATGTCCTAGTTGTTTATGTTCTTCCCGAGTTCTTTCTATAAGAACCGAGTTCTTGTGTTCCTTGTGAGGTAATCCTTCGTTGCTTCATGGTTGATGAGTTCTTTTTGTAGCAATATGATAACTCTGTCGTGGTGCTGGATGGATAAGTCTGAAATATGCCCGTTGAAATGTACCATTGTGTACAAGTGTGCCGTCCGTCATTTCAACTGTGTCAGTTGTGGTGAGAAATGGATCATTGCGTTCTCATGGGCCTGGTGGGCCGGGTTTTTATTGTTGTAAAACCTATTTAAAGGCCTTTCTTCTTCTTTTTCTTTGTTGCCCTGCTTTTGCCTTGAAACCCCTAGTCTTCAAAACTCCACCGTCGCCATTGTCGCCGTCATCTGAGCACCACCATCTAAGCATCATTGTTTCTTAGTGCTTTATTGCTTTCATTAATATATGGGTAGGAAGAAATCAGCGAGCAAGTTCTAGGCAACCTTTGTAGACGAGGAGGCATCGCTTTCTGTGATTGAAAATCAAGAATTCATGGCCATGAGGGCTACTCAGAAGATCTGGCCGGCTCCGACTACGACTGAGGATCAGTTGCGCGACCTTGTCAGTGATGGTCTGATCCAGGGCAAGGATTTTGCTGATTGGAAAGCTCCAGGCCAGCATCGGGTTCCAACTCTAGGCCCTGGTGAGATTGTTCTTTTCGTCTCCTTTATCCATGCTGGACTCTGCCTTCCTGCTTCTGCTTTTCTTCATCGATTTCTCAGTTATTTTGGGATTAGCTTTAACCATCTTGCTCCCAATGTTGTCCTTCATCTTTCTGTTTTTATTCATCTTTGTGAAACTTTTCTTGGAATTCCTCCTTCTCTTTCTCTCTTTCGTTACTTCTTTCGTCTGAAGCCCCAACCCCGCAGCGATGACACCTATGTTCTAGGTGGCTGCGGGATTCAGTTTCATCAGGGTCGTAAGAGTAAGTTCTTTGATTATGACTTGGTTGATTCTGTGAGGGATTGGCGTGCCAACTAGTTTTATGCCGCCAATATGATTCCTCCTCTTGCTGTTCATTCTAGTTCTGGTCCCGTGGTTAATGACCGATGGGAAAAGAATCCCTTGACGATGGATGAGCTCCAGGCGATCAAGACGTTTCTTGAGAGGATATGTACTCTGAAATAGCAAGGCTTGACTGGCTTCGGGATCATTTCCAGTTTTCTTCGCCACCGTGTTCAACCTCTGAAGGAGCAAGAGAATTATGGTTTTGAGTACTCTAGCGCGGAGGACCCTTCTCGTATGGTCCCTGCCCTTGAGTTGACTGATGAGGAGGTGCTCGAGCGCCTTTAGAAGATGTTGGAAGGAGTAAGCGTCGTCCTGCATACTGTTCCAGAGTATTGTGCTAACAACCCACCTCCTGCTGTGAGTTGTTTTTTTCTTATACGGTTACTTTTTGTATTTCCTTTGTTGTCTCCACTTTTTGCTTAATCTTTCTCGTCTGGTTATTTTACTCTTTTATAGGAATTAGGGCGTAACTTCGTTGATTCGATCCCCCTTGATGACTGCCCTACCATTGTGGAGACTGGGGAGAGTCTTGCTGGGGCATCTTCAACTAGTAAGTTTCAAACCACCACGATGTTTCCTAGTGTTTCTTCCTCAGTTCTTGATGCATATGTAGAGTATGTTCCTCATACAGTTCCTCGAGCTCCTTGTAGTGTCGGAAAAAGGGGGCAAGCGGATTGTTCTTCTTCTAGTTTGTCTGCTACCAAGAAGTCTCGCCAATCGAGTACTCGTCCAGGTACTCAAGTTATTGGAAGCGTGCTCCTAGGTGAGCATATTAATATGTTTTGTCTTTTTATTATTTGTTTTTTCCTTTAACCGAGTACTTTTCTCCTTTTTCAGATGGCGTTGTGGTTGCCTTGGTTGAGAGTGAGGTAGATGAGGATGATGATGCGGCCCTTGTCATGCGTCGGTGAGTTGTTTTCTTGTTTTTCTGTTGTTGAACACCTATTTTTTTGTTCTAACTTTGGACTTGTTCTCTTGTAGTAAGCGGTCATCGAACTTGAGTTCTTCTAGGGCTCCGGTACCGACCACGCCCCTCTTGTCGCAGGGTGGTGGTGATATTTTTGCTGCTATATTTTTGCCTGGGGAACCTTTGCGACTTCTTTTGGGGAAAAAACTCCAGGTAAGTTTTTCTGAAGTTCTTTCTTTGGATGTTCGTCTTTCTTATGTTCTTATGTCTTGTTTTTCTCTCTCTCTTTTTGTTCAGTCTTTTTCTCGGGATCATACCGGCTTCTTTTTCTTGTCTGAGACCGAGAAAAAGTTGTCTTCTGAGGTTAGTGCCCTAAAAATAGAGCTTGACCTCTATCGGGCCGAGATCGAGACCGAGCGTCAAACGCACCAGAAGAAGGAATAGGCTCTCCATGCCCGGGTGGTTGAGGCAGAAGAATGGAGGGATCCTTCTGTCCAGGAGGCCTTAAAGAATGTGGAGGCCATGAAGAAAGAGTGCAATGGTATTGTGGGTTCTTTTTTGTTTCCTTTTGTATTCAAAATTCCCTTTCCGCTGACTTATTTTTTTGTGCTTGGTCTAGCTCTTCGAGTTGAAAAGCAGAAGCTCTCGGAGGGTATTGAGGAAATGAAGGTACTTGTTTGCAATAGTCACAACAGGGCTGAGGATGTAATTACTTGTGCTGAAGAAGAACTCGCGCTTGCCAAGTAGATTAGGTGTGGAGCTGACAGGGATCTTGTGCATGTCCAAAAAACTGTTGAAGTCTTGACTGGTAAGTTGGCGACGGCTACTGAGAACTGGAATGCTTTGTGGAAATCATTTCGTTCAGTAGTTGATCTTCTTGGACTCTAACAGATGATGGTCAATCTTGGGCTCAGTTTATTCCCCAAGTTTCGACATATTTCCAAGAGTTCGTGAAGAGGTGCGCCCAACCATGTACCAGAAATGTTCTTGCCCAGGTCCAGGTTCTTGCTCCGGAGGTGCCTTTGTCCAAGATTGCAGAGGAAGCCGAGAGTCAAGAATATCTGGATGCCGTTGAAAAGGTGGAGCCTGAGGTCGAAGATTTAGCCAGGAGGATTGTAGATAATCTTAATATTGATATTTCTTCTCCTGATGACGATGCTTGATGTAATTGACCTTTGTACTCCATCCTCTGTGATAGGATATTATACTTCTTTTTGAATGAAGATTCTTTATTTTTTGTTGATGTCTTCTTTGCCTAGATGTCTTTGCCTTGTTTATTCTTTGAATGAGTTGTTCAAGTGATCAGATTTTTTTTCGAGTAGTTGATTGATTTGCTGGGTGCTTGTCTGGCTTTCGTCTGCGCCATGTAAACAACTTGGTATATGTAGATTGTTGTCTTGACAAACTTTCTTGATTTGTCGAGTGCTTGTCTGGCTGCCGTGTAAACAACTCGGGGTAAGTAGATCTTTGTCCTTACAACCTTTTTGTTCTTGTTAGTACTGAAAAGACTTAGGACCAGCGATCTCAAATATCTTCAGCTTCTTCTTTTTAGCTGCTTAACTCGAGATGTGGCCAGCATCTGGCTCTTTCCCTGGTTGTAAAAACATCTTAGGATCGGTTCGGGTGTTGGCTTATCAGCCACCCTCATTGGCTGGCTCAAGCATTTTTTTCAGCTTTTTTGTTCATGGCCGGTATGCTCAGGCGTAGTTTTAGCCATTTTGCTTTTTTGGTTCAGGTGTTAGCTTATTAGCTACCCTCATCAGTGGGCTCAATCATCTTTTCAGCTCTTTTGGTCTCGACCGATATGCTCAGGCATAATTTCAGCCATTTTGCTTTTTATTTCAGGTGTTAGCTTATTAGCTACCCTCATCGGCGGGCTCAAGCATCTTTTCAGCTCTTTTACTCTCAGCCGGTATGCTCAGGCATAATTTCAGCCATTTTCCTTTTTGCTTCGGGTGTTAGCTTATTAGCTACCCTCATCGGCGGGCTCAAGCATCTTTTTAGCTCTTTTGCTCTCGGCCGGTATGCTCAGGCATAATTTCAGCCATTTTGCTTTTTGGTTCGGGTGTTAGCTTATTAGCTACCCTCATCGGTGGACTCAATCATCTTTTCAGCTCTTTTGCTCTCGGCCGGTATGCTCTGGCATAATTTCAGCCATTTTGCTTTTTGGTTCGGGTGTTAGCTTATTAGCTACCCTCATCGAGGGCTCAAGCATCTTTTTAGCTCTTTTTGCTCTCGGCCGGTATGCTCAGTGAAAATAACTTAGGAAAAGTCATAATAAGACATATGTTGTCGAGGAACACCATCTTTATTGATCATGAACGAGTGTGTTTAGTGAAAACAACTCAGGAAAAGTCATAATAAGACATGTTGTTGAGGAACACCATCTTTATTGATCATGAACGTTTATCTCTTGTGGCTTGTACATATGTTCTTCCTTGAGTTGTTTTCATGCGTAGAATCTTCTTAGTTGGCTGATGTGCCATGTATTGTTGACTTCTTTTCCATCTTTAGTTATCAACTTATACGTGCCTGGTCGGGTGACTTTTGTGACAATAAAAGGACCTTCCCATGGACTGAGTAGTTTATGGCGTCCGTCAGTTTTTTGTATTCTTCTTAGTACTAGGTCTCCGATTTGGAGTGATCGAGGCTAGGTATTCTTGTTGTAGTGGCATCTTAAACCTTGGATGTATCTGGCTGATTGAAGGGTAGCGTTTACTCTGACTTCTTCTATACTATCGAGTTCTAATCTTCGGGTGTGTTCTGTTTCTCCTTCGTCATATTGTTCTATCCTTGGTGATGTCCAAATCAAGTCGGCAGGTAGTACGGCTTCTGATCCGTAAACTAGGAAAAAAGGTGAGTATCCGGTGGCTCTGCTTATTTGAGTTCATAGTCCCCATGCTACTTTGGGTAATTCTTCAATCCATTTGGATCCATAGTCCACTAGTTCATTATACAATCTTGGTTTTAATCCAGCTAGTATGAGTCCATTAGCCATTTCTACCTGTCTGTTGGCTTCTGGATGTGCGACTGATGCGTAATCTATGCCGAAGCCACAATCATGTGCCCAACTTTGGAATTCTATAGCTGTGAAGGGGGAACCCAAATCTGTGATGATTCAATTGGGCATGCCAAAGCGGTGCATAATATCTTGGATGAACTCGATTGCTTTGGCTGCGCTGTATTTTGCGAGTGGTTTGTATTCAATCCACTTGGTGAACTTGTCAACTGCTACAAAGATGTACTCGAAACCGCCTTTTCCTTTCTTGAGAGGTCCTACTTGATCCAGCCCCCAGCAGGAGAAAGGCCAAGCGGGAGGGATGCAGATGAGATTGTGAGCTGGTACATGAGCTTGTCTTGTGAATATTTGACAACCTTTGCATTTTCTGATGAGTTCTTCTACGTCTTTCAAAGCGGTTGGCCAGTAGAATCCGGTGCGAAATGCTTTACCGACTAGTGTTCTTGAAGCGGCATGATTTCCACAGCAACCTAAGTGTATTTCGTCTAAGATCTCTTTGCCTTTTTCAAATGAGACACATTTTAGGAGTACTCCTAATGATGTGGCTCTTCTGTACAACTTGTCCCCTACTAGGACGTAGTTCTTGCTTCTGCGAACAACTCGGGTAGCCTCCGCTTTATCTGCTAGCAACTTATTCTCTTTGATATAATCGATAAAAACCTGGGTCCATGAGGTGGTGATTACCAAAATCTGGGTGCCTTTAGCTGGGAGTTCAGGGGTTATCTCACCGGGTTGTTTGATAGAGGGAGCTGATAACTCCTCTATGAATACGCCAGGTGGGACCTTTGCCCTGTCCGATCCAAGCTTGGCGAGGACGTTTGCTGCAATATTAGAATCGCGCAGGACATGTAGAATTTCTAATCCTTAGAAATGTTTTTCGAGTTTTCATATTTCAGCATAGTAAGTGCCCATATTTTCTTTGTGCAGTCCCAATCTTTATTGACTTGGTTGATGACTAATGCCAAATCGCCATATACGAGTAATCGCTTGATTCCAAGGGTAATTGCCACTCGGAGCCCATGGATGAGGGCTTCGTATTCTGCTTCATTGTTTGTAGCTTGCCATAGTATCTGAAGGACATACTTGAGTTGTTTTCCATCTAGAGAAATGAAGAGAACGCCTGCACCGGCTCCACCTAGCTTGAGTGATCCATCGAAGTACATCTTCCAATGGTCAAGGATGGTATTTGACATAGGCTGTTGAATTTCTATCCACTCGGCAACAAAATCAGCAAGGGCTTGAGATTTAATTGCCTTCCGTGGGGTGAAATCGATATTGAGAGCACCAAGTTCAACTGCCCACTTAGATGTGTGCCCTGTTGCATCTCTATTGTGTAGGATGTCTCTAAGTGGGAAATCTATCACCACGAGAATCTTGTGGCTTTCAAAATAGTGGCGAAGCTTGCGTGAAGTGATCAGGAAGGCGTAGAGTAGTTTTTGCACATGTGGGTACTGGATTTTTGATTCTAACAATACTTCGCTGATGTAGTATATGGGCGTTGTACTTTATATACGCCCTTCTTCTTCTCTTTCTACGACTACCGTCGTGCTGATCATAGTAGAAGTTGTCGCAATGTACAACATCATGTCTTCATATTTCTTTGGAGGTGTGAGAACGGGCGAGGAGGTGAGGTATGCCTTAAGTTTTTTGAAAGCTTCGTTGGCTTCTTCTGTCCACTCGAACTTGTATGTCTTCTTTAGTAGTTTGAAGAAAGGTAACCCTTTTTCACCGAGTCTTGATATAAAACGATTGAGGGCCGCCATGCAGCCTGTTAGTTTCTGCACATCTTTGACACTTCGAGGAGGGCCCATCTCTGTTATGGCTCGAATTTGCTTGGCGCTAGCTTCGATTCCATGATGACTGACCAAGAATCCAAGTAGTTGTCCTGAAGGAACTTCGAATACACACATGTTTGGGTTCAATTTCCACCTCCACCTTTTTAGGTTTTTGAATGTTTGCTTTAAGTCTTCAATTAGTGTGTCCGGGTTCTTTGTTTTTACTACTACGTCATCCACGTATGCCTCTATGTTTTTGCCAATCTGATCATCAAGACACGTTTGGATAGCTCTTTGGTAAGTGGCACCAGCATTCTTGAGTCTAAACGACATGGTCTTGTAGCAGTAGGCACAGAACGGAGTGATGAAAGATGTCTTGCTCTGGTCTTGTTCCTTTATTGCGATCTAGTGATATCCTGAATAGCAATCAAGAAAGGATAATAGGGCAGATCCTGCCATTGAATCAACTATCTGATCAATGCATGGTAGCGAATGGATCTTTCGGGCAGCATTTGTTGAGATCTGTGTAGTCGACGCACATGCGCCACTCGTTCGTATTCTTTTTTTGTACTAGAACTGGGTTTGCTAGCTAATCTAGATGAAGGATTTCTCTGATGAATCCGGCTGCCATTAGCTTCGTGATTTCTTTTTTAATTGTTGCCTTCTTATCGGGTGAGAATCGTTGTAGCCATTGCTTCATAGGCTCGGAGCCTTCATTGATATCGATTATGTGCTCAGCCAACTCTCTTGGGACACCTGGCATGTCGGCCGGATTCCAAGCGAAGATATCTTTGTTGTCCCGAAGAAAGTTGGTGAGCGCGAGCTCCTATTTTGCTGAGAGGTGGGCACTGATGGTTGCCGTTTTGGAGGGATCACTGGTGCCCAGGTTGATTTGCTTGACGTCGGCTTCTTTTGGTGGTGCTAGGATGCTGGGCTTTTTAGCCGGTATCTCTAGTTCTTCTAGGCTCATTTCTACAGCAATAGTGGCTATTTCTTTTCTACTATTGGCGGCTTGTGCCTTGGCTACAATTTGGATTGCCTGAACATCGCAGTCAAAAGCGCGCTTCAAATCACTTCGAAGGGAAAGGACACCGTTAGGCCCTGGCATCTTAAGCAATAGGTACGGGTAATGCGGTATCGCCATGAATTTTGCTAGTGCTGGGCGCCCGAGGATTGCGTGATATGATGAATCGAAATCTGTAACTTCAAACTTGATGAACTCTGTATGGTAGTTTGAGGGAGTTCCAAAAGTAACCGGTAGAGTGATTTGTCCAAGTGGCATGGCTGCCTTGCCGGGTACTATCCCATAAAAAGGGGTGCTCGTTGGTGTAATCATCCTGGCGAGTTGTAGTCCCATCTTCCTTAGCGTTTCTAAAAAAATGATGTTGAGTCCTGCTCCCCCATCGATTAGTACTTTTGTGACAGTCATATCGGCGATAGTTGGATCTAGAACTAGTGGGTAATGGCCTGCATTTCCTACGCTAGTCCATTGGTCTTCTCTTGAAAACTAGATTGCATACTATGACCAATTGAGATATCTTGGAGTACCCAGTTCTGCTGCCATGATGGTTCGTAGAGCTAGCTTTTCTTGATGTTTGCTTCTGGAATTTGGGGCCCCAGCGAAGATTACTGCTACTGTCCCCCTAGATTTTTGGAATCCCTTGTCTTCGTGGTTATCTTCATCTTTTTTCTGATTGTCTTCTTTAGTGTTTCCCTTACTATCTTTTCTTATGTATCGATCATTGAAGGTGTAGCAATTTCTGATGGTGTGATTTCCTTTAGGGTGTCAGATGCAATGCATGTTTTCAATGTTGTCATACCTTCTGGGTTTGGAAAACTTCATTGATTTGTCAGCCACCGCTATGGTGTTGTCTGGTTCACGTTTTCTTTCCTGATGTCTGATGTTTTGATGATTTTGGTTGTCCGGGTTGTCTCGGTTGTTTCTATCCTGGAACCTTTCTCATGTCTTCTCCTCTGTAGTAATCATCTTTTCTACTGTGCATCTGAATTCTTCATTATTTCTTGGGTTTTCTTTGCAGAAGTCCTAAAATTGCCACCTAGCCATGATTCCGTTAGAGAAAGCTTCGATTACTTCTCGTTTAATGATGTCATGTAATTGAGCACGTAGTTCGCTAAATCATCGATAGTAATCTCTAAGACTTTTGCTCCCTTTCTGCTTGAGTCCTTTTAATTCTGCATGGGTGATGGGGTGCGTAATGATACTGCAAAATTTTCACAGAAAACTCTTTGCAAGTCCTCTCAATTTCTGATTGACCCTAAATTCAATTTGTCGAACCATTGGAGGGGCATGGTTTCTAGGGCCACGGGAAAGAACAAGGTCTTGATATCGTCGTCTCCTCCGGCTAGTTCAATCAATTGCGAGTAAATCCTGAGCCACTGCTTTGGTTCGGTCTTGCCATCATATTTAGAGTGGTTGGATGGCTTGAACTTGTGAGGTAGTCATATTGAAGCAAGTCTGTTTGCAAAACAGGAGAATCTATCATGCGTTCCGGCTTCTCTGTATTCTGATTCAGCACCTCCTTCTAGCCAACTGTTGTTTTGGTGAGAGTAGTTCTAGGGGGGCTATCTGAATAGGTGCTTTGCTTTTGTTCTTTCTTGGTTGTTCGACCTAGTAGTTTTGACTATGGTCCCTTCTACTTTCTCCGTTGTGACTCCCACTTGGTCCAAGTCTCTCGAAAGTGGACCTCCTTTGATTTTGATCTCCCTGCTTATGAGCTGTTGATCTGGTAGGTAGTTTTGAGCGGATCCTTCCATCGTGTGTCCTTAGGGCCGCTGATCGGAGAAGGTCCCGGAGTTGTTCCTGTCTTCCACTAGGATGTGAGGTCGCTCTGAGTTCTTCCAGTGCTTCTTGAATCCTATCATAGGGTGTATTCACCTCGCGTCTTTCTTTGACTTCTTGCTCTGATTTTCTTCTATTGTACTCGGCCAGATCTGACTCATATCTGGTCTAAGCTTCCTTGCGCTGCCTAGAACACGGCGTTGGCATCCTAGTTTCAATTTGTTTCTTCTTTCTCCTTCTGATTCTCGGTCTCACCATCGTGCCCCTAGATAAAGGGTGATATGTTGGACTTAGATTCATCCGATGACCTGATGTCGGGTGCTTCTAGAGGGACCAATGGTGATCGAGGATGGCGAACCATGAATACTTCTAGTGCATGAATTGTTCTGTCATCGGCGTCGGTTCCCACACTATTGTAGTTGTTGATAACTTTAGTAGATGCTTCAAGGTCGCAGATCAAGTCTCCTTCTTGGTATGGTAGAATTGTTGTTGTCGTCGTGCCGACTAGTCGGGTACTGCTATCCTTAGGAACAGAACCTAGCCAGTGGATGATGCAGTCTTGGGATGTTATAGTTAGTACGAGACCTTCCTGAGCTCCTTTTAGTGGCATTCTAAGCACCGAATCGAGGGATCCTTCGGGCCGTGCCTGATAAGATTTTGCCATGTTGTGGAGTCCGAATGGAAAAGGACCCGACTTCTTGAAAGGATTCTGAGTGTATTCCGAGTTGTATTCTTGATAGGTCGAGGTCGCGTTCTGGAGCCCTGCCTAAAAAGAACTTGGTTTCTCGAAAGAACTCGGGTAAAACTCTATCTTGGATATGGAGCCTGAGTTCGAATCGGATGCGCAAAGCCACGAAATCTGAGTTGGATCGGACATCACGAGCTGCGCGAATCTTCCGGCGAGTTGATCTACCATGGTCGCCAAAATAGAAAGGTCTTCATGGTGATCCGAATCTTCGAGGAGACGGCTTTGGAACTTGCCATTGTCTCCTACCTCACAGACTCATGAATCGAAGATGAAGGTTGATCCCGTCAAGAAGATCATGTTGTCGAGGTCCGTCAAGCTCTCGGATACAAATTCGCCGAAAGCCCCTACCTGGCGCGCTAGCTATCGATGTTTCACCACCGATAGCCTGCCATGGGGGTACCCGAGGCAGTTTGTTTGGGCTTCAGCGTATGCAGAACTCGACGGTAAACGCAAGAGACAGTCAATTTATCCTAGTTCGAACCCTCGATCGTGATCGAGTAATAGCCCTACGTCCAGTCGGCATTAGCCTTTGCGTTGGATTGATTGTCAAAAATCTTCTCTCTTCCAGGAACCCTGCCCTCCTTTATATAGTCAAGAGGCCAGAGTCCTAGTCAGTTTACAATGAGAGTTCCTAGCATGATTACAGAATAATACTACTACTAAGATTACATGCAAAGAATTCTAGTTAAACTAGATCTTCTCCCTTCCTTGTGGGGTATCCTGTGGGTCCCGTATCGACAGTGTCTTCTCCATCATGGGGTGACAATAGAGTCGGTTGCTATAATAGCAAGCCATGTTGATTGCTTTGGCCCAAAATGAATGACTCACATTGTACTCACTTAACATTGATCTTGCCATGTCAATCAAAGTTATATTCTTTCTTTCAACTAGGCCATTTGATTGTGGAGTGTACTTGGCTGAGAATTGATGTCTAATTCCAAATTCATCACATAACTCTTCAATTTTAGTATTCTTGAACTCACTTCCATTGTAACTTCTCACTTTCTTGATAGTTGTTTCAAACTCATTGTGAATGCCCTTGACAAATGATTTGAATGTTCTAAACATATCACTCCTGTCAACAAGAAAGAACACCCAAGTATATCTAGTGAAATCATCCACAATCACAAATCCATATTTGTTTCCACCAATGCTAGTATATGTGGTTGGTCCAAACAAGTCCATGTGCATCAACTCAAATGCCTTTGATGTGCTCATCATGCTCTTCTTAGGATGTGTGTTACCAACTTGCTTTCCGGCTTGACATGCACTACATAGCTTATCCTTCTCAAATGTAACATCTTTCAAGCCTCTAACTAAGTCATGTTTGATCAACTTGTTCAATTATTTCATTCCAACATGACCAAGCCTTCTATGCCATAACCAACCCATGCTAGACTTAGTGATCAAACATGTTGCCAATTGAGTCTCTCTAGCATTGAAATCAACCAAGTATAGATTCTCATATCTAAATCCTTTGAATATCAAGTTAGATCCATCTACACTTATGATCTCTACATCATCCACACCAAATATGCACTTGAAACCAAGATCACATAATTGAGCTACCGACAATAGGTTGAAGTTCAAGCTCTCTACTAGTAGCACATTGAAAATGCTCAAGTCATTGGATATTGCAATCTTACCAAGCCCTTTGACCATGCCTTTGCCATTGTCAACAAATGTGATACTATCAATCCCATTGCTCTTGTTTTCATTGATTGAATTGAACATTCTTAGATCACCGGTCATGTGTTGTGTGCACCCACTATCAAGCACCCAATGCCTTCCTCCGGCTTTATAATTGACCTACAAAAGAAGATCAATTTCTTTTAGGTATCCAAACTTGCTTGGGTCCTTGTAGGTTAGTTACCAAGATCTTTGGTACCCAAATGGCCTTCTTCTTTGGGCCCACAATTGGTGTACCAATGAACCTAGCCTTCACACCATTGGCACCCTTAAAAAGCATGTAACAAGAATCAAATTTGATTGAGGATACATTAGGTAGCTTGTTCTTGTTAATCTTACAATATTGCTCTACATGCCCAACTTGCTTGCATCTATTGCAAAACTGACCAATGCCCTTCACAAAGCTAACTTTGGGAGTGACAAAGGCCGCCTTATCTTTCTTAGGGGTATAGCCTAATCTCTCTTTGTTGAGAGAAAACCTTTGGCTACCCAAGCACTTTAGCAAGCGGGCATCTTCACCATAGGCATTGTCTAAGGAACGAGTGAGCTCATTCACCTCCTTCTTGAGGGTCTTATTTTCCACCATTAGTGAGGCATCATAAGTGAGACCATCACTCAAAGGTGAAGTAGAAGTAGTAGTGCTACAAGAAGTGTTAGTGGGAGTAACTACAATGGGCTTATAAAAAGATTCATCAATAAGATCACATGTTAGTCCCACATCACATGATATAATCACTTGCTCCTTCTTGGCTTCCTCCATTTTGACTTGCTCGATGAGGGAGGAGTGAGCCTTTTCAAGCTTAGAGTGAGCTTTGCCAAGCTTATCATGGGCTTCCACTAGCCTCTCATGAGTGGCATTGAGCTCATCAAGGGATTGCTCAAGAAATTTGACTTTCTTGTTCAATTCCTTACACTCCTTTCTCTTCATCTCAAAGCAAGTATGCACTTGCTCACACATGTCCATAAGCTCCTCCTTGGAGTACTCCTCATCATCATCACTCCTACAAGCATCACTTTCACATTGATCATCATCACTCACATCATATTTTACCTTGGTAGGCTTTGCCATGAGGCATGTCAATGGAGTGTCGAAGATGGAGGGCTTGTGGTTGATGGCGATGCTTGTTAGTGCTCTCTTGATAGATTTCTTGCCATCATCACTAGAGTCATCACTATCCGAAGAGCCATCACTATCCCAAGTGACCACATAGCCTCCACCCTTCTTCTTCTTTTGGAAGGTCATCTTCTTCTCTTTCTTCTCCTTCTTTTCTTTCTTGTCCTTCTTGTGCTTCTTCTTTTCATCATCATCATTGTCACTATTGTAGGGATTAATCCGCTACAAGGTGATCGGGGCTCTTGCAATTATAGCATCCTCTCACATATTCTTTGCTTTTAGTGTGATCTCTTCTCTTTCTTGCACCATAGCCCTTCTTCTTCATGAACTTACCCATCTTGTGCACAAATAGAGCCATGGCTTCATCATCAATGTCACTAAGATCCTCATAATCACTTGATTCTTTCTTGGACTTGCCCTTGTTCTTGGATGATGAGCTAGCCTTGAATGCTACACTCTTCTTCTTCTTGTCTTCGTCTTCCTTCTTGTCATCCTTGTCAACCCCCTCCCTTTCCACACGGTATGTCTCTTGTGTCATGACATCGCCTAGTACTTGGTTAGGGGTAATTTCCTTCAATCCTCCTCTTATGATAAGCAATCTCAACATCTCAAAGCTTAGAGGTAAGCACATTAAGAACCGATGAGAGACATCATCATCCTTGATCTTCTCTCCCAATGCCTTCAAATCATTGGCAATCACTTGTAATCGATGGAACATCTCCGAAATGCTCTCATCATCCTTCATCTTGAAGCTTGTCAACTTATCCTTGAGGATGTACAACTTGGCACTCTTCACCGCTGGTGTGCCCTCATATGTTTCCTCCAATCTCCTCCATACCTCATTAGCTCTTTCACAATCCTTGATTTGCTCAAACACCTTGGAATCAATGGCATTGTATATGGTGTTGAGAGCCATTGTATTGCATTGCTTGTTGGTCTTGTCTAGGTTGGTGGGATTGTCGGGATCAATGATAGCATAGTCATTCTCGGTCACATCACATACTTGATTATTGATTGAACCAAGATACATCCTCATCTTTCTCTTCCAATAATCATAGCATGTGCCGTCAAAGAACGGTGGTTTGCCCCCCACATGGTTGAACACAACTTGAGCTATAATTTGACACCGAGGTTGTTAAGCCTTCAATCAAACGGTGACCATGGCTCTGATACCACTTGAAAGGTCCTAATATGGCTAGAGGGGGGTGAATAGCCTATTTAAAAATCTACAAACCGACTAGAGCAATTTGATTAGTATAACAAATAGCGAAATGCAAACTTGCTCTAGCTCTACAAGGGTTGCAAGCCACCTATCCAACAATTCTAGTTGTTATGATCACTCGACACACAATTTGCTAGGTTACTACTCACTAAGAGCTCTCACACTTGCTACACTAAAAAGCTCCAACTAGATGAACTTAAAACAACAAAGCAAGCTCTCGATTCTAATTACACTAAAGAGCTTGCTACAACTAGTTTGCAAGAATATAAATGAGTGGGTAGGGTGATTATACCACCGTGTAGAGTAGTGAACCAATCACAAGATGAATACTTGATCAATGACCGAGAGAATACCAAAGGGCAAGAGACAACCAATTTTCTCCCGAGGTTCACGTGCTTGCCAACACGCTACGTCCCCTTTGTGTCGATCAACACTCGATGGTTCAGCGGCTAAGAGGTGTCGCATGAACCTCGTCCACACAATTGGACACCACAAGAACCTACCCACAAGTGAGGTAACTCAATGACACGAGCAATCCACTAGAGTTACCTTTTGGCGCTCCACCGAGAAAGGTACAAATCCCCTCACAATCACCGGCGATGGCCACGAACAATCATCAACTCATGCCAATCCTCCTCCATTGTACCAAGCCCTCTAGGTGGTGGCAACCACCAAGAGCAACAAGTGAAATCCCGTAGTGAAACACGAATACCAAGTGTCTCTAGATGCAATCACTCAAGCAATGCACTTGGATTCTCTCCCAATCTCACAATGATGATGGATCAAGGATGGAGATGAGTGGGAGGGTTTGGCTAAGCTCACAAGGTTGCTATGTCAATGAAAATGGCCAAGAGAGTGAGCTTGAGCCAGCCATGGGGCTTAAATAGAAGCCCCCATGAAATAAAGTCGTTGTACCCCTTCACTGGGCACAACACGGGGTGACCGGACGCTCTGGTCATATTGACCGGACGCTGAACCTCAGCGTCCGGTCGTGCGATGCACACCATGTGTCCCCTCTCTTCAAATGTCGATCGCCCGATCTCAACGGTCAAGTGATGACCGGACACGCCGCTAGAAAGTGACCGGACGTAGGACCCTAGTGTCCGGTTGTTTCCAATAAGGTTCTAAACACGAAATTTCATGACCGGATGGTCATGCCCAACCGGACACACCCAGCGTCCGGTCACTCAATGTCTCCTCTACACGCCCCACGTCAGCGTACGTCAGCACTGACCGGACTCAGACCCTAAGCGTCTGGTCAATTTTTGCACCAACGTTCGGTCACAAGACCGAGACCGCTGCTCACTGATGTCACTGACCGGACGCTGAACCCAATGTCCGGTCACTCCAGTGAAACCCTATCTTTTCAATATAGGGCGCCGGTGGCATTGTCGGACTGTCCGCACTCTATGGGCGGACACTCCATCGGTGAAGTTTCTAACCCTTGCTCAAATGTGCCAACCACTAAGTGTATCACCATGTGCACATGTGTTAGCATGTTTTCACAAACATTTTCAAGGGTGTTAGCACTCCACTAGATCCTAAATGCATATGCAATGAGTTAGAGCATCTAGTGGCACTTTGATAACCGCATTTCGATACGAGTTTCACCCCTCTTAATAGTACGGCTATCGAATCTAAATGTGATCACACTCACTAAGTGTCTTGATCACCGAAACAAAATGGCTCCTACCATTTATACATTTGCCTTGAGCCTTTTATTTTTCTCTTACTTCTTTTCCAAGTCCAAGCACTTGATCATCACCATGCCATCATCATCATCATGTCATGATCTTCATTTTCTTCATCACTTGGAGTAGTGGTACCTATCTCATAATCACTTTGATAAACTAGGTTAGCACTAAGGGTTTCATCAATTCACCAAAACTAAACTAGAGCTTTTAACCATCCTCTCCTTCATGCAACAAGTCGAGCCCACCCCTGCGCAGCTGCTGTTGCCATGGCCGTGTCATGGCTGTACGGGAGGCCAAAGGATGAAGACGAGGTAATTACCAAATGACCACCAATTCATAATATCGTCGTCGTATATTCGTTTTAAGTCCGTTTTGAGTTGTTCCAATTGCGTTAGATTCGTATCGATGTGATCTATATGCTAGTGTCATCGTTTTTCATGTCAAGTGACTTTTATATATATGCTTAAATATTAATTTGATTAATATGCATGCAACTAGCTTTTATAAATAAAAGCAACATAATTATATACAATGCTCTTTTGCAAATAAGTTTTAACACGACTAGTTGCTAACATGAATATGTTTCTAAATTATAATATGTTTAGTCTAAACACACATATCAAATTTGATTAGATGTTCTCACATGTCAGTTTGTATTTATAAGTTAAAGTTGAATTGGCATAAATGATATCAAAATATTTATAAATAAAATATGATTAGCTTCAACTCAGTTTTTAAGTATAAATATGATTTGTTTAATCTAAATTAATGCTACTCACATAGTTTTTCCTAATTAACATAAATCAAGCTTATAGTCTTCTCTTTCTTTTTATAATATAAAACCATGTAGTCGTTTCTTTACAACCATAGTTCCGATTAGCGTGTTTTTCGTGTCTGTGTGTTCGTAGTGACATGTAGAACATCTTTAAAACCTTTTTACTTGTTTCATATGTTTGGTGTACCATTCTAATTTAGTTCTATTGTTTGCTTCGTGTATAATTGCATGGATGCTTGTGTGGTGTTCTATGATCATGTCCAGTCAGTGAGAAGTGCGTTGCTGACATAGAAGAAGTTGGTGATCTAGAAGAAGTCCTTTGGAGGTTACAATTCAGTAGAAGAAGGTCAGAGTTTTAAGACAAGTATAGTATGGGATCTTCCTTGTTGTCCTATTCACTTTAATAGTTTAATCATATGCATGTGTCTACCTTGATTACCACTAAGGATTTCATAGTATTTTATTACCGTGTACGTTGATTCCTATGGGATATGACTTGGGTAGTATGATGCTAGTGCTCAACCAAAGCCATGATCTTGTAACTTGACTAATGGTATATGCAATAAATACTAAAAGATGCTTTTTAGCAACATGGAACAAGGAGGCTAGAGCATTGGGCTGTTTTTATGGTGCTCTAGATTCCTCTCCCTAAGGACTTATCTGTAAGTGATCATTCGGGACTTACAGTACAACTATGAGGGCTATATGGCTCTGGCTTTAGTCAAGTATGAGGACCTTTTCTAGCTTGTTAGTGGTTACCTGTATGGCGCAAGAGGGGCTCCGACAGGTATAACCTTTGCCTACCAGGTTGAGTGTATTTTGGTTTCTTGACTTTTTGTCAGTCACTCCTTGGAGTGGAGTTCATGCTTATTGATGGGGAAACATAGCGGTCCTAACTTGTTAGACAAACCTTTGAAAGGCTTTATAGTGAACCTTATTGACCTTCCTTGGTAGTGGGTCAAGAGGCTGATCACCTTAGGTGAAAGGGTAAATCACGACTCATAGTAAAAGTGTACAACCTCTGTAGAGTGTAAAACTGTTATAACAGTCGTACTCATGGTCACGAGCGGCCTTGGAACCCTTACGGAAATAGATGATAGACACTGATGATAAAGATGCTCACTAATGATTATTGTTTATGCTATTCATTATTCATGTTTACCTGATCATGTATTTATATGGGCTTATGATAAACTTATTGATATCCAATTACTAAAAGATAACTCATTAAAAGCTAATCTCAGTTAAACCAGTGTCAGCCTTTTGAGCCTCATAAACCCTATGATATATTTGTTGAGTACGACATGTACTTATGCTTACTTTACTTTTTAAATTTTTGGAAAATCCTGGATGGGTACCAGATTGCTAGAGTTTGGAGAAATTAGGCTTATAATCAACCAGTTAGTTGTCCCTGTGGAATTGGAGTCTTGACTTAAAGATCGAAGTTGTCTTTCCGTTGTTTGTTGTTTAAGGTTATATCCTTTATACTAAGTACGTTATATGTTGAGCATTGTCTTTTGATATTACCCTTATTTGTAGCTATGTGTGAGATTTAACTTATTGGGCTCACATATGGTGCGTATATGATTTTGTTCTTAAAACCGGATGCTACGAAGTGGTATTAGAGCAATACTGATTATAGGACGCAAGCCTAGTAGAAACTGATCATTCTAAGGTTTAGAATTTGCTATAAAACTACTTTTTCATCTTCTTGACTAGTTGAATTGATTATTTCTTATCCTTGTCCTATTTTCTTCTCTTCTTGATAGCTTCCTTTGAGGTATTGCTTCTTATCTCCTTAATTTTTATTTCTTTGGTTTACTAAAGTTTTCTGATCTCACCTTATTCAAATTTGTGATGGCTTTTCATCATAATCCACTCCTTAGGATGCCCGCCATTGCTACAGAAGCATGTGTAGTTTTGATGTTGTGATGCATGCTTGTCTTGTTTGATGTGTTGCTTATTTGTCATCCCTATCTTTCTGATCCAAAGGAAAGCCCTGAAGACTACACCAACACGAGAATCTTCGTATGGAATATTTAGAGTTTAGCAAAACTCTTGTTAAGTGGGGTAGCATCCTTTACAAAGCATCGTTGACCTTTATCTTCCATGCTATTCTATGCAACTCCCAAATCCACTTTATCATGCAAGTTTATTCCTTCATCTCATGAATCCCGAATCAAGGAAGTGTGGAGGCGTAAAGATCTTCTTTATCTTTCTCCCTAGTCTCTCCGAATCTCGGGGCGAGATTCCTGTTAAGTGGGGTAGTTTGTCACACCCCAAAATTTTTGATTTTAGGTTGTGCATAGAAAACACTAAATAAGATGAATTATTTTAAAATTTAGATAAAATTTACCAAGTTTAGTTTGAACTAAGCGCAAATTTAGTTATAGGAAAAATGTGAATTTTCAAAGTTTTCTAATTTTGACGAGTATTTGGATGATGTGATGTTTGCTTGTTGCTTCTTTGTGTGTTGAGAGTGAGCAAAGTCTTTAAAATGTTTTAGTAGGTCGATTTTCCTTCTCTAGCACGCCTTTATCTTTTTTTATAATCAAATTCTTTGTTTCTCGGCTCAAGTTTTCGTTGGAAGCTTCCTAAAATTTTTCTTTGTAACACAAATCAATCCTTTTAGTTCCTCGTCCGTCAATCAATCTCTACAAACTTCTTGGTAATTTTTTAGCTTTTGGAACTTGTTGCTACTTGTCTGTGAGCATAATTTAATTTTTAGATGCTCCAAATTATCTTATTATGGGCTTCAAATATTTTATTTGGGTTCCTCATGTTCCATAATATCTCTGGTAATTTTCCCTGAATTTTAGAGCTTTCAGAGTATTTTTCGTGACATAAATAATAATTTTAGACTTTTCTGGAATTATTTTATCTACGAAATTAATTAATTCTGAAAATAATAAATCTCTCATTTTTCCCAATGCTCAAAGACCATGTGCAATAATCCTAATAAATCCTAAAGGCCCATGCATTTATTTACTAATACACTTTAATGATTATTTAGGTCCATTAATAAATATAGAGGGTGCAACATCAATTAGTACTATATTGCAAGTTGATGTAGATGTGGTGAGTTTTTCTCCCTATAAATATGTATCAACCCTAGAGGCAAAGCACACACAAAACTATCGTAAGGGCCCCTAATTTGGAAAATCCCTCGTGTAGTAAATTAGATTTTTCTTCTCCTTCTCTCGATGTCGCCGTCGCCGCCGCGCTGCCCAACCACGTGGAGTTTCATCGTGGCCACCTTCCCCTAGTCTGGAGTTTGACTATGGCCATATCAAAGTTCTGTGAGCTTTCATCTGTTATTTTTCCTCTTTTTCTTTCTCGATGTGCTTGATGATGCTTCAGCGTTTATTTTTCTCTTCTATGCCGTGTTGCTCAGATGCAGGCGTCGTCGCTGGCACTGTTGGGCGAGCCCTGCCAGCTGCCGCCTCGCGCAAGGGCGAGCGCGCGCTGTGCACAGCTGCTACCCAGCCCGGCCATCCTCTCCTTCATGCAACAAGTCGAGCCCACCCCTGCGCAACTACTGTTGCCATGGCCGTGTTGTGGCTGTACCAAAGGATGAAGACAAGGTAATTTTGAAATGACCATCAGTTGGTAATATCGTCGTCGTATATTCGTTTTAAGTCCGATTTGAGTCATTTTAATTGTGTTAGATTCGTATCGATGTGATCTACATGTTAGTGTCGTCGTTTTTCATGTCAAGTGACTTTTTATATATATGTTTAAATATTAATTTGATTAATATGCATGCAACTAGTTTTTTTAAATAAAAGCAACATAATTATATACAATGCTCTTTTGCAAATAAGTTTTAACATGACTAGTTGCTAACATAAATATGTTTCTAAATTATAATATGTTTAGTCTAAACATATATATCAAATTTAATTAGATGTTCTCACATGTCAGTTTGTATTTGTAAGTTAAAGTTGAATTGGCATAAATGATATCTAAATATATGTTTTTCAGAATCTTTGCTCCATACGGTGATGTGGAAGATGTTTACATTATGAGAGATGGCATGAGGCAGAGCCGAGGTTTGTGAATGTCTGTTTGCTTTAATATTTAACTCTTTTCGTTACAACCTTTTGTTTTGACTTTCGACTTATGTAATGTAAAGGTTGCGGATTTGTCAAATTCTCATCAAAAGAGCCAGCAGTGGCAGCTATGAATGCCCTTAATGGGACTTACATAATGAGGGTAAATTTCTGTGCCAAGCTGATATATTCTGTATTTTGCTTTCTTGATATTTACGGCATATTTTCTGTGTTAGGGGTGCGAGCAACCATTAGTCATAAGATTTGCTGATCCTAAGAGGCCTAGACCTGGAGAATCGAGGTGATTAACAAACTCTGACTATTTGCATAACCTATTTTATTTTATTTACCTGAGATAATTATCATCATCATCATTTCTGCTGTCTGATTTGCCTTTCCGGTTAGGGGTGGCCCTGCATTTGGAGGTCCTGGTTTCAGTCCTCGATCGGATGCAGAGCCCTTGTTATCAGGTTTTAGTTTCTCTACTCACTCAGTTACTTAGTTTGGCACAAGGACAAATAAATTAGGTTATTAATGAGATGAACCATGTGTGGTCGTTCCCTTGCACATAGAGGAGTTGCTGACACTTATGGCTTTTACTGAAGTGCATTTGCAAAACCAAAGATTACTGTTTGAAGTCACACATCGAATCTTGCGCACATGCATTACTAAATACCAAATGAAAAAAAACTAATTGCACAAGTAGAAAAGCTAAACTTTTGAACCTAAAAGATTAGACACTAATTACCAAATACAAACGAAATGCTACAGTGAGCCAAAATCCAAAAAAAAATGGATCTAAACGGGGCCTAAGTAGAAGCACTGACAAAAGAACACATGCTAATCCGCAAAGGATGTTTGATGTAGGGATAGATAAGGTATGATGTTATATAGACAACAATGAAATGTCAAATACCTTTTTATCTTTTTTTGTGCCTTATGAATATGTCTACATAGTCTTGAACTGATTAATCATAATCATATCTTATAGTTGAGAAGTAATTTCATCTGAGTTTGCTTCAATTTTTTATTATCCAGGCCAACAGCCAATCTTGATGAACCAAGGGGTCGGCACATGCCTTCTGACTCTTGGCGTGCATCAAGTCCAAGGTCAATGGCACCTAATCAATACAATATAATTTTGGATCTGACAATGCCTTGGCGCTTGGTGGTGCTGTAACATCAGCAGATACTGTGTGTCTCAAGTCATTCCTTTGTTATGGTTTTACTTTCTGTTAGTTCATTTCCTAACCTTTTTTTTTACCAAAACGTGACAGGCTGGTTTTCGACCTCCGATGTTTCCTGGAAATGGCTCTTATCAACTCAGACAGCTGTGCCAACTTCATCGCATGTGGTACAACTTGGAATATTATGATTTACTTCAGTTTCATGATTTTCTTTCCATCGAAATTATTATATCATTGTGATGGGGACTCTTTGCTTTTTAGGGCATGAACCCTCCCATGGTACAAGGGCATCATCTGGGAAGCCAACAGATCCCACCCATGCAAAAGCCACCTGGTCCACCACAGAATTTCCCTGTACAATTGCAGAATGCTCAGCAAGGACAGCCCCTGCAGGGATCTATTCAACAGATTGGGCAGCTTCAGGTTCCGCAACCCACAGGACCTGTTTCATATGGCCAGAATATGCCATCTATGCAATTACCTGGCCAACCTCCAGCATCACAGCCATTGATGCAACAGAATGCTTCTCTAGGTGCTTTACAGGTTCCTTCATCTGTACAGTCCAATCCCATGCAAGGCCAGCAGCAACTTCCCACCAGTGTTGCTCCCCAAATGCTCCAGCAGTCAATGCAGCAGATGCCTTCACAAGCACCACAGTTGCTGCTTCAACAGCAGGCAGCTTTGCAGTCTAGTTATCAGTCTTCACAGCAAGCGATTTATCAGTTGCAGCAACAGCTGCAACTAATGCAACAGCAAACTAACCTAAATCAGCAACCCGATCTTGCACGTTGCAGCGAGGTACTCCACTAATATAGTTAGTACCGTTAATAAAGTTAGTAAAATTATTAAAGTATAGTTAGTTAGTTAGTTTAGTTAGTACTGTTACTGACTCTAGTTGTACATTGGATTTAGTATAATTAGTTGTTGTAGTTAGCATTGTATAGATGTTAATATTTGATTAGTTAATATAGTTATAGTTAGAATATGTATTAATGTTAGTATGGACATTACGTACAATGATTTCGACGACTTGATGAAGTTTCTTGAAATGCTTTTGCAGATGGATTGTTGTGTTAGAGTTTTGTACAGATGAAGTGTTAGGAGAGAAGATGGTATGTTTGAGGATATGGAAGAAGAATTGAAATGGTTTGATGAACCTCCTAGCTTCAACGACCTTTGTGTTCATTTGAATACAAAGTTTGACGGTGATTTCACACTGAAGGGAGGTTTGATACTGGGAAGACTAGGGCACACTATGTCCTCATGCCCTTGCTCAACCCTGCTCACTGGTCCCACTACACTAGGGTTCTCCAAGGTTCTAATGTGCCCATGGCTGAGGTGGTGGTGGAGAATGGGTACAGGATGCATGGTGCTCAGGACGGTCCGTCCATTGATGGTTTTTGAGGTAATGAACAAGAAATAGGGGTCGAAGGGGAAGCAACCCAGGATAACATGGATTTGGACGGTCAGTTGACGCAGGAGCAGTTTCATTCAACTACAGTAGGCTGTATATGTAATGACTTCGATGTGAATGAGTTCGAACGGGAAGAGGAGGAGCAGGAGGAGGAGGACAGGATCGGTGATGTAGTTGGCGGTGATTCAGACGATTCTGATGATGACCAAGGAGGTACAGATGCTATGCCAACACCGGCTGATGCCATGCCAGTACCGGTTCATACTATGCCATTACTAGTACCAACTGAGGTTTTGCATGGTGTCCATGCTCAGGGTAGACTAGTCACAGATTTGGCTACAGATGATACCCCCTATGATTCATGGGCCAGAATTAGCGAAGCGCAGCAGTATGTTCCACCACCACCTTACACAACGACTGAGCTTCAGCAACTAAGGTCCAAGAACGTACCTTTTAGTGGCGTTCTGAACTATAGGGATGTCAGCATGACGGATATGGCAGTTTGTGATACCGGTCTTCAGATGTGTAGGAATTTATTGTATAACCATGAGAAAGAAACCCTTAGAATGGAGATGATATTCAACACAATGTCAGAGATGAAACTCTTTCTTCAGGACTATGTTGTGTACCACCATAGGCCGTACACCGTCACTCATTCGGACCAGGAGTTGAGGTACCACGTGATATGCAAAAACGGTTGTCTGTGGAGGTTAAATGCACGAAGGAGACATAGTGATGGCAAGTGGAGGATAACTAAAGTTGTTGAACCCCACACTTGCCTAGACAATAGGGGGTAGGAAAATCATCAGCAGCTCACTACACATTATCTTGCCCGTCGTATATTGGGGCTCGTTGATGACAATAACGACATCTCGGTGTCTTCTTTACAACAGTCCATATCTAGATTCGTTAGGTACGATGTGATGTATGGAAAGGTTTAGCATGCTAAGCAAATTGCTCTGGTGATTCGATGGGGTATTTGGGAGGAAGCGTACAGTAGGGTGCCCCGCATCTTATGTGCAATGCATTATTATAACCCTAACTTGAAATAGTTTGTGGACACCGGAGGGATGTTTTTTTGGGACCCATTGAGGCATGTCCTCTATCATGTGTTCTGGTCATTCACGCAAACGGAACATGCATTCCAGTTTTGTCGACCAGTCGTACTGGTTGATGGCACTTTCCTGACAGGAAAGTACAGGGGCACCTTGATGATGGCTGCTGTTGTTGATCCTGAGGACCAGATAGTACCCGTGGCTTTTGCTTTGGCAGAGGGAGAGAACAATGAATCGTGGTCATGGTTCATGCGGCTTCTACGTGTGCAAGTGCTTGGCTCAACTCGCACTATATGTTTGATCTCCGACCGTCACACGGGGCTTCTTAATGCTGCAGCTGAGCATATAGATGGGTTCCCGCCTCTAGTACATAGATGGTGCATGAGACACTTTGCCGCTAATTTCTGATGGTGTCAGCGGAAGCAGGAGGTATGTGACAAGGTAAATGCTCTATGTTGTGTACGTACAGAGCACCGGTTCAAGGAGACAAAGAGAGAACTAGACAAGATGGTAAATGTAGCGGGAAATGCCTGGTTAGAGGCGCAGATGGAACAGAAGGCTCAGTTGGCGTTAGCATATGACTAGGGGGGTTTTAGGTATGGCATCATGACCACTAACTCCTCGGAATCCTTCAACTGTGTATTCACCGGAGTTCGATCGTTGCCTGTGTCTGGAATTGTTGAGTTCTCCTTTCATAAGTGCAACGAATATTTTGTGAAGAGGTAGGAACTTACATAGAGGAATAGAGTTGAGCAGGGACATTTTGGAAAGGCCAGAGCTGAACATTTGAAGGAGGTCAAGGAATTGGCCAAGCAGCACATCGCCGAGCCATATGGACCCCGCCGCCATATCTTTAGTGTACGGGGCAAGGGTGGCACAAGCTTGGGCGACGAACGTTATGGTGGACGAAACTACCGAGTTGATCTTGAAAAGGTAGAGTGCAGTTGCAACGTCCCTCAGATCATGCATCCCCCTTACTCTCATATGATCACGGCCTGCAGGGTTCGTGGGTACAACTATGAGGATCTGCCATATATGTCACCCTTGTATCTCCGTTCGAACACTGTTAGTATTTGGGAGATGAGCTTCGAGCCATATCTTGACCCGACACAGTGGCCACCTTATAATGGTTATGACTACGTGTCTCATCCGGATCTAATGAAGGTAGGGAAGGGTAGGAGGAAGAAGAAGCGACTGAAGGAGGACATGGATGCTATGAGAGGGTACGGTGAAGACATGTACGGCGGGGGAGACTTCAACGAGACCCACTTCAACGAGACCCGTGGTAGGAATCTTTGCTCCGTTTGCAAACAATCTGGCCACAAGGCTAGCTGACATAGAAGACAACATGTGATTTCATATTGTGTTCGTATTGCATAATAAGTAGTTTAAATTTGGCAATGCTACATAATGTTAATCTAAAAATTGTTAATTTGAATACTCTAACCATTTGTTTATCATTTTGTAACAGGATGGCTCCTCCCACACCGCACCAGTTGTACCCCCTTCTTGATGTGGAGTACGACGACCCCCTTCTTCTACTAGACGATGAGGTTTCTAAGAGGCGTTCAAGGGATACTTACATTTCCTGGGACTTAGTTCATTACGTCGAACTTATGTCGAACAAATATTGTCATCAAAAACTTGTAGACTTATAAACCAATAAAAATGTTGTGTGGCAACTTGTCGTCCATTTATTTGCTTCATGTTCGTTTTGTACAACGCTTCTAGTTTTGTACAGCACCGACAACAACTCAATTGTAGTTGGCCGTTGTTTGTCCACGGCACTGCCGCGTCATGGTATATGGCGGCACTGACGCGCCATTTACTATGGCATGGCACTAACGCGCCGTGGCCTCTAGCGCGGCAGAACCATGGCTATGGCACGGCAAATGATTACGTTCATTTTAGAAAGTTTGAACGCATGATACAAACAGATGTTATCACTTAAGATCGATCATGGGTAATCCGAGTACATGATATATGGGTACAATACATCAGTAGTTCAAATGTAATATAAGACAACACAATAGAATTTCTACTACATAGCTACATTGATCATTAATAAAGCATGGAACAAACAGACGGCGCAATAAAAAACCCTCAGTCAGAAACATACTGAGTAAGCAACTCGTCGTCCGAGTACCGATCCTCAACCACAAACCTATTGTTGTGGCTAGGGTCACCTGCATTGCGTTGATTTGCCTTTCGCCTGTAGTAAGTGGCCTCCGCTTCATCTGCGGCCTCTGCGGACTGAGTGAAGAACGTGTCGTCGTCATCCTCTGCCTACAAGCCCGCCTCTGCTAGAGCGATGAGCTCGCTCAGTCTGGCAGTGTTGTCCTCAGCCTCCTCCGTCTTCAAGCCCACATCTGCTAGAGCGATGAGCTCGCTCAGTCTAGCAGTGTCGTCTTTAGCCTTATCCGCCTACAAACCCGCCTCTGCTAGAGCGATGAGCTCGCTCAGTCTGGCAGTGTCGTCCTCATCCTCATCCCCCTCATCAGACAATACAATCGGTGATTCAATGATGCGACCAGCTCGCTTTCTGTGCTCATCTAACTTATTTTCCTCGTACCTTGCATGAGCCACCTCTGCAGCATGGTCCTCACTACATCCAATCCCTTCATGTATAAAATGCAATCGGTTAGCAACGCGATTATATTATATTTAAAATAAGATAACGAAAAAAGGTTTTCAAGCACTCACTGGCACATAATGAAACAACATGGTCGTTCAAGACCTGCATCTATACTCTTGTCTCCTCCCTTGCCTCCTTCCTTGCCCTCTCCTCCTCTAATGTCATCCGTCTCTCCAATCCCCATTTGACAAGCCCAACGTCGACCGGGTTACAAATACCGTGCTGTCTAGCAAACTCACGCATCTTGTCTTTGTGATGTTTAACGAAAAGGTTGACAAAGTCAGGTCCATATCCCCTCTTCCGTGCAATTACTTGCTTCTCCTTCAGTTCATCCAACAACTTAGCTTGACCATCATAATGTTCCCACCTATATTTCCTTGTGCTCTATTCAAACAATATATTATATCATATATGCCTTAGCAAAAGAAATAAAATACAATTTCATGGTTACCACAAAAATAACCAACCTCATCATAGTCAATCATATGCCCGCAATAATGGTCTATTCCAAGCTCCGAATGGACTAGACCGTAGTTGGATGTAACACCACATTCACACTTAACTGGTGGTGCTTTATAAATTAACATTTCTTTCTTCTTTTGTTTTGCTTTTGGATGTTCTTCGGGCCATTTGTTCTTAGGACCATACAACCACTCCTTGAAATGACACTTCGCCATTGAATACACCTAAATAACGTGACATTAGTACATGACACATATAGCTCAATATTTCAACACATACACTTTGCACTTACTTCATGCTTGTTTGGACACACAAACTCCAACGTATTGTCAGAGTTTATCACGGCTCGATCTCCGCAATGGCACAGAGAAGGTTACTCGAGTCGTCTAACTGTGGCTAAGTGTTTCTCCTTAGCCGTCATTGGAGGGGGGTTAGGGGAAGGTGGAACCCACCGCTCAAAGTGCTCTCGTGGATGTCGCCCTCTCCACTAATCGTCGAAAATGAGGTACATTGGGTCAAACTTGTCTGCACCATTGATCCACTGAAAGAAAAAGCACCTCTCATGGTCCTACACAATAAAAATTCAATAAAATATTAGTAATCTAGTAATACAAATGAAAAAAATATACGGAAACAATTACTTACATTAAAACGATTGCACGTGTAGAAGCAACGAGCCGCTGTGTCTGGATGTCTCGATTGAAACACGTCGACCGGATGACCATAGTCACAATTAGGGACAGGGAGTTCAGGAGGGACGGGTGCATCTTTGCTAGACTCGTTGAGGTACATTTCTCTAGGACGACCCCGTTTTCGCCATAACTGCTCCCGAAACATGTCTTCCATCTAATAAAATGGTTCAAATTAAACATCAATGAAAACAACGCAAATTAATGTAAAATGTAATCATTTGCAATGCAACTAAAATATTATAACCAACAATTATAGCAACAAAAATATATATGGCAAACATACTTCTAACTAAATAATTAATCTTAACATTGACAAAATCAAACTAATATCTTCACCATTCAAACGAAATGTGTCATTACCTTGAACGAGGACGAGGAGGGAGGGAGGCGGCTGGGGAATGGAAGGGAAGGGAGGAGGCGACAATGGAGGGCCGGGCTACCGTCATTCGTGGCGCGGCGGCCGGCGTGCTTGGCGACGGGCGGGCGTGGGAGCGACGGCTAGGTGGTCTTGCTGCTCGGGCAGCGGGACTAGCCGCTGGGTTATACCCGGCTTTGCCGTGCCACGGATCGAGTAGCGAGCGCAGCTGCGCGCCAAGATTGGTGGCGCTGACAGCCAGGCCACCGCCACGTCGTGATCGGCGTTCGTCGCCGCCACGTCGACATTGGCGCGCCACCATGCATGGCGCGGCACGCCAGGGCAATAAGCGCGGCTAAAAGTGTTAGTTTTTAAAAAAAAACGACAATGTTAGATTCAAAATTAGTTTAAAAAGTGTTAAAATATAAAAAAAAAATCGCGGGGGGAGGGGGAACGCGACGGCGTCCATTGCGCAGGGGAGCTGCGTTGGTCGGTGACGCGCAGGGCATCTGTTTGTGCGGGCGGCCCACGCCACCACGCCTGCTTACGGGCTTGTTGGGCCGGTATGGCACTGCCAAACCTCCGTCATGCCGTCCTGGGCCGTCAGCTCAGCTCGCCCCCGACCTGGCCTCTCTCTCCGCTCCGGCAGCCGCCTCCACCTCCTCTTTCTGTTGTGTCTGTGACGCGAGCACTTGAAGATTCGCGAAACCCAGCGCGACCCGACACCCGCAGCTATGGCCACCGTCCAACCCCAATCGCCAGCGGGCCCCGCCCCTTCTACCCCGCACAAGGGGCGGCATGGTAACGCCCCCAATCCGCCCGCCGCCTCCGGCGAACCCCCCGCCGCGGCGGGTCCGGGCGGCGAGATCGCCGCGCTCGACAAGCAGCTCGCCGTCGGCGGCGAGGAGAGGAAGCCGGGTGGAGGCGCAAGCGCCGGCGCACGCGGGGGAGGGAAGCTGGTAGCGGAGGCCATGCGCAAGTACGCCGCGCCGCGGTCGTCGCGGTTCCACGGCGTCACAAGGTGCGGGCTGGCAACCCTGGGGAATAGGGGGGCGGTACTGCCCGTCCGGGTGCCTCTCGTTGTGCTTTGGATTGATTAGGTTGTTCGCTGCTGCTCTGGCCGCAGGCTGAAGTGGAGCGGCAAGTACGAGGCGCACCTCTGGGACAACACCAGCCAGGTCGAGGGCCGCAAGCGCAAGGGCAAGCACGGTATGCGCGCTACCAACCTCAACTCCTAGCTCTAGCTCACTGTAAAGTCTTCTGAATGTTTCAACCATTGTTGTATATATGAGATGAAACCAACTCTGCAGTTTAATTAGGTGTGTCAATGCCATGTACTAAACGGCAGGATCAGTTTCCAGATTTCATTTATTGGGTAAAGTCTAATTTACATCCTCCAACTTTCACCAAAGTCTGGATTTCAACCTCGAACTTCAAAACCGGACAACTTTGTTTCACACGTGATGAGACTCAAATTTTAAAAAATAGAAAACCCTTCAATACGATGTCGGATGAAGATAATTTTTATATGTAAATTGTAGACCTCGATGAGATCTACAACTTTATAGTTTTAATTTTTTTCATTTGAGGACAGTAAGATGCTCGAAAAAATAATATAAAATTTCAGCATCATATTTTATCGCGTGATGAGACTCAAATTTCAAAAAATAGAAAACCCTTCGATACGATGTCGGATGAAGATAATTTTTATATGTAAATTGTAGACCTCGATGAGATCTACAACTTTGTAGTTTTGAGTTTTTAATTTGAGAACGTTAAGATACTCGAAAAAATAATATAAAATTTCGACGGCACCCAAAAATATTAAAAGTTACTGTTCATCCACGAAACCGCCCAAAGGTTGAAAGTTGAACTTTTTTAAGAGTTGGAAGGCCAAAGTTGTCCGGTTTTGAAGTTCGAGGTTGAAATCTGGACTTTGGTGAAAATTGAAGGGTGTAAATTGGACTTTACCCTCATTTCTTTTTGCTTTTTGCAGCAGAGTAGCTAATCAGTAGAGTACATCATATTCCTGGCCTCTTTCATGGTGTCCTAATTGCACCTTCAATGCAGCAACTACAGTTCAGCAAGTCACCTAGTATGCTCTATCCTAATTATACCTGTAAAGGAGGATAGACCATGATGCTAGGATAGTATTTTTGTGTTAAGAAAGTTAGTGCCTATGGATGGGTGTATCAGGTGCGCCGTCAATCTTGTATTCGTGAATGGTTTATCGATGTTCTTTTTAATTTATCTTTGAAATAGGATATATAGCACCCCAAAACTTGTGCTTTATGAGGTGCATATATTGTGCTCAAAGTTATGTTTAATCTTTATGCTTGTCTATCAGAAATGTTAATCGCCATAATAAGGTGTAAATAGGTCACAATACAAGACGAATAAGATGCTTAAAATGCATTAGGATTCATGATATCAGCATATTCTCTGGATAAAGAGTCATTCTCCTAATAGCACATCCAGTCACGTCCTTAATTTTCCAGTCTTCTTAAGCTGATCCTTCATTAATTTGTGCATGGAACTTGGTTTCTACTCTTGGCTGCTGTTTGGTCTTCAGTGTACTTAGGTGAGTGGTGCTACTCATGGAAGGGGCTCATTTGGAACACAAAACTGCTCAAGTTTTAACTTCTTTTCTGGCATTACAGGCAGCTATGTTACTGAAGAGCAGGCTGCAAAGGCACATGATTTGGCAGCCCTTAAATATTGGGGCACAGGTCCAAACACCAAACTGAACTTCAGTGTAAGATTTTTTTTTCTTGATAATTCTGTGTAAGAAGTGAATGTTGCTTAGTGCATACTGATATGTTTAGGAACTAGCGTATCTTGTTCAAGAACTGGGAAAGTAAATTGCGTTAATAGCTTTTATTTATTATCAGATTTCTGACTATGAGAAAGAAATCGAGATTATGAAGACCATGTCTCAAGATGAATTTGTTGCCTACATAAGGAGGTCAGCGGTACATTCAAAAATTTATATTGTAGTACTTATATGATGTGACCTTTCTTTTTTATTGTCATGATTTATTGTTATAGGCAAAGCAGTTGTTTCTCAAGAGGTACTTCATCATACCGGGGTGTAACCAGGTGATGTTTCTTCTTTGCTAAATGAACTAATAACCATTTGATATCCTTTGAATGGAGCAAAAAAAAATGTTGTGCTTAACTATGGACGTCTGAATGGTCTGTTGCAATTTTGCAACTTTCTCTAATCACTTTTTTACCAACAGACGAAAAGACGGTAAATGGCAGGCACGAATTGGTAGGATTGGTGAGAGTAGAGACACCAAAGACATTTACCTTGGGACTTTCGGTGAGTTATAGTTTTCTACCTTGTTGAACTTCCAAAGTTTTTCTGAATGATAGTCACTAGGCACTATGAGCTTGTTTCTGTCAACTAAAAACTAAAAAGCTACAGTTGATTGATGTTTCGTGCGAAATTATCCTTAATTAAAATTGGCCATGGCTTGCAGACACTGAAGAAGAGGCGGCTGAAGCTTATGACATAGCAGCAATTGAGCTTCGGGGTGTTCATGCCGTTACCAACTTTGACATTAGTAACTACTGTGAAGATGGTTTGAGAAAACTAGAAGGCCCGTCAGAAGTGGCGAAGCTGGAAGGTCCATCTGAGGTCATGAAGCTCGCTGGACAATAGACACTAGAAATCTAGAATAGAAACATGTACATTATTTTTCCATTTCATTTCATTTGTCATAATATTTCACCCTCCTTTTGGTATTCCTGTTACCTTTTTTTTCCCCCTTTCGTGAGTTTTCGCCGCGCCTTGTTGTGTAAGCCAGTATTTACTGGCTCTGAAGGACAATGTGATGTTGTATTCCAGCCTCACCATAAGGTCTTACTAACCTTTGATGTCACTGCGAAAGTTACAATGTTGTAGCTTGTTGGATGGTTGTTTTTGTTTAAATGTTCTTGCATGCTGTTACTTCCACTGCTGTTCAAGTATAAGCGTTCATACTTTGAAAATGATGCACTGTATACACAATAAAGTAGTAGGTAACCTGCACAGCTACATCAGCCAAGTTGATGAGGCTGTGCAGCTGCAGCCGAAACAGCCGCAGCAAGCTGAAAGCCTGAAACGAACGTGTAGCCAGATGCTCAATTTTATTGTTTCGTGTTAGACAACTTGGAAGAGAAAACATCATCAGAATTGGCCACTGCAACTATATGTCCATTCGTGACTAAAGCAATATTGCAGCACCTATATATATGATCCATCCATGAACGAGGTAGCAGGCTAGAAATGACCAAATTATAAATTGCCCAACCTCTCCTTGTGAAGAAAGAAAGATGCCATCACCAAATGGAGATGGTACCCCTTTCAGCACAACCCAAGAGAAGGAAGACATTCTTTCCAAAGCTGCTGCCGCCGCTCCTCCCAAAGCTGCTGCTGCTGCCATCCTTCCTCTAGTGTCCTCTCCTCTGCATTAGATGTTTCTGTTCAAGGTCGTTTTCATGGCGTTACCCACAAAGCCGTCCGTTTCGTCCCCTCTGCTTATAATAGCACTAGGCTGCACGTTGGATTTGGGGCAGGGCTCAAATGTTGGTGCCTGAACTTTCTCTCTCACAACATTTTTTTTTTTTGGAATCGTTGCTTCCGATTTTGGGATGCAGATGAGAACCGATTAAGAAGAGGCAAATATCAGATGTAAACCAGCGAACGGGCTCAAAATGTTGTGCCTGAACTTTCTCTCTCTCTGTTTTTTTTTTTTGCCCTTTTTTTTTTGAATCGTTGCTTCCGATTAGCTGCGCATGCCCTCATGGGATGCAGATGAGAACCGAATAAGAACGCGTCGAAAGAAGAATCATTGGGCAGAAGAGGTCACACAGCATGACGTGGCACATGTCAAAATTTTCTTTTCGCAAATACAATTTACACCACTCCATACACAAGTTAAAGAGCAAACTCAGCAATTCTCGATTGTGGCTTGATAAAAATTAAACAAGAGAAAAGTCAGAGTCGCATTTACTTTCAGGCTTCACCACACGAAATCCTCACGTTATAATATAATGTTTAAAAAACCAAACTAACTTGATGCATGGATATTTCAAAAGATCCATTGCTTGGAGAGCTAGAGAGAGAAAAAAAAAGGTTACATCACTTATTTGCACTAGTCCATCAACCCGTGCTCCCGCATGCCTAATATTTTTAGAAGCTATTGTATTTGAAAATTATTTAGAAATTAAACTTCTAGCTAATAATCAAAATTGTTTACCTACTACTCTCTTATTTTTCAATACTTCAACATAATAGTTATATAGATATGTACCTATCTTTGTCCAGTTGTGATTAATTTTTAATTAATAATTACTCTTTGTTGGTTTTCATCCATATTCGTACTTTTTCCATTTTGTATCACACCTCCAATCCTCCATACATTATGTTTAGCATAGAAATCTATATTTTTCATGGATTCCTCACATACATGTATAAATGGTCTAAATGGTGGCATTCATCATGTGTATATACTTTAACTTAGTATTTTTATATTAACAATGACATAAATGGGTATTTAGAATCATATATTAGTTTACTTTTTGACATTTTTGTATGATGCACATGAAGATAATTAAATTAATATTAGGTGTTTACTTTAGGTTATTTTTAATAACGACAAACGTGGGTAACATAGATAAAATTTTAGAATGACATTTTAAGTTATGCTTTATAATGATGTGTATTAGTAAATTGGATGAAGATTATGGGGTTACTTTAGATTATTTTTTATAATAGCTGAGCTCGGTAATTTAGGTATAGGTTTAGAGCTCATTTTTGAATATTTTCACAATGACAGTGGTGGGTAACTTTTTAGAAAATATAATAGATCAATGGCTATGATTATTAAAGTTTACAGGATTGGTGTTTGATGTTTTTAATTTTTATGAGAATTTGTCTCTTTTTTCTAGCTTGTCTCGTGGGAACTAATGCGGAGTCTCCAATGGAAAAAAAAATGAGACTACATTGCTACAAAACTATTACCATAAGCTACCTCTCGTTTGTTAAATATTCGAACACAATACTTATGTAGATACATACTTAATATCTTCATCCAATTGTGATAGATTTTAGTTAGTAATTACTCTATAATATTTTCATCCACATTTATAATCTTTAACATTTCACTTTGCATCACAGCTATGCGCTTGAATTTGTTTAATGAACCCTAAGTTTGAGATACAATTTTAGCATAGAAATTTATATTCTCATCACTTTATATCCTTATAAATGGTGACACACATCATGCGTATAGACCTTAATTATTATATCGCATACCAATAGTGAAAGCAATAATGAAAGATATAGACGATTTAGAATCATATATTGTTGTATATTTTTAATTAAGGTTATTTGATTGTGTTATTTTTAATAATGGCATGTGTGGGTAATATATATGCAAATTTAAGGGGTTACTTTAAGTTTTTAAGTAATAGTGGTAGGCAATTCAGTTGCAAATTAGGGGGTTATTTTAAATATTGTTTATAATGGCATAAGTGGGTAATTTGGATGAAGATTAGAGGTTACTTTAGTTTATTTTATATAATGGCAGAGGTGGTAATTTATATATAGATTTAGAGGTTACTTTAGGCTATTTTTATAATGGCATAGGTGAATAATTTTTTAGAAAACATAATAGATCCAATGGCTACGATGATTTGAATCTATCGATTGATGGTCGGATATTTTGCTTTTTTGTGAGAATTTCTAGGATTTCTCTCTTTTCTAGAGTGTCCACTTAGAAATCCTAGGTGGCTTCATCTGGAGACTTCAAAAGGAGCCTTCAATTAGTAATAGTAAGATATGTTAGGTCGTGAATTGGTCAGTGTCCCTCTCTTTGGTCTAAACTAAACCAAAAGCCAACCCTTGTTCAATAATGGCTTCATCGATGCCGTCACTGACTATTCAGGTATCAGCATTGTCTCTCAACTCAGTCCAACTGTATGCAGAAAAAAAAAAAAAAAAAAATCAGTTGAATCCAATTCCAATTCGTAGTTATGAAAACTAGACCGGACCGGCGGTTGAACCGTTAAAAGACCAAACCAAGCCTATACCGGCTCGGTTCACTCAAAAGATTGGTCATGCAATCGAACCGTTAAAAACCAATCTAACCGGGCGGTTTTTTAGGAACCGGTGAACCGGCCGGTTCCAATCGAACCGGACTGTTTTTAATTCTTCACAAATTTACTCCTATGCCCACTCAGTTTTAGTTAGGCGAAATTTTTAAATGGAAATGTTATATAGATTTTCGTTGTTATTTAGCAGGCGTATCCAATCATATTCTAATTAGGCTATGAAAAGCTTCAATTCGTGAATTTGACGTCTAAACTGTGTAATTAGTTTTATTTTTATTTATATTTAATGCATATCATGGTGTATTAAAGATTCGAAATTAAAACTAATTGAATCTTGAAAAATTTTATAAAATTTTAACATTTTAAGCTAGCAATTAGTCAACGAGTGCAACCTTATCTACACAAGGGCATAAATGGAAATGTTTCATCTTTTCACGTGTACGTCACAGGCGCCTCAGATTGGGATTAGGTCACAGGCGCCTCAGATTGGGATTCACGCAACCAACGCACTCACGCGCCGCCGCCGTCCACCAGCTCCTGCCCTCAACCCACTCCACGCCGCAGCACGCTTTCCTGTCTGCTCCCCCCACCCGATCGGCGGATGCAGCGCCGCCCATTCTTCCCCTCCCCGGGTCGGCCACTTGCCGCGCCGGCCCCATCGACATGTCCCGGCACGTGAACGCCGTCAGGACGGTGCTCGGAGCTGGACCGTGGCATCGCCGGACGCGTGCGCTCCGGAAACCGCGGCCTCCAGTCATCGCACTCGAGAACCACGCACTCGTGTTCGACGAATCGCTCCCGCACTAGCTGCGCCCCGGCAACATGCCCCGCATCGCGAGCGCCGCCCGCGACTAGTGCCTGGAGCTGGAGCGCGTCATCGCCGGCCGCTTCAGCTCGGGAAGCATCAGCCTCAACGACGCCGTCAAGCTGTTCGATGAATTGCTCCCACTCGCCCGGCCCGCCTCTGTTCGCGCCTTCAACCAGCTCAACCAGCCTCACCGTCGTCTCTCGCGCCAAGGGCAGGGGCTTCTCAACCTCTGCGCCCGTCATCTCCCTCTTCAACCGGATGGCCCGTACCTCCCCCAACAAGGTATCTCCCAACCTATGCACCTACAACATCATCATCCGCAGCTTCTGTAGCATGGCTGCATGGGCCGCCAGGATTTCGCTTTCGCTGGCTTTGGCCTCGTACTTAAGATTTAAGAAGGACTTTGAATTTAGGGTGGATGCCATAGCCATCAATCAGCTTCTCAACGGTCTCTGTGGCGTAAAGAGGATGGGTGAGGCCATGGACGTTTTGCTCCGACGAATGCCGAGTTTGGCTGCACGCCCGATTCAGTCTGATACAACACGATTCTCAAGGGTTTCTGCAATGAAAAGAGAGCTCAGGAGGCACTTGAGCAGCTCCACCAGATGTCGTGGCATACAACACTGTCATCAATGGCTTCTTTAGAGAGGGTCAGGTGGATACAGCTTACAGCCTATTTCATGAAATGCTCGATCGGGGGATTTCACCTAATGTTGTGACCTATACCACAGTCTTGATGGCCTATGCAAAGCTAGAGCAAGGGCCGAGGGTGTCCTTCAGGAGATGATTCTTAAGTTTGTCTGATCAATGGATATTGCACTTCAGGACAATGGAAAGAGGTGGTTTGAATGCTCAAAGAAATGTCCACACAAGGGCAACGACCAAATGTTATTACTTATAATTTGTTGTTGGACTATCTTTGCAAGAATAGAAACACCACAGAAGTTAGAAAGATTTTGATTCTATAATTGAAAATGGCATACAAACTAATGTAACTACCTACAACATTCTGCTTAATGGGTATGCTTCAAAAGGAGATCTTGCTGATATGCATGATCTCTTAGATCTGATGGTAGCAAATGGTATTTCACCTAACCATCACGTCTTCAACATAGTATTGTGTGCATATTCTAAAGGTGGTATGATAGATGAGGCAATGCATATATTTGACCAGATGAGGCAACATGGGTTGATTCCTGATGCAGCCAACTATGGAGCATTAATAGATGTACTTTGCAAGTTGGGAAGAGTGGATGAGGCTATGGTTAAATTCAATCAAAGGATCAATGAAGTCCATAAGCTAGGGAGGTAAAAACAATGATATAAGGAGTCACCCCTTCATTGATCATCTGATTGAATTTAAGCATGGCCTCGTCCACTCTTCCCAACTTGTAAAGTACATCTATTAATGCTCCATAGTTGGCTGCATCAGGAATCAACCCATGCTGCCTCATCTAGTTAAATATATGCATTGCCTCATTTATCATACCACCTTTAGAATATGCATAGAACACTATGTTGAAGACGTGATGGTTAGGTGAAATACCATTTGCTACGATCAGATCTAAGAGATCATGCATATCAGCAAGATCTCCTTTCTAAGCATACCCATTAAGCAGAATGCTATAGGTAGTTATATTAGGTTGTATGCCCTTTTCAATTATAGAATAAAAAATCTTTCTAGCTTCTGTGGTGTTTCTATTCTTGCAAAGATAGTCCAGCAGCAAATTATAAGTAACAACATTTGGTCGCTGACCTCGTGTGGACATTTCTTTAAGTATTCGAACCACCTCTTTCCGTTGTCATGAAGTACAATATCCATTGATTAGACAAGTATATATATTAATGTCTGGCTTAACACCTTTAAGAATCATCCTGCTAACTGCTCCAGCTTTGCATAGACCATCAATGACTGTGGTGTAGGTCACAAAGTACCATTTTCTTGTGGATGTCAATAAATGAGCATTATTTCAAATGAATGGAATTCCAACTGTGTCAAGATATCTTTATGTGACACGCAAATTTGTTGGAGTAATTATGTCTGTCTAATGCACTGTCTCATGCTCTAATTTACTTGCCATGTTTTGTGGTCTCCTTTGTTTAGAGAAATGTTATCTTGACAGTGCTCTTCAGCATCAAGTTTATCACCAAGTAAAATTATCTTGTTTTCAGTTCCAGTTATCTTTATAACAAGGGTCAATTTACAAGTTAATGGGTGCCACAAAGTTTGGATGCTTTTTGTTGCATAATTTGTTAAGAAATCCTGCACTCTTGACTCCCAAGTGTAAAATCAATTATAAGTGTCTACTGTTTGCAATTCCACAGATTAGGTAAATCCAATACTATCGTTCTATGGATTAAGAGATTAGAAACAGGCTCTAACAAGAATAATTGTTTGTTTTGTGTTGGATTTGCCAACTTGGACATGTTTTTGAAGGTTTGTTTGGTAGGTTTTTGTTTTCTGTAGCTGTGCCTGCACTGGTTGCTGGTGGGGAGTCTATGGGGAATTACCTCGGAAAATGCAGGAGTATTCTCCATGTGTTGCGCATATTATTTGTATTTACGTATTCCACCACCCTCCATAGGTCAGGCCTTCCTGTAATTTGAAGATATTGTATATGTGCTTATGGGATGTCCCTGACATCCATATTTGCATGGGTTGCAGTTCCATGTCCGTACAAAAGAGCCGTGGAAGGTCCCAGTATGTCTTTTGGCTTTTGGTTGGAATTTAGAATGGTTGTAATACCATAGCAATGAACTGAGATTTTTGTGCTCTGCGAGCAACTGCAGTTTCAGTTGCAACAGAATTCATCAGGAGAATGAAATCTAGAGCTCAAGTGAAACAGTATTATTACTAGCATAATCTAAAATGTGAAAACTGTATTATTCACTGGCATAAAAAGCTTTTTGAAACTTCAGCTGAAAGAATGCACGAACTTTGGCTCCAAGCTTGGCCAATACATAACATTGTAAAGAGTTTATAATAACTATATTTGATCCCAACTGCTCAAATACATCATCAAATGATCAAAAGTTCAACAGAAATTCCAGTTTTATAGTACAAGGTCGGTCGTATGGCCATGGAATCCAAAGCACCAACTCTAAACAATTTCCTGGTAAACTACCCTACTCATTCTTACGTTTGAACATCCGAATCAGATAATGAATTAAGGACACCAGCCACTGCCAGAAAATAGGGAGGTAGTTTGCCTTCTTTGGTTTCACTTCAGGCCTTGGCCCAAAGAGACCTTTGTATAGCTCTTTCTGCTTTTGGTACAGAACCTTGTCTTGTTCTGCGAGCAACCGGAGCTCCCAAAGGATCTCCTTGTCTTCTGGGGAGTATTTCTTCGCTTTCAGGAAATCCTCCCTGGCCGATTCTGTCTGGCCAAGTTCAGATTTAGCTTTTCCTCGCCTGAATAGTGCTTTCACGTTACTTTCGTCCTCTGACAAGACCTGAAGAATAAGATAACGGAAAGGATTGGCCATCAAATCAGTAATTTTACAGACAAAGGGTTTGCAGTAGGAACATGGGATTGTCCAATTGATTATTGATCAATCATCATAAAATCAGCACTTTTTAAAAAAAAAGCTGAAAAAGGTGCAAAATCAGCTGTTTGATAACTCTAACGCAGAACCTTGCATGTTGATACCTGAATTCATGTAGGCCACATGAGCTTTGTTGCTTAAACAGACGTGTTTTTACCGCCGGAACATAAAATCATGTATAGTTTATGTGAAGGTCTACGCAAACTAGAAAAATGCACTCATGAATGTAAATCATGCATTGAAGAATGAGTTTTCTCATGGGCGTAGTAGAATAACATACGATGCTACACTGCACAATAGCTTCATTGAATCTATTTAGTTTGATAAGGCACGCAGCCATGTTGAGGTGACATGGATTTTTCACAGCCAAGGCCATGTCTCTGTACTTCCCAAACAATTGAAACATGAAATCGTCACCCATGTACGCAATTGCCTGTAAAAAGGAACAAAGTAGAGGACTGAAATCAGAATACTGCAAAGAACTATAAGCATGCCAAAAGTGAAGTATGCCACTAACCATTTCATATTGCTGCATGGCCTCCTCAAGCTTCTTTTTTTTGAAATATTCATTGCCTTCAATCTTTCTCCGGTCTGCAGCTGCAATCCTCTCCTCAACTGTCATGTCACTTCGAGCTTTCCCCTGATTCACAGTTAGTCATGATTTGAAAGTTCCCAACTTGAGGAAAGCAAGTAATGCTAATCAATACGAATAATATCAGCCTACTCTTCAAAATAATAATGATTAAAGCATTATGTGGGGTGGAGGTGGGAGAGCTTTGTTTCTCTACCTCCTTGATATCATCAAATCCAATAAGTTCAACTTCATAAACAAGGTCTGCCATTGGAGGGACATTTGGGAACGAAAAGCTTCCTTCTTTGCCATAGCCTAGCTCCCAACCAACATGCAACAATGCACACTCCCCGCTTCTCATGTTGCCAACACCAATGCCTAAACCAGACATTTCCTTTTTCTCTGTTGATGGAGTAAAAAGCTTTAGAAAGTTACTCCATAGGCGATTATCATTGATAAACACTGATGTACTGTTGATGATGCCCATATAATTCTCAGGTTATTTACCCATACCTGTAGGCTTGCTGAGCAATGCAACATAAAAAGGTACAAATCAGAAATGAGTAATGCATATTTCACTCTTTCATCTAGCAACACATTAACCAATTAATAGCAGGCATAACAAGTTACTGGCTGGATAACTGGCTATTCAGATCCTCATTAAGAGTCATCATCATTGTACTAGAAAACCATAACAGCATGCAAACGAAGCTGTTTAAATTTATGGAGTTGATGGATGAAATTGCATGCAGCCGAGCAAAGCTGAGTATAAAATAAGTGAAAGTGATTTTTGTGGCACCTTTTCCAAGTACTAGTTCAATTGGATGCTGTTCCTGCCACGTATCCTCAAATTTATGAGATGATCCTTGAACCCATGCTCTATAGTGCACTGCGACACAAGATTTAGAAAAGAAAAGGTTAATTCACTGCTGTTCTCCTTTGAAGCACTTTTGTCACGTTGCTAAATCATAGTACATGTGCATGCTCCCTTCCAATAGCAAAAGGATTGACGTGCGGTTACAGAATTAAGCAACTTTCAAAAAAAAAAAAGGGGGGGGGGGGGGGGATCAAATCTGAACTTTGAAAATTGACATAATCATTAGAGTACAAAAACAATAGGTGTTGTTACTCGATAGAAACGAGATGTGGAACACTTTTGATAAATAGAACATCAGCATTAGAGCAACAAACTGAATAGGTACCAGCAAAATATATTAGTACTCAGTGAATGCAAAAGAGTAACAGGAAGGCACAATTAGTATCAAATATCTAGAACTCTAGGCCTCCAGCCCTCCACTAGCTTACATGACAAAGTATTCTAGTGTGTTTGTGTTGAGAAAGCAGCCTATGTCTAGATAGTAGATACATGGAGAACTTGTCTACGTATTCCCATTTCAGTTATAAAAATGCTATTCGCATTGAAAGCAACCAAGGCCATTAGCATCTCATGATCATAATCCTGGGACTGGGAAAGAGAACGAAGTTTGATGAACATGTAAGTTATATGTGTTGCCCCAAACCGTTAGATGGGGGAAACAGCGCAAACAAACACAAACGGGATACGATTATAGAGTAGAATATATGGCTCGTGCAGTATATTATTCTTATGTAGAAAGTAGAAACCAACATCCCAAGCACTGGAACGGACCATTTATGCCATTACTCACCAAAGCACGTCGCAAACTTTAAGGGTCTCTTGCCATGGCCTTCTTTGATGACTTGTTTCTTAACTTTATCATGAAGAACCTCCATATCAGAGGAAACCACGGGTGGAGCACTGCCATCCTGGGGAGGTTCAGTATGCACAAAAGAGGCCTCTTCCACTGTTATCTCATTATCACTGGAGCCTGAGAATCAGAAAAAGAAGAACCAAGAGGAAAACAGAGATGAGGATTCAGAAATTGCTCGCCATCTCGATACAGAGTCCAATTTCACTATCTAGCCACATTACAATTCAGGAAACTGTCTGCAGCAGCTGTGAATAGCAGGATTCGAAACCGCCTCATTGTAAAGTAGCGGCCAGCTTGCTCTAATCTTCAAAGTCCCAAGTCCCAACAGAAAGCGCAGACAGATATCCGAAACAAAGAGGCTCAAGTGAGAATACCGACGAGAGGACAGGGAGCTCCACCTCCACGGAGCACTGGGCACGCGTGGCGTGGGTGGCGGAGAAATTGTTCCCGCGAGCGAGGAGGGGACTCACCAGCGGTGGGATCGGAAGCGGCAGCGGCTGCTGCTGCAGGCGCCGAATCTTCTTCGACGGCGGCCATCGCTGCGGGTGGCTGGCCGGGAAACGGCCGGCCGGCGGAAACTTCTAGGCTGCGCGGGTGGGGACGGATGATACCTGTACGCGCAGCGAAGGGCGAGAGAGGAGTGGGGTGGTAGGTCTCACAGTTTCTTGGGCCAAGAGCCCACCGTACCGGCCCACCAAGTCCAGTCCCAGCTAACAACAACCTTCACCCTGGGACAGAGGCCTCTGGACAGGAGCTTCAACTTGCACATCAAACTTCGCCGTATAAAATACAGACCATCACCAGGCACGAAATATAAAAGGAGCCATGCAGATCGAGCAGTGGAGGAAATATTGCAGTTTACAAATTCTTGAATCACATGCAGTGAGCTTTGGTCAAAAACCATTGCCAATTTCGCTGCCGCCGCTATATATTTACATCATTTTAATGTAGCGCCCCTAACACTAATAGCCTCCGCATGAAACATACGGTTTTCCTTAAAAAGCTGAACAGTCTTCTACCTCTGCTCAGCTATTCACCAACCTCGACATGTACAAACACGGCAGGGTGCTGCAGCTTCCTGCAAACTGACACCCACTATCCAGAAATGTCTCGCCATTCTAACACCGTGTTTAGTTGGGTGAAAGTTGGAAATTTGGCTACTGTAGCACTTTCGTTTTTATTTGACAATTAGTGTTCAATCATGTACTAATTAGGCTCAAAATATTTATCTCGCAATTTCCAACCAAACTGTACAATTAGTTTTTTTTCGTCTACATTTAATGTTCTATGCACGTATCGTAAGATTCGATGTGATAGCTACTGTAGCATTTTTTGAAAAAAGTTTTCGCGAACTAAACAAGGGCTAAGCATCCTACCTGATTGGTGTGTGATCAATCAACAGTGCCATCGCTCAGGATGACTTTGAAGCTTTGCTTTGCCAATGACCAGCTGCTGCATTTACCTTACCAGTTACCACCTCCCCCTTCAGACTTTCAGACAGGGAGCACTTAGCAGATCATCATTATCAGCCAGTGATCGGAGTTATAGTACCAGAAAGGGAAAGATTCTGATCTGTCTTGTATGCCTTTTCATGACGAGGGCGTATAGAAGCTCATTCCAGGCACCAGTGGCTGCAATCCTGTTTGTAGAGAGGGACGGGTCCTGAAGGGCTTAGGTACACGAGAGGTGGCCGTCTTTCCGCTGAGCTGTCATCTGTGTCACATTCAGCATATCCAATTCCAGAAAGCTTGGGTCTCAGATTGTTCCCTAGAACATCATTCACAGGTTTAAGCAGATCATCCCATTCTTCCAGCGATTCGGGTGGAGTCAAATCTGGAAGAGTTTCCAAGTGACATCTCCCTCCAGTCTTCCAGTCACCACCTCTGCATAATATATAGATGACTCCAGATTAAAGAAACAGTTTGACATATTCACTGGAAAACACATCTTAATAATGTATTTTGATATAGCTTTCAGAATAATGAATAGGAAAATATGAGTGCTGCTAAAGGCTTCAAGCACTTTTCACAGTAATATGATTTACTTTGAACATATCATAAAAGAATCTCAAACACTATCTGATCATTCTTGAGAAAGGAAATAGATGAGGCAGGTGATCACTGACTCACTGCTAACTGAGCAATTATACAGACCTGAAATGCACAGGAGCATATGTACGATAGATGACATGGGTCTTGCTTGTGTTAACTTCTCTGTGAAGCCAGTCGGACAATGTCTGTATTGATCTTCGGTATGCATCAGTAACAGTCATATCCATTTCCACCTCATCACCTTCTTGGAAGTAGGCACCCCTGATTTAACACATAACAGCAAGTCAGCTTCAAGTAGGCATAAGATTCAACTATGGTTATCAGAAAATGTGATGCTTTTTTTTTCTAAAAAAAGGTGTTATAAAGTATGATTTAACAGATTCAGGATCGCACCATTTTCTCCAATAGCTAACAGCAAATCATATATATGAATATATGCCATGACCTCATGGGTGTGGATAACTAGGTACTAATATTAAAGAATTCGAAGTGATGCCACATCACTGGTAAAAGTGTGAAGTACATTAAGTCTGAAATTGAAAGGTGAATTCTTGATCTTCATGATCACATTTCAACAAAAAAAAAAATTATAAAGAAATTAAACAGAAAAGGAACAATAATGAAAAAAAAATCTTGAATGTATGGATCAGATAGCTATTTCTCTACGAAATTACTGATATAAGAACTAACTGAAGGTGATACCACTGTGATCTTAATAAAGATCATTCACATCTAAAAAGAATTGTCGCCAAGTGAAGCACATAATACTACTAAGTCCATAATCCAAGAAGTTTATCCTTGCCCCCTTATTGTTTTCTCATCGTTCCACCAGTGCCCAGTGTTGAAGATCAATACATCAGCATCCTTCCACTTACCCCGATCAGACATCCAATCCATGGCATCCACTCGAATCGTGTACTTAACAATCTCAGGGGCTCCAGCTGGAGCATGACCTTGAAGGACTATAAAAGGGGATCTGTAGTATTCCACAGTGCAGCTGTAGTCTCTAAAGTTGAAAATCAAGAAACCCATGTGTTTTGTGATGGGACTCCCATTAACTTCATAGATTGAACTCTTGTTATGAACAGCAGTAGAGAGCATACAAAGTAGGGACTCCCATTGGTTCCTTCCAATCGAATCACCAACAAATACTACTGTTCTGTTCCTTAGCTTCTCCAGCATGCTTTTGGCACCAAATCTAACAAATCAAAGAAAGAATATGACCATGTGAGAAAAAATGGCATCGATTATGCTAGAGTGGTAATGTAGATCATCCAGATTGTTCTTCAGTCCTAAACCACAAGCACCAGACAGACATGATTTAGAACAAAGCCATGAACTTACAAACTACAAAGTGTGATGATTATAGGTTAACTTAAGTGGAAAGAAATTGATAATCCCAGTTATTCTTAGACTTCTTCGAAGGCTTTAAATTGCCACCAAAGGTTACCACTGTAATTCCTCTTTAATTTCCTCTATCATAATATGCAACCATTACGTATCATCTTTCAGTTTCAACACACCCTGAACATAAAACACATAAGATTCCACTAAATGTCACAAGCAGCTTTGTCTAATTTTTTTTTCATAATCAGCAATTCAAACTAAGGACGTGTTAACTGCGGCTAATGAATTAACAATGCTACCAATGATGATGCCAGCACCGTGGAACCAACATTGTCAATAGCACATGCAACCAACACCATCAGTCCCTATTTTTAGCTTGTGAACTGAAATACACGTAATGTACAGGTGGCATTCGATGTTGGGTTCAATTCAGAGATAAGGGACATAAGAACAAACCTTTATGTCAACAGAAACAGCTGAGCGTTACAATCAAAGATTAGATAGAGGTGCATAATACTATCGGGTCAAGAAATAACTGGACGAGGCCATCTTCCCATCACAGGTTGCAAGATGGCAATGTCTTGACAACTGAATAATTAAAGAATGAATACTATTTGATTAATTAATCTACCTTCTTGAGGACTAACTATGTGTATAAACATTGCCTTCTGACCGAGTGGCAGGCAAAGGGCATCGAGTTTCCAATCGCACTACACAGTCCCATGCTGAAGTGGTGTCGACAGCCTCGTGTTGCAATAATCTAATGGCAAATTGCGCATCCACCGATCCAAACCTAACTAATGACACGTACGGAGTGTCCTCCTGAGTACTAAAGGACCCTTGTTGGAAGTTGAAAGTTTGAACTAGCACTGTCAAATTTAGACTGGTTCGAAAAACAATGCAGCATGAAAATTCAACTGAGATGCCCAAGTCAAATTTTTAGACTGATTCAACTAACAATGCAGCATGAAATTTCAACTGAGATGCCCAAGTTTCTTCACTTCGACAAGCTTAAGAAATCTACCGCGAGTTCTGGAGACGCTCTAGTGGATTCTCAGCTACACCCCCGAATCCAGCAGGCAGACGGGGCAACCGCCAATGGAGGAAAGGAAGAAGCAAGTAACGAATCCAGACCAACCCACCTGGGGAGATCGCAGCGCGTCGGCTGCCACCGCCACTTGGTGTAGGACGCGTCGGGGCGGCCGTTCTCGGAGCAGCGGAAGCCGACGTCGAGGAAGGGGCAGTCCCTGGAGTCGTAGAGCGGGTATCTGCCATCGGCCCGCACCCACTCCCCGTCGAACAGGTCGCACTCCTCCACATTACCCGCCGCCGCCGCCGCCACCTTCCTTCGCGTTTCGCAGCCTCTGCCTCGGCCGCGATGGAGACCCCGCCGGCCCAGAGCCTCCGGGGCGCCGCCGCCAGCGCGCCCGACGAGCAGCGGAGCGAGGCGGCGCAGAGCAGCACCAGCAGCGCGGCCACCGCCACCGCCGCCTCCGGAAGCGGAACCAGTAACAGAATCCGACAGTGACTGGATTCCAATGTGAGAACCAGACAACCAGATTTCTCCAAGCAGCAAATGTTTAGGTGAAATTTCAGCAGTCTGTAACAATTTCTCTTTATAATTTCAGTATGCATACTTATCCTAAGCCGGTCAAACTAGTATTAGTCCACTAGCAACTTAGCAAGGTTGCTTATATCACTGGAATATAATGATGATACGCAGCTCTGCTGGGTATTCGAGAGAAAAAATATATCATTGGAATATGGACGAGCATCGCAAACCACGCTTTCCTCATGCTACCCTCATTGCAGCTTTGCTAATTCCCAAGAGGTCCGATGCATAGTTCAGACACTTCTAAACCAAGCACCAAACCTAGCTAGTCAAGCTTATGGGCAAATCGGACAGAAGTGAAAGCAAGGACAGAACTGAACTATGGTTGTATTCCGTTTCTGCCAAATCGGTTTGCATCAAATGCAAAGTATTTTCTATTACATAGAGGCTGCCTTAGCTTAGGCCCCTAGCAAGCATAAGATTTTGCTGTTCCTGTGTATTAGTTCAGAAGGATTAGCGAGATTAGATTACATATTGCTGAACTTGACTAAAAAATTGAATACATCCACTGTGAGGCTATGAGCTAACACGATGGAACGCGTGAGCATATATGACACTGCATCGCTTCACATACCTGTAACTTGTGAGAAAGTTTCCTCTCGTTCTCTTCATTTTTTTTTCAATATTGATCAGTGTCTCTACATCTGGCAGGTCACAGAAGTTTGGGAGTGGCCCATTGCATTTGTTCTGAAGCTCACCATACCATCAACCCTTCCTTCGGAGTGGAACAAAGTTTACATTTGTGCAAACATCTGTCTATGCCCTCTCTTACTCCTGTATTCTTTCAGTTCGTTTGTTAGCGCTTTGGCTCCTGAGATTGTACTGGTGGTGGACTGGAGGTCATGGCTTGAAGAGACGCCGGCGAACTGGAGGAGCCGTGGCCGGCGTCGAGCTCTCACGAGTAGATGGGAAGGAGAATAACGTGCAGGAGAATAGGCTGGGGGCCCAAGGGAGACGTGAGTCTCAATCCCAGGCTTACATTTCATTAAGCAACTAGAGTTTGGTACTTATACAATTGATCCTAACAACTTGAATCTAATCCTGACTCGAATAACAAACTGACTGAATAACAAATCCCTGAAATCTAGGACTCAGCGGGGCCCCACTGCTCAGCCACGGTTCCTTCGGTGATATACTTTTCCAGTCATAACATCTCTCCCCCCTCGACAACAGCTCCTCGTCCTCGAGTAAACGTCGGAAAGAGGGTGCGAAACTCCTCAACGGGCTCCCACGTAGCCGAGTATCGGAAGACCGTCCCATTGAATCAAGACATGCCAAACACCGCGAAGAAAGTGACCCGGACGGCGCAGGCGGGCGATGAAGAACCCGCCGTTCGAAGTGGAGGAAACGGCGGTGTCGACTCTGGTGGTGTGCCATGGAAGGGCTTGAGCACACCCACATGGAACACATTATGGATGCGCGCGTGCTCCGAAAGACGAAGACGATAGGCCACCTGTCCAACACGTTCTGTGATCTGGTATGGACCAGCGAAGCGGGCGAAGCTTGCCCAAACCCCCGGCGCAAAAAGACGGGGCCGGACGATGAAGGATCCGCAAGAGGACCCGATCGCCCACAAACTCCAGGGCCGATGGCGGCGTCATAGGACTCCTTAGCATATGCCCGAGCTCGCAACAAAGCGATCCCGTGCCTCCGCAAGGAAGTCGTCACGGTCACGAAGTAAGCCATCCACAAAGATCATCGATCAAATGCGGTACCGGCCGTGTAGGGTAGAAGGGTGGCGGAGGCGGCCGTACACCACCCTCAAATGGTGTGTCCCGGCGAGGAGTGATAAGATGTGTTGTAACAATATTCGCCCACGGTAACCAATCAATCGAGAACGAGGCCGATCTCGAAAGAATGCACCGCAAATACATGGCAATAGTACGATTGGCGACTTCGCATCGACCATCCGTCTGTGGGTGAAATGCGCGGTGCTCATCCGAAGTTTGACGCTTGACAAGCTTGAACAGATCTCTCCACACATTCCCAGTGAACACGGGATCCCGATCCGAGACAATGGAGGCTGGAAACCCATGGAGACGAACAATGCCCTTGAAGAAGCTTTTAGCGACACTTGCAGCAGTGTAGGGGTGACTCAATGCAATGAAATGAGCATGTTTTGAGAAATGATCAACCACCGTGAGTATGACGCTCTTCCCACCCGACCGAGGAAGGCCCTCGATGAAGTCCGGTAGCGATATCGGACCAAACTGCGTTGGGACTCGCAATGGCGCAAGAGGCCTCTTTGGATGAAGGTGATCGTTTTATTCTTCGGCCGGACCGGGCAGGAACGGATTAACTCGCTAACCAACGGCGATCATGATCAACCACAAAATCTGGCGCAAGCGTTGGAGTGTCTTTCGAGTTTCTTCGTGACCCACTTCATGGGCAAGTTGGAGCACCACTTTGGTAGCGCCGATGAAGTTGCGCAAGCACATAAACTCGTGAGCCCCGGAGGATGAGGCCATGCTCCACACGCCGTGAGAGCCTCGCTCGCCACTACCACCAAATCACGGAGCGCGGAGGAGGGCTGCATCGTGCTCCAGTTCGTGGACGGAGGTCATCATAGAGTTGGAACGAAGGTCTGTGAGCCAAACACATGTGCAGCTTCATCCTCCCGTCTGGACAAGGCATCGGTGGCCGGTATTCAAGTGCCCCGGTCTATACTCCACCACAAAATCATAGCCAAAAAGCTTGCTCACCCAATAATCTTTGTGGCCTTTAGAGAAAGGCGTTGGTCGAGCAAAATTTTCAAGGCATAATGGTTCAGACGTCACGTGAACGAAACGCCCCAAAGGTATGGCCTCGATTGTCGAACCGCTGGACCGAGCCTATCAACTCGCGCGCTCATATGTAGCCGACTTCAAATGATGGTGGCAAATGGTCGGTGAAGTAGGCAGGCGCTGATGTAGCGAACCGCCTAATCTAATGCCTCACAGAGTGCTTGTCTTCTATTAGACACTAAGCACTCAAGGGAGAACACTAAATTACTCGGTTCCGTCGGGCACACCCATGGGAGAATCCGAAAATCCACATTTTGCCATCGGGATCACAAATGAGAGAACAAAGCTTACATCATTCTTAACCATTTCATACATCCCTTTTAGTACAACATCGAGTATAATAGTTATTGTATAACAACGGAATGTAATCATATTATCGAGTTATAAATAATTTAATGTACAAATGAATTTAAACATGTGATCGAGAATTATAGTGGAAATAAACATCTACTAATGATATGATGAAGTATTTGATATATAAACTACTACAACAGATTATGAAACTTTCATAAAAATATTTGGTGAGAGTTATAAATAAAAACTACGATCATAGCGTAAAGGAATCCTCATTGAGCCCACCGGGAGGAATCCACACACAAGGGTCGACTCTAGCATCAACTTGTCACCTGCTGCAGGGGAATAAAACCACGAGTACTCAATTGTACTTCAAAGCAAGACTTACCCGACAGGAGGAAAGAAAAGACTCAAGGATATGCAAGGCTATCGGCTTGTGGGTTGCATTTGCGAGGAAGCATTACTAAGCGTGCGTCCTTATATTTGATTTTTTATTAATAGCCGCATTGGTTCATTAACTAACCATTCTATGTAAGCACTGTGCTATTTTCAAGCGGTGGTAAGCAATCAGATTTCCTTTTCCATCTTTCATCTTTCATCTTGATTCTTACTATGATGCTAAAACATGAGACAAGCTGCATCGGATAGCCCGATGATTCGCGAATCAATGCCCCATTTGGGTACCCGAAAACACGCCCGCTTGTACCCTGTGCACAAGCATGGGACCAACCCATCACTCTCTGTCCGGGTGTCAGGTCCCCGTCAAGCTGGGACTCAAGCCCCGCCCACCGAGTCCCAAACTCGGTGCGGTGCAAGGACCTCCTCCACCAAAACAAACCCTAACGATCGGTCCGAAAAGAGCCGGATCCGCGACAAGAGAGCAACAAGTCTTCCAAGCGCCCATACACAAGTATGTGCTCGGGATAATAAGTCTGTGAGCTGCCTAGAGTCATATGCAACGATCGGTCCTTAACCGACCAGACGGGGAAAAATAGTGTAACCAAGCTATGCCCCGTGTCCACGGCGACATAACTCCTTACACTCACCAATACCCAAACCATATCCCTGCCGGTCACCATTTTTCTTTCCACCATTTTGATATTTTCCAAGTGATAAACATATAGTAACATATTTCACGTATCTCATGAGTGATGAGACAATCACTCGACTTCTCTACGGAATCAGTAGCATAGCAATCTACACGATCTGTCATACTAGTAAGACTCATAGGATAAAGATATATATGCAAGTGGGCTTCATTCAACTCCTTAAAACTTAATGCACAAATATAATTTAAAGCTGCGCAGAAAAGTAGAGGTTATGCACAGGGGCTTGCCTTGGTAAAATATAACCAAAAGTTAGCATTCCATCTTCGTGATATGATCACCATAGCATCATCTTTCAGCTACTCCGATTGATACCATCGATCCACCATCGTTCCTATTATGATATGTATTGATGCAAATGCATAGATGTAAATAATCAACGATAGCCGAAATTCTTAGAAATCCAATCACGCTTCCAAAAGTACCATTTCTCCGGCAACTCCCGATGACTCCACAATCCATCGACGTCCCTCCGTCGACGTCGAACTCATGATACTGCACAAGCAGACACAATTAAATATTCACATAAATTCAAGCTGCGTTCCAAAAATTATGAAACTTTATGGATAGGTGGGGTTCGATTTTAGATGAATTTAGGAAGAAGAAGTGATGGAATCGGAGTTAGCATAGTGGAGATATTAATTGTGCAAGGTGGCGCTAATTAATCACGAGGAGAGAAAATGAAAGCGTGATTAGTGGCCACCACCCACATTGGTTATTAGAAAGGGAAAAGGAATAAAAAAATTGGTGGAGTGGATTAATGGCTCATGACTCTTGACTTTACGTGTATAGGAGATGAGTTGGTTCTCGGCTTTACTCTTGGCACATGGCATAGGACAAATTTCTTCTTTGTGGACTTAAACAAAAGAGCAGAGCGGGTATCTGGCTAGGATTCTTCAAGAGAGACACAGAGAGCACACCGGGCGTTTGTGCTCTCGGCTCGTCCACCATGGATGAATTCTTTGGACTTTCGCTGATGGCGATTTAAGCCATGACTTCCAAATCTAAGGGCATGGGGAGGTAGAAGGGAGGTAGGGGATGTATGGGGACTATCTACCTTGGTCAATTGCAGCTTGAGGAAGGAGATCAACAGGCGTAGCCTTCCCGAGCAAAAACAGAGAAACTTCGATTTAGAGAGTAAGATGGTGAGCGGCGGAGTGGGATGTCTCGGCGGAGCTTGGCGTGTCCTTTATAGGCGGGGAGATGCGATAAGCCGCACAATGCAGCGTCGTAAGGTTAGCAGCTAACTAGCTTGCTTAAAGGTAATAAAACGTTGTTGCGAACGACGGGATGCTCTGGATGAACAGTGTTTCCAGGTAATAACGCGTCGTAAGAAGCAATTCTTTAGTTCATATGGAAGGTCCTCCAAGCTGACTTTTAGAATACTATTGACTCCTTGCATCAAATTATTACTAGACTGCAATTCTAGTTCCTTGTACACACTATCCCATTCAGAGTATGTTGGTTGTTTAACAGACAATAGACGTCCTATGCATGCAATGGCAATAGGCAAGCCTTCACACGTTTGTAAGAACTTTATAGCCAAATCCTGTAACTCTGACGGGCACCTTTTTGTCATCACTATTCCGGAAAGCTGCTTTGCAGAATAACTCCCAAGAGTGCTTATCTCCTAGAGGCTCTAGCTCAATTCTGCAATTACTAGTTGCCAATGATGCAACTTCAAAGTTTCTTGATGTCAGAACAAACCGGCTGGTACAGTTAGTTGGAAAGACTTCCATGATATTGTTAATCCATACATCATTTTCCCAAACATCATCTAGAACCAAGATATACCTTTTACCATCAAGATGTTTCCGGATGATCTCAACTAAGCCTCTAATTTCCATGTTAGTAGCATCAGTTATGATGCCAAACTCAACGAAGCCTCTAGTTTCCACGCTGCTACAGTGTTTCCACGGCGATACAGTTTTTCCACGGCGCTACAGTGTCTTCTGCGTGACCTGTGTACTCCGTAAGCCTCTGTGCTTTCCTCGGTGCTACAGTACCCGACGTGCAAGACGGTGCCGGATGCAGTGAACCGTGTTGGATTTCAGGCGATGGACTTGAGTGGTCTTTCGACGTGTCAACCGGGCTAGTTGATTCATGATAGACTTGGACTCGAGTGTGTTCTTGTCGTGCCAACGGGGCTGATCAGCAATAAAGAGTGTATGCGTGCTAATTAAATTAAGAAGAGAAAAGAAGATCATTCGCAGACTAGCTCAAGACGAACAAGCAAGGAGACGCGTGCGGCTCGGTTACTTTTTAAACACGACGGCAGGACGGCCAGGCCCAACGTGGCCGGCAGGGCGTGCCGGTTGGCACGGACAAGACCGCGGCCGCAGAGACAAGCAAGGCAGGCAATCAGAGAAACAGAGACAAGCAGTGAGGGAGGAAAAACAAGGAGCGGCTCGGCAAATGTAGACAATAGTAATCAAGTCAAAGAGAAACAAAGCAAAAGCCAGAGAGCATGGATGTGGATGGATGAGGAGACTTTGCAATGCAGCGAATTACAGGGCCACGATGAGAACGAGACAGTAATCAAAAGTAATGCCAGGCGAGTATGGTGCACGCCGAAAAAAAAATAAACGAAGCTGTTGCGCTCTCTTTCTCGTCAGTTCGTGCTTAACAAAATAAACCCGTGAGTTTATATGTATCGTTCTATTTATTAATGGATTTTATTTTATTTATAAAAGTTGATTTTCATGCTTAATCTAACAGGACAAACCGTTCTCTAGAATCGTCGTCGGACATTCCTGAATATTTCTATGCACTGCGTAATTTAACTTGAGCGTTTATTTGAGTCCACAAAACTAAGTCACACAGGATTCGCTTATCGCCTCAAGTACGTTTAAATTAAAAACCCGATAGAACTCGATTTGAAAATTTTTCTTAGGCCTAAATCATGGTGCTAAACAAGTTCGTAACACTAGGGGTGTTACAACCAACCCCCCTTAAAAAGAATCTCGTCCCGAGATTCGAAGCAAGAACCAGAAGAGGGGAAAACGCGTTCACATTTCGTAGATCAGGGATTACACGAAAGATTACACGACTTCGAATACTAAACCACACGAGGATTTAGGGATACATGGTTAAGAGCAACCTGGTACAACCAAGACTTAATCCAGAAGTCGAGATAGACGAGGGCAATGGAGAAACAACAAGATAATGATTATCCAAAACATGGCGTAGCACCAACAGATCCAAAAACAGTCGACTGAGAAGTTAAACATTGCGAAGTCTAAGATCGAGCTATCCAAAGGTAGACTTGAACTTCTCCAAAAACCAGATCCCTTCTTCTCTTCAGGTTACACCATCACCTCAGACTGATGAACCTAGCTTCACAAGGTCAACTGGATTTCGTAGCTCTGCTCCGTAAGCGAGGAGAATGGGGATGAAGAAGAAGAGCAAGGACCAAGGGTATCTTATAGAGGCGAACGGAGGTGGAGCGCAAATCACTGGCAGTGGAGGCGGAGTGGATGGGATACACAGACGGTTCATGCTGTGAAGATAAGCTTGGACATGGTGCGCGCCTGCCATGAAAATGTAAAGGGGGAAATAAAGGAGAGGAGAGGGGTCCGCTTGAGGAGAAAAGATGCAAGGCGGTCGTGTCACCAAAAAAAAAGAGAGAAAGGGAGGGAGGGGAAATGAGGGGGGTCCGGTACGGGAAACGACGGTGCGAGGTAGAGAGCCGACCGGACGCCAGGAAAAGGAAAAGTGCACAGTGCACAAGGACGGCGAGTGCGGCACAATGATGCGGCCACGCGAGAAAGGGAAGCTAAAGGGGCCGACACAGACGGCGTTCGTAGGGCATGCAATGAAATAACCCGACATACATAGCGTGGTCAACTAAACACAGGGCTTGGGACATGACATCCACTCAGGCTTTTACAAGCACTCTCTACTACTCGACCACGTCCGTCTTTCATGTAGACTAAGACCATGTCATACGTTCTTCCTCCAAAACCACCTCCTCTTGCTTACTTTGAGAGAACACTAATTCATCGACCCGTTGTGGATTTCCTGTTTAAACACCTGAACATTTTCAAGAAAATTATTTGTAGCAAAAGTGGTATGGCGGTGTAACTTAGTAAAGGTACTTGGTTAACAACCTCGATACCGGTAGGCGGAAAAAAGCGTCACCATGTGGCAAATTTGTTCCACGTGGAGCCCCTCGGTTTCATCAGCGGCACCATAAGCTTTTAACGTGCAACTATTACCAACTTACATGCCATGAAGGCGGTGGGGTCATAGACCACAGAGTAAGGGGAGTATTACAAGGGAAAAATTTAAACAACAAAGGTTCCCTCCACAACAAGGGACAAGGAATACAAATCCAACGATGGATTTGTTTTAAAGAGATTCAAGTGTTTTGCTGGGACATCCACAATTAGTCGATACATTGTCCTATGTTCATGGCTAATCTGCTGGCATCTGAATGTCAACTTCTCTTGCAACCCGCTTAATTTCACCCATGAAAACTCTTAAGCACACCTAACGAACTTAAGGTAGATGAACACTTAATAAACACAAAGTGAACTAAATAAAATGCATGTTCCAACGGTCTTATATGGGTACATCATACAAGCATTCAGCTCCCATTCACGATCAAAGATTCACCTTCCCTACTTGCCGGACGATCTCAATAACTACGGACGAACAACAACGGCACGAACACAATACCGGAGGACAGCAACGAAAAACACTACTACTACGGGTACTGCATCCCAAGGCCACTAATCTACATCTTCTCATGGCAATGGCTGAGTGAGAGGAATTAAGGGCTCTACTTCTGACACTTCTGAGGGTGGAGGTGCTGGCGGCACTACCACATCGGTTCTCCTTCCTTCAGGCGAGTGGATAGGGATCCCTTCCAAGATCGGGGCATCGCCTTTCAAGAGTGTGGCGTCCTCCGCTTGGCCCTAGTGACAAGATAGGCCTCACGCACTGGTGATGGACATGCCGGTCTTGACCTCCTTCAGAGCTTCCGACATGGCGATCTCCGGCTCTCTCAGCAGTGCAAAGATCTTGGCATGTGCTTCAGCGAGCTGCACCTCGAGCATCCGGGTGAAGATCTCGGCCTCCTCGACTCGACTGAGGCAGATCCTCAGTTCCAAGGCTTGCCGGTCGTACTGCTCATCCAGAGCGAGTAGGTATGTGGTCAAGTGCACCACGGTAGGACTGTCCTCTTGCGCATCCCGCCCTTGCAAGGCCTCCATGCGAGCCCTCCATGCCCGCCGATTCCTGTCCAAAGGTGGAAAGAATCGCATGGGGGTACGGGCAATGGGCTCCTCATAGATCTGGCAGAGGTACCACAAGGCTTTACGGGCCACAACCTGGTAGGTGTCGGTGAAGCGAAACCCGGTTGCGGTCACACTCCAGGCTTCAGTGAGGTCGGGGAACTCCTCAGTCTTCCCGATGTAGACGGTAACCTCACACCGCTCGGTGCCATGCTCCTCATACTCATGGCCCTCATACTCGGGACGATCTTTGACTCCGAGCTTTTGCAAGGTGGTATGCAGGATTTTGGGAAAACCCTCAACGTTCAAGCAGTAACTACTAACCCAGGCTCCTGCCATTTCTAGCGGTGGTGGTGAGGAAGGCTGAGCAAAAAGCTAGCTCAAAGGAAAAGCTAAGCGAGCTAAAGTGCGCCGAGTGGTGATACTAAGGGCTAAGTCAGGCTCTACTTATAAAGGCGGAGTGCTCAGTGGTCCTGGCGTGGTTCACTGGGGGTTCCCCGCGCGAGATCACTATGATGAATCGACCAAATTCAGCGCGTCGAGACGAGCGACGTCCGAGGCCATTCTTGACTAATACGATCAGTAGGGCAAGGGTCCGACAAGAGCACATAAAAGTGCACGGGAGGCGTGGGTCACGACAGCGTGAAACCACAGGCGAACACGAAACAAAAAACCACGGTCTGAGACCTAACTATGGAACAGGAACAGTCGGTCGTGACACCTATGGAGGGTGTATCTACAAGCAATATGAGTGCTACAATGCACAAACAGGATATGCATGAATGCACGTCCTATATGTCCTTTCACTGTTGCCAACATATAGGGCAACCGTTCTCAGATTTTTGGCACATCGTTCTCTCCTTGTAGCTAGTCGATACTATCAGACTATACTCGAGTCAGTGTACCTGCAGAAACTTGATTAACCCTATCTAAGTCAGCAGAGTGCCATCTATCCTGGATACATAACCATAGTAATAGGGCTACTTATATAACTTCGCATGTAAACATCCTAACTTTTTGCAAAAACAGGTTGTCAAATTTTAGCTTAGAAAAGGATTTGAAAGCTTTATTTTCTCATTTATGCTCTGATACCACCTGTAGCAGAACCGCCTAATCTAATGCCTCACAGGAGTGCTTGTCTTCTATTAGACACTAAGCACTCAAGGGAGAACACTAAATTACTCGGTTCCGTCGGGCACACCCCATGGGAGAACCCGAAAATCCACATTTTTGCCATCAGGATCACAAATGAGAGAACAAAGCTTACATCATTCTTAACCATTTCATACATCCCTTTTAGTACAACATCAGAGTATAATAGTTATTGTATAACAACGGAATGTAATCATATTATCAGAGTTATAAATAATTTAATGTACAGCGGAATTTAAACATGTGATCAGAATTATAGTGGAAATAAACATCTATTAATGATATGATGAAGTATTTAATATATAAACTACTACAACAGATTATGAAACTTTCATAAAAACATTTGGTGAGAGTTATAAATAAAAACTATGATCGCAACGTAAAGGAATCCTCGCTGAGCCCACCAGGAGGAATCCACACACAAGGGTCAGCTCTAGCATCAACCTGTCACCTGCAATAGGGGGAATAAAACCCTGAGTACTCAATTGTACTCAGCAAGACTTACCCGACAGGAGGAAAGAAAAGACTCCAAGGATATGCAAGGCTATCTGGCTTGTGGGTTGCATTTGCAGGAAGCATTACTAAGCGTGCGTCCTTATATTTGATTTTTATTAATAGCCGCATTGGTTCATTAACTAACCATTCTATGTAAGCACCTGTGCTATTTTCAAGCAGGTGGTAAGCAATCAGATTTCCTTTTCCATCTTTCATCTTTCATCTTCAGTTCTTACTACGATGCTAAACCGCAGACAAGCCGTACCGGATAGCCCGGCGATTCGCGAATCAATGCCCCCAGCTGGGTACCCCGAAAACACACGCCCCGCTTGTACCCCAGGCACAAGCAGGACCAACCCATCACTCTCCTGTCCCGGGTGTCCAGGTCCCCGTCCAAACTGGGACTCCAAGCCCCCGCCCCTGAGTCCCAGACTCAGTGCGGTGCAAGGACCTCCTCCACCAAAACAAACCCTAACAGTCGGTCCGAAAAGAGCCGGATCCGCGACAAGAGAGCAACAAGTCTTCCAAGCGCCCATACACAAGTATGTGCTCGGGATAATAAGTCTGTGACCTGCCTAGAGTCATATGCAACGATCGGTCCTTAACCGACCAGACAGGGAAAAATAGTGTAACCAAGCTATGCCCCGTGTCCACGGCGACACAACTCCTTACACTCACCAATACCCAAACCATATCCCTGCCCGGTCACCATTTTTCTTTCCACCATTTTGATATTTTCCAAGTGATAAACATATAGTAACATATTTCCTGTATCTCGCGAGTGACAGACAATCACTCGACTTCTACCGGAGTCCTGTAGCATAGCAATCTACACGATCCTGTCATACTAGTAAGACTCATAGGATAAAGATATATATGCAAGTGGGCTTCATTCAACTCCTTGAAACTTAATGCACAAATATAATTTAAACTGCAGAAAAGTAGAGGTTATGCACCGGGGCTTGCCTTGGTAAAATATAACCAAAAGTTAGCATTCCATCTTCGTGATATGATCACCATAGCATCATCTTTCAGCTACTCCAGTTGATACCATCGATCCACCATCGTTCCTATTATGATATGTATTGATGCAAATGCATAGATGTAAATAATCAACGATAGCCGAAATTCTTAGAAATCCAATCACGCTTCCAAAAGTACCATTTCTCCAGCAACTCCCGATGACTCCACAATCCATCGACGTCCCTCCGTCGACGTCGAACTCGCGGTACTCGGCAAACAGACACAATTAAATATTCACATAAATTCAACTGTGTTCCAAAAATTATGAAACTTTATGGATAGGTGGGGTTCGATTTTAGATGAATTTAGGAAGAAGAAGTGATGGAATCGGAGTTAGCATAGTGGAGATATTAATTGTGCAAGGTGGCGCTAATTAATCACGAGGAGAGAAAATGAAACGTGATTAGTGGCCACCACACCGCCGCTGGTTATTAGAAAGGAAAAGGAATAAAAAAATTGGTGGAGTGGATTAATGGCTCATGACTCTTGACTTTACGTGTATAGGAGCTGAGTTGGTTCTTGGCTTTACTCTTGGCACATGGCATAGGACAAGCTGCTTCTTTGTGGACTTAAACAAAAAGCGAGAGCGGGTATCTGACTAGGATTATTCAAGAGAGACACAGAGAGCACCAAGGCGTTTGTGCTCTCACTAAATCCACCATGGACAATTTCTTTGGACTTTCGCACCGATGGCGATTCGCCATGACTTCCAAATCTAAGGGCATGGGGGGTAGAAGGGAGGTAGGGGATGTATGGGGACTATCTACCTTGGTCAATTGCGCTTGAGGAAGGAGATCAACAGAGCGTAGCCTTCCTGTGCAAAAACAGAGAAACTCGATTTAGAGAGTAAGATGGTGAGAGCGGCGAGTGGGATGTCTCGGCGAGCTTGGCGTGTCCTTTATAGGCGGGGAGATGCGAAAGCGCTGACAATGACGCGTCGTAAGGTTAGCGGCTAACTAGCTTGCTTAAAGGTAATAAAACGTTGCTGCGAACGACGGGATGCTCCGGATGAACAGTGTTTCCAGGTAATAACGCGTCGTAAGAAGCAATTCTTTAGTTCATATGGAAGGTCCTCCAAGCTGACTTTTAGAATACTATTGACTCCTTGCATCACATTATTACTAGACTGCAATTCTAGTTCCTTGTACACACTATCCCATTCAGAGTATGTTGGTTGTTTAACTGACAATAGACGTCCTATGCATGCAATGGCAATAGGCAAGCCTCTTCACACGTTTGTAAGAACTTTACACCAAATCTCAGTAACTCGACGGGCACCTTTTTGTCATCACTATTCGGAAAGTCGCTGCTTTGAGAATAACTCCCAAGAGTGCTTATCTCCTAGAGGCTCTAGCTCAATTTCGCAATTACTAGTTGCCAATGATGCAACTTCAAAGTTTCTTGATGTCGAGAACAAACCGGCTGGTACAGTTAGTTGGAAAGACTTCCATGATATTGTTAATCCATACATCATTTTCCCAAACATCATCTAGAACCAAGATATACCTTTTACCATCAAGTTGTTTCCGGATGATCTCAACTAAGCCTCTAATTTCCATGTTAGTAGCATCAGTTATGATGCCAAACTCAACGAAGCCTCTAGTTTCCACGCTGCTACAGTGTTTCCACGGCGATACAGTGTTTTCCACGCGGTGTTTCTGCGTGACTGTGTACTCCGTACAGTGTTTCCTTGGTGCTACAGTACCGGCGTGCAAGACGGTGCAAGACGACACGATGAACCGTGTTGGATTTCAGGCGATGGACTTGAGTGGTCTTTCGACGTGTCAACTGGGCTAGTTGATTCATGATAGACTTGGACTCGAGTGTGTTCTTGTCGTGCCAACGGGGCTGATCAGCAATAAAGAGTGTATGCGTGCTAATTAAATTAAGAAGAGAAAAGAAGAAGATCATTCGCAGACTAGCTCAAGACAAACAAGCAAGGAGACGCGTGCGGCTCGGTTACTTTTTAAACACGACGGTAGGACGGCCAGGCCCAACGTGGCCGGCAGGGCGTGCCGGTTGGCACGGACAAGACTGCGGCAGCAGAGACAAGCAAGGCAGGCAATCGGAGAAACAGAGACAAGCAGTGAGGGAGGAAAAACAAGGAGCGGCTCGGCAAATGTAGACAATAGTAATCAAGTCAAAGAGAAACAAAGCAAAAGCCAGAGAGCATGGATGCGGATGGATGAGGAGACTTTGCAATGCAGCGAATTACAGGGCCACGATGAGAACGAGACAGTAATCAAAAGTAATGCCAGGCGAGTATGGTGCACGCCGAAAAAAAATAAACGAAGCTGTTGCGCTCTCTTTCTCGTCAGTTCGTGCTTAACAAAATAAACCCGTGAGTTTATATGTATCGTTCTATTTATTAATGGATTTTATTTTATTTATAAAAGTTGATTTTCATGCTTAATCTAACAGGACAAACCGTTCTCTAGAATCGTCGTCGGACATTCCTGAATATTTCTATGCACTGCGTAATTTAACTTGAGCGTTTATTTGAGTCCACAAAACTAAGTCACACAGGATTCGCTTATCGCCTCAAGTACGTTTAAATTAAAAACCCGATAGAACTCGATTTGAAAATTTTTCTTAGGCCTAAATCATGGTGCTAAACAAGTTCGTAACACTAGGGGTGTTACACCTGACCCCTGGTGTAGGACTGCCCCAAAACCCGAGCCCGAAACATCACAATCCACTGTGAACTGTCGATCAAAATCAGGAAGATGCAGTACCAGCGCAGTGGACAGAGCTTGTTTGAGGGCGTCAAATGCTGCTTTTGCTTCATCTGTCCAGGTGAAACCATCCTTGCGAAGTAAAGCAGTGAGAGGGGCAGCAACAGTTCCATAATTCTTGATAAACTTGTGATAGTACCCTATGAGGCCGAGGAAACCACGAAGACCACGCGCTGAGTGGGGCTGCGGCCAGCTGGCCACTGCTGCCACCTTCTCGCCATCCATGGCGACGCCCTCCGATGAAATGATGTGCCCCAGATATGCCACGGACGTCGTCGCGAACGCACACTTGGATCGTTTAAGCCGCAATTGGTGTTCCCGAAGGGCCGAGAGCACCAAGTTCATGTGTTGGAGGTGTAGAGACCATGAAGGGCTGTATATCAAAATATTGTCAAAAAACACCAAGACGAACTTACGAAGATACGGGCGAAGAACGGTGTTCATCAAGGCCTGGAACGTGGCGGGAGCGTTCGTGAGCCCGAAGGGCATCACCAGGAACTCAAAGTGGCCTTCATGGGTCCGGAAGGCTGTCTTCTCGACGTCGGCTGCGTGCATGCGCACTTGATGATATCCAGAGCGCAAGTCAAGTTTTGTGAAGAACCGTGCGCCCTGAAGCTCATCCAACAGTTCCTCGACAACCGGAATCGGAAACTTATCCTTCACTGTGTGTTTGTTGAGGGCGCGATAATCCACGTAAAAACGCCAAGAGCCATCTTGCTTTTTAACGAGAAGAACCGGCGCGGAGAAAGCTGAGGTGCTAGGACGTATGATGCCTTGCTGTAGCATCGCTGCACACTGTTGCTCGAGTTCGTCCTTTTGGAGTTGTGGGTACCGGTAGGGGCGCACCGCAACGGGTTCCGTGTTTGATTTCAGATGAATGCGATGGTCACATTCACGGGCTGGGGGCAGCCCGCAAGGCTCGGAGAAGACGTCTTCAAAGGACAGGAGCAGCCTGTCAAGCACTGCTTGCTCCATGGCGCGGACGGAGTTGAGGCGCTACGTTGACTGTACATCGTAGCGAGTAGAACCGACTCCCCTCCAGAACACGCGGTGACCACCGCGCGTGAACGCCAGACATAGATCGTCGAAGTCCCACAATATTGGCCCAAGCGTGCGAAGGAATGCCACGCCCAATACCATATCCCATCTGTCCAAAGGAATCGTGTAGCAGTCCACCGAAAAGCTTTCATCCGCGATCCGTATGCCCACGTCACGAGCAAGGCCGCGACAGGCTACTCGATCCCTGTTGGCAACGATGACGCCCGCGCCGGGGCATGGAACGAAGTGCAAGCCGACCCGGCGGGCAACATCTTCTCGGACGAAATTATGAGTAGATCCTGAGTCCAACAGCGCAAGACATTGCACGTTGCCGATCTGGACGTATACCTGCATAGTATCTTCCGTCCGTACGCCGGCGATGGCAGCCAGCGATATCGTTGGAGGTTCTGCAGCAGTGTTCATGGGCTGCTTGTCATCATCTGAATCATCTGGCTCTTCGACAATATAATCAGCAGCCTCCAAATAAAATAGACGCTTGCACTTATGGCCTTGCACATACGGCTCATCACAATTATAACAAAGGCCCTGTTTGCGGCGCTCGCTCATCTCTGCTGGTGTCAGGAACCTGAAGGGTCGTGGAGAGGATGCTGATGATGCGGTCTGGAACCCCGACACCCCTGTGGACGGCTGGCTGCCTTGACCTTGGGCAGGGCGACGTGGAGGCTGGCCAGACGGGGCAGGGAGCACGAGCGTTGTTGCGGCATTACGACGCTCATAAGCACGCGCCAAACGCATGGCACAATGGAGGTCCTGAGGTTCGTGCAGCTCCACGTCAATTCTGATGTGCTCCGGAAGGCCACCTGTGAATAGCTGAGCCTGCTGGAGGGGCTGCAGCCGTCCTGCGTGCGCTAAGCGCGCCTGGAACGCGGACATGTAAGCGTCAACATTCGTAGTGAACGGCAGTCGGGCAAGGTCGGCGAGGTGGTTGGTGGAGAGCGCCGGCCCAAATATCTGGTGACACAGGAGTCTGAAGTTCTCCCACGACGGCCTACCGGTGTCCCTCTCCATGATATAATACAACTGCTGGGCATCACCGGTCATGTGGAACGAAGCTAACCACACCTTGTCTGCCTCCTTAGTCAACTGGCCGTGGAAGAACGACTCACAGCGGTTTAACCAGCTGAGGAGATCTTCCTTGCCGTCATAAACAGGAAAGGACAGCTTGTGGTACTTGGGGACTCCATGGCTCTCCCCGTCGCCTTCAGACCGCTGCTGCCCGTGCAGACGAGGAGGTAAGTAATGGAGCACCGTGGCCGACGAGTAGACCGGCCCGTGTAGGATGGAGGACAGCGACGGAATCGGCGACGGTGAAGACGGAAACTGAATGGACTGGATCGGCACGCCAGTCTGTGGCGGTTGTGAGCCTACAGCTAGTGACACCGGAAGCGACGTCGTGGGCACCGGCACTAGCGGCGTAGGCAGAATCTCGGAGATGACGGGCCCTGATGCCGGAAGCGCTGGGATGCCCCATACCCCGGCATGCCACACTGCAGGCGGAGCGGATCGGAATACGGCAGCAATGGCGGTCCTGACGGACCGGGACGGCTCTCGATGGCGGCCACCCGCAAAGACAGCTCTCCCATCTGGCGCTGCATGCCGTCAAACATGGCGCCCATCTGTTGTTGCGCCTGTACCAGGGCAGCCAATGATTCTTCGATGGTGGGCGGCGCTGGCGGTGGCGCCGGTGTCCCGGAGGTTGTCACCGGAGCCGACGAGACGACGAGAAGTGTGGTTGCGCCCGAGGAAGCGACGGGTGACGTGGCCGAGCCGGTAGAGGGCACAATGGAGGAGGAGAAAGTCCCAGAGGAAGCCATGATCTCTGATACCAAGTTGTTAGCGCTTCGGCTCCTGAGATTGTACTGGTGGTGGACTGGAGGTCGTGGCTTGAAGAGATGCCGGCGAACTGGAGGAGCCGTGGCCGGCGTCGAGCTCTCGCGAGTAGATGGGAAGGAGAATAACGTGCAGGAGAATAGGCTGGGGGCCCAAGGGAGACGTGAGTCTCAATCCCAGGCTTACCTTTCATTAAGCAACTAGAGTTTGGTACTTATACAATTGATCCTAACAACTTGAATCTAATTCTGACTCGAATAACAAACTGATTGAATAACAAATCCCTGAAATCTAGGACTCAGCGGGGCCCCACTGCTCAGCCACGGTTCCTTCGGTGATATACTTTCCCAGTCATAACATCGTTCATTCCTCTAGATACCCGAATAGTGTTTCTTCTCCCTCAAATCCGTTTCCCTGTATGGTCCGTGGTTCTTTTTGCTAGCTTGTGCTTGGCTCTATCCCACTTCCTTCTAGAGAAAGAAGCCCCAGAATAAGAAAACATTCCAAGCACCCTCATCTCTTTCATCATGAGTGTCTTCTGGATCTCAACCATGGCTGGGGAGCTTCTGAACTGCCTCGCAGCTATTGGAATCATCATGGATTTCTCTCCAGCTATCCTCGGAATGACGGTGCTGGCATGGGGGAATTCTGTTGGTGACCTTGTCGCCGACGTGGCGTTGGCCAGGGCTGGTCAGCCTACAATCGCCATCGCAGGCTGCTTTGCTGGCCCAATGTTCAATATGCTGGTGGGGTTGGGAACTGCACTCGTGGTACAAACAGCGAGAGTGTACCCCAAAGCTTTTGTACTTGAATTCCATGTTGGGATCGTTGTTGCATTTGTATTTCTTCTTCTGAGCTTGATGGGCACCCTGTTGGTGGTCACCTGGGCTAGGTTTAGAGTACCCAGATTTTGGGGCTACTGCCTTATGGGGATATACGTCTTGTTTACCGTAGTGAGTATCGCTATTGCGAGCACTTCTGGATGATACTACACATTGTTTATAAACTGAAGATTCTGTTGATCCTAGTTGGTTAGTTGGGTACATCCATTTTATTGTTTGCATTGGAATGAGAAACTTGAGTACAAATACAGATACAGCTGAGAAAGACAAAGATGAGAAGAACATAGAGGAAACCAGAACCACTGTTCTGGTAAAATTGCTGAAAGGGCATCAGGAAAAAGAAAAAGGGAAAAGGTTGTACAATAATAATAAAATTATAACATTATGGATCGGAGAATAGATTAACGATTCTGAACTTTGTGGGCCTACTCAAATCATAAGCTCGCTGCCTAGTGCCTACTGCATTCACCGGCCAGGCCACATCAGAAGGCAGTGTTCTTGGAACTCGATGGAAAAGAGTGGTCGCTTCCCAGCTCCGCCATCGGCGCCGGCTGCTGCGTTCTTAGGCAAGGCCGCGGCTCACCGGCTGCTGCGTTTTTGAAAAATATCTTATAATCGGCTGCATTTCAAATAATCAATATTACATGACCATGGTCTGTTCGACAAGCATCTATAATTGTGGTTGCAGCGTCGGAGATGCAAAGTTCCGACCACTTGGCCCGTTTGGTTACGGACTAAAGTTCAGTTCATATCACATCGAATATTTATATATTAATTAAGAGTATTAAACATAAACTAATTAAAAAACCAATTGCACTGATAGAGGCTAATTCGTGAGATTAGATTTAATAAATTCGTCTCGTGAATTAGCCTCCATCTGTGTAATTAGTTTTATAATTAACTAGTTCTTCTAATTAATCTCAAAAAATCGATTTGACAAGGACTAAACTTTACTTATTATGAACCAGAACCACTATAATTAAAGGTGACAGTGCAGTGCTTCATCAGTTGGGTTCCTTTGCAGGGGGGTGAATCACATGGGCTAGATTCTCTCTGCAGTACACGAGTTCATGCAAGAAAATTCGCAAATCTGTGGGTCCTTGTCTTATCCAACATCCATTGCTGTGGGCGCCCATTGGTTTCTGAATAACAAGAATATTTCTTCACTTGTTCAGTACGTACGGGTCCGAGTAACCAACTTGTGCATAGATTCATGAGACGGTAAAAGACTTGAAAGATCGAATTTTGCAAGAAAAATATAATGATTTCAAACACACTTGCAGAACAGAGCCTGATCCTGGACTATGTAAAGCTACTTGAGGTGAGAATAATGACCGCAAACAAAAGGAAAAATAACAGTAGAGAAATGTGATTTGTGCAGTAAAACCTAATCAGCTTTGATCAAAGATAATGCGTACAAGTTATACTTTACATGTATGAAGATGGTATGCCTAATATCATAAATATTAGTTACAACAATACATTTTTTACAATCTTCCTTTAAACATATGATGGCAAATTTGTGTCAACTTCCTTTTTACCTGCCATGTCATTGTGTCAACTTCTTGCCACAGATGCTGAGCCACCTGTCAGCGATTCCTTGCTCCTTGGTCACCTTAAGAATATTCTTCAAGATTTCTTTTCTTCTCACCAATTAGCAAGGAGGCTGCTGTAACATGCCACTCCATCCAGCATGCGGGGTTTTGTTTTTGTTTGCATGTGACTAATCGGCATGTATCACGGCATACGTAAGTTCATATATTCATTCTTAATATAATGTCACTCGCTAACCAATCGAATCGAGTGCTTTATTAGGTCAAAATAATGGAGTATTTTTATTGTGCTTTCGAGCTATGAACATGATAGCCCGATAGTGATTTTTTTTTTGGTAAGGCCGATGGTGATAGATAATCTTAATGAATGGAGATAAATGAAGCCACTGAATCCATCTTTTCATATTTTGTTCAAGAGTAAAAACCTCTCCAACACCAATGTAGTATTATTGTGCCTCGAGTGGAAATTTCTGTGTGCAGACCTTTATAGGTTTGTGAGATATCTTGTGCAAATTCACTTTGAAATCACTTTCTTTCCACCGTGGCCAGGCTAGATTGATGAACCACGACCACATCTTGAATTAATGATATTTAATTTTTTGGCAAAATTTACTGCCACTACTTGTTTTATGTGTTTGCCGTCGGTCGGCGAATATAAAAAATCTTGTTAGCAGCTGTGCCATTATTTCAGGCAGTTTTCTGGGACCAGTTTGATAAGGCTCTTCCTAAAAGGAGCCGGAGCTAGAGGAGCCACTTTTTTTTTTCTCCGGCTTCTCCATATAAAATGGCTCCCGCCCCTCTAGGGCTTTAGGGGTGAAGCCATTTTTTACAAAACTGTTTGGTAGGGCTTCAGCTGGAGCCGCAGGAGAAGTCGAAGCTAGAGTGGTGCTAAACTGGCTCTTATCCGCTACACGGAGTAAGCTCCCATATCATGCCCATCAACAAACCAGATTAATTAACTACTTATCATATTCGTGGCACTGAAATAGACTTGTTTGAGCAAATAAACATATGAGCCACACGTATTTACGGAATCTGGTCAGGTAATCCTGACAGTAATTTAGCTGACTAACGGTAACTGAATCCTCTGTTGGTATGGGCCCGTAGCCAACAGTGACCTGCTTGCTATTTGTTTCTTAATTGGTTTCTTCTCTATCGTACGGGTGGTAACGGATCATGGCTCTCATGCCTGCTTCACAATCTAACTCAGCTCTATATATTTTTAGTTCAAAATCATATAATGTTATGGCCTGGCCCGTATTGAGCCCGATCCTTAAATTTGTTAGGCTAAATTAGAAGGCCTTTACCACCCCTAATCGTACCAAAAGCAACTTAATTGGTGCTGAATCCTGATTCCCAGCTGTGGTTCACTAAGAATTCTTTTGCTAATCTTTACATGCACATAGTTACGTGCAGCTGTCGTTTTAGTGGGAAACTAGTATTAATTTGTGGCACAAGAGTGAAAAAAAGGAGTGTCTAGTGGACTGGGGGAGCCTGGAGCGCTACGTCAGTCAGATCTTCTGAGTGCTTCATATATTCTGTCCACAAAACCTGTGGCCGGGTTTGTGTGTGGTGTGGGTATTTTCCATACAAGATAGCAAGGGGTTAGCAACATGTATTTTTTGAAACGAACCAGGCAAGAGAGCTGCCGAATATATTAAAAAGAAGATTAAAGATTAGACAAACAAAAAAGAAAACAACACCGACTGGTTGGATTAGAACATCAAACTGCGCCATACCACGCCAATGCACAACTTACACTCAACTTTGCCGGTTGAATTGGAACATCAACAGGGTCTCTCAACTCTGCTCGGTCGGATTGGGACGTCAAACGCGGTCATTTCTCAACATATTTTCATTCATACGTAATATAAAGTTAGAAATGTCCTAAAACCTCAATGATAAGTACTCAATCCATCCCAAATTGTAAGACGTTTGACTTTTTTGACACCAAGTTTGACCACTCGTCTTATTCAAAAATTTATGTAAAATATCACTTCTTTCGTCGTGGTTTGGTTTATTAATAAAAATTCTTCAAGAATAACTTAAATTTGACTATATTTACACAAGTTTTTTAAATAAGATAAGTGGTCAAACTTAAAGTTCAAAAAAAAAAATCAAACGTCCTACGATTTGAGATGGAGGGAGTACGTAACACGATCGTCAGTAAAAGCGTTGATGGCCTCCAGTTGGGAAAAAGATTCCATGAGTACACACACGCACTCACCCATTACCATTTTTTCCTGCCGCAGTATCATGTGTGCCCCCGGCAATATCTGCGGGAGAGGGAAGTGGCCGAGATGCCGCCGGCGGCCGTTCGTGGTGGCGTTTCGTCCCCGCGTGGAGAGCCGAGCCAAGCCAACAGATGATCGATCGCCGCGCGAGCACACATCAGCGTCTCGATTCGCGTTCCAGACTCTTCTTCCTTGCCATGCGTCTTCTTCCTTGATCCATCTCGCATGTCTCGCTGCCCAATCTCCCATACTGGCACGCATCGATAAAAGTCCCCCCTTTTTTCAGAAAAAAAAGTATGTACAGGAAGCTCTGAAAGTCCTGATGCCTCCTGATGATGGGGTTAGATGGTAAGACACGATTAATACTACGAGCACCCTGTAAAGACGGGCGCTGCCACGTCGACGCTCACGAGATGTTCGAACCAAGGTGCAGAAAAGGAGCCGGATAACAGAAAGTTGGTAACACTAGCAGCGGCCCTGCTCGGCTACCTGCCTGCCTACCTTGGATCCGCGGCTATATAAGCCACCTCGCCTTCCCCCTCCATCGCTCCGTCCTTTCTCCGTTCAAGGAGTGTGGAAACAGGAAGCTTATGCTACCTTGATCAATTAGCAAGGGAGAGTAGTATTAGTAGGATCCGTAGGTTCTTTTTGGTAGCTAGGTTGATTAGGTGAAGATGTTGGCGGTGTTCAGCGGCGAGGTTGTGGAGGTGCCGGCGGAGCTGGTAGCGGCCGGCAGCCGGACGCCGTCGCCCAAGACCAGGGCGTCGGAGCTCGTCAGCCGCTTCCTGGGGAGCTCGGAGCCGGCCGTGTCCATGCAGCTGGCCGACCTCGGGCACCTCGCCTACTCCCACACCAACCAGGCCCTCCTCCGCCCAAGGTACATACATGCTCTGGTAGTGGTAGCCTAGTGTCATGGACATGGACATGGACATGGACATGGATGGGGATTCTCTTCTCTGTTTTTTTTTCCTTCTAGGAAGCTCCATCAGCTGACAGACTGAAAAGTAGTATCCTTTTCCTCCTGTGTTTCGCAAGATCCTAGGATGGATTCACTTATTCATTCAAGGTGATTTGCGTAGATCAGCTTGTAGTTCTTCCTAGAACAAACAGGGTCAGTTGCTCTGTTCTGTTTTTCAGTTACTCAAGTCTGAACGGCACTAGTGCTGGTGACATGATATCACACGCAGAGCGAGCTTGGCAAACTAATTAGGCAGCTAAATAATTCGAATCTGTATTATCTAGGACCCATCTTGTGTGTCAATAATTCGAAAGTTTTTTTCTTCATGTCGGAGACATGCTGCTTTTCTGAAAGAAAGTGGGCAATAATTAATACTGTTTCCTGATCCATTTGTGTAGATGTAGGACCAACCTACCAACACTCCTTGGTTCATCATCTTCTGAATCCATAATCGTCAGCCACAAAAAAATTAGCCAGGAAATGACAGGGCACAGAGATTTGCGGCTGCCCATTAAGCCAGTGGGATTTTCAGGCTGTTATCCGTGTTTTTTATATATAGTTTGTTCAGAAACTGACAATAGCTAAGTTGGTCTGCAGTGTAGATGTACGTCCAATGAGTTGTCATCAGTAATGTAAATTTACATGCCTATTTCTTGTTTGTTCCTCCTAGTTCGTTTTTCCCCCTTAATTTATGTTTCTTTCAAAAAAAATTAAAAAAACAAGTAGACTAACGTACGCGGAGGCATTTCTTTCTGTCAGGAATTAAAAAAACCATGTAGACTACTTCCTCCATTTCAAATTATAGATCATTTTAGCTTTTCTAAATTCATTTCAAATTATAGATCATTTTAGCTTTTCTAAATTCATAATATTTACTTTGTTTGTAGACATAAACATATATAAAACTATGCACCCAGAAAAACTAAAACGACCTGTGCATTGGAACAGAGGGAGTAGCAAATAAACATGGGCAATAGTAGCATTGAGCATGAGTCCATTTCTAAGGGTACCAACGTCAAACGGTTGGTGATGATCACATAAGAAAGAAGAAACGATAAGAAGTTGCATCTGGATGTATATGTTTTGACGTGGACGTGTAAATATCATTTATATTTATTTATAAAAAAGGAGACCTTGTTTTCCAAAAAAAAAAAAACTTCACTTCCCACACATAGGGTGTGCACAATTTGGACCTTCCACAGACAAAGGTGTCATCAGCTGACCTGCCAGCAAACGATGGAGCCTCATATTCTCCGATAGGCGGCTACTGAAAGATCAATGACCCAATTATCGTTTAATGAAAGCGACAAGCCTTTGTAATCTAGTGGTTAAACTTTTTAAAAAAAAAAATAGGACTCATGAGCTGTGACGGTATGGAGCAAGTATGATTTGTTCCCTTTATTTTAGTTGTGCAGAGCTAAATGTTCACATGGTTCAGTTCATAATAGAGGCAGAGGCACTTGGTAGTCTAATGGTAATCCGGCTTTGCTGCCCACAGATCTGAAGAAAGTAAAGATGCACCCCCAGATGGTCTGTCAGGGCTATGATTTGTGGGGCCTGATTGCCCTGTGCTTTGCCTGTTTGGCTGCTATTAAAACCGGTGAAGTTGTTTTGTTGTGAGAGAAAAATACTATAGATTCTAACTGATAAGCCGGCTGATAAGTTCAAGCGAACCGGCCGAACTCAGCTTTGGGGGCATTTTCAGTACTAGGCGCACTCACTGAAGAAGTAGCGTCCAAGGAATTCCACTCCTTTATTCTGTTTGGCCTTTTCTTTCAATCATTACTAAGCTATTTTTCTTTTAAGCATTATCCATGTTTTTCCTTTTGTTAAGAACAAGCTTAAGTGTTCCAAATTCTCGATGTTAGGTGCACCTAATTAATCTGAACTCTGAAGGTCTGAAGGATCATGTCCTTCAGCCATTCAAAGAATATAGTTAAACTTTTCTGACTCTCGTTGGTCCTAATTTTCATTGTTTTGGCCATAGCAGCAGTGTAGTACAATGAAGATGCTTAGATAGTTAGATGCATTCACCTTCCAGTGGTTGCTAACAAGTAAACTTGTATTGGTCAGGTCGTTCGCGGCAAAGGACGACATCTTCTGCCTGTTCGAGGGGGTGCTGGACAACCTGGGGCGGCTGAGCCAGCAGTACGGGCTGTCCAAGGGCGCCAACGAGGTGGTCCTCGTCATCGAGGCCTACAAGACGCTCCGGGACCGGGCGCCATACCCGGCCAGCTTCATGCTCTCCCAGCTCACCGGCAGCTATGCCTTCGTTCTCTTCGACAAGTCCACCAACTCCGTGCTCGTCGCATCCGTATGCTGCCTACTCATAGTCCTAGCTGCTGTTTCTAATTTCTATCCGTCAATGGTGACTTGGTTCTCTGCTCTCAGGATCCCGAGGGCAAGGTGCCGCTCTTCTGGGGGATCACTGCAGATGGCTGCGTCGCCTTCTCTGACGACATTGACATGCTCAAAGGATCATGTGGCAAGTCACTTGCACCTTTCCCACAAGGTAATGCGAGCCCATCAAGCGATGTCAGATCATGTCCTCACTGCTAATATGCTGCCAACCACCCAGTCAATTAATTATTTTGTTTCTTTCTTAAAAGAAAAAAGAATCTCTGAAAATGTTTCAACCACTGCTGAATACATTCTGAAGATTATATGCTCTCTGTACAACATTCAAAGAGTCTTCGTAATTAGTCATTTTCACTAATCCCATCATGCTGTCTGCAGGTTGCTTCTACTCTAACGCTCTTGGAGGCTTGAAGTGCTATGAGAACCCCAAGAACAAGGTGACTGCTGTTCCTGCAAACGAAGAGGAAATCTGTGGTGCAACTTTCAAGGTAAAAATAAAATGGTTTGTTATGCCTTGAAGAAGGGCCTGGTGCATGCGGTAGAGTCTTACCGTCTGTGACCGGAAGGTCCCGGGTTCGAGTCGCGGTCTCCTCGCATTGCACAGGCGAGGGTAAGGCTTGCCACTAACACCCTTCCCCAGACCCCGCACAGAGCGGGAGCTCTCTGCACTGGGTACGCCCTTTATGCCTTGAAGAAGAATTCAGTTTCATGTAGTTCGTCAGAGCTGCATCAGTCAGTTGTTTTCCTTTCAGTTTTTTTATCTGAAACTCTGGTAACAATTTTCTCCGGATGATGCTCTATTAACCCACATGAACCTCTCTGCAGGTGGAAGGCTCTGCAGTCCTCACAGCACTGTAATTTTTGGTGGAGATGTTGGTGTGGATGAGGGGCATTGCAAAACTCTGTACATGGTTGGTGTAACATAATGGCTCCCGTAAATAAGAGAAGTACTGCCAACGTGGCAAGAACTCCATGTTCATCAGTGTTGTTGGTTGTGTGTGTATGTGCTGTATCCCTAGTTGTTCAACTTGCATGGAACCTGAGAGTTGAGACCAGGTGCTGCTAATCGATCAGTGTTGCATGGATGAAGTTGTGTATCTGCAGCAAATAATGAAGCTTTTACTTGTCCATCTTCATTGTCATCGTTAGCTACGCATTAATCCATCTTCTACAGGAAAAAAGACTAGTACTATTGGACCAACATGTTGTCACCCAACAGCCGTGTTCTGACTTGGCCCATGAACAGCCCAGTTAAGCGGACCGGGCCGCCTTGTACTCCACGCTGGGCTGGGCTAGTGGTGGTTGTGGGCCGGGCAGCTTGTGATTTTGAGATTACAGAATCCTGAGTTGCAGCGACGGCCTTGTACTCCACGTCTGAAACTCTGAATCCATCCTACATCCTTTTGAAAGATCAACTTTGTGCTGTTCTTGTTCCTGCAGCTTGGTGCTGTAGACGTTTTTTTTTTGAAAAATATGCGTGGGAGACGTTGACAATTGACACCAAGCGCACATGTACGGAAGAGAGTTGTGTGCTTGGTTGATTGCTTGTGCTCGTGTGCAGTGCAGGCATGCATGCAGGCTGCCTGGTAGCCTGATAGGGTTAGGGTATGGGCGCACCGCGGCACCCGAGGCAGCACTGCATGCATCCCATTCCCAGGAGCACTAGATGAGAGCAGATGCCATGTGAGTATGTGACCCTTGTCCTCCCTTCCTCAAATTCCCCCAGCAGCCAGTCAAGAATTCCTTGCTTTCCCACGAACACCAACAGCAAGGCCGGCCGTCCCGTCCGGCTCCATGTTTTCGTGGATTTGGTGGAGAGAGCTGAAGAAATATAGAGTTGGTGGAGTGGAGCTATTTTTTCTGAAGCCGAGGAGTCCCAAAGAGGAATACATGCATGCACATCGTTATACCGATCGTTTCCATAATCAGGAATGCATCCATGCACATCAAGACAATTGACAACCTCGGCTCAGAATAGTCACCGCAGTTGCCCCACCATCCATTCATTCTTCCCATGGATCCAAACGGGGCCGACCACCATCCTCCCAGGCTCCCAGCAACTCCATTCCATATTTCCATTCAGATAGCCACACTACCTAGAGGCCTAAACATGGCTTTGAAGCAATCAACAACAACCCTGCCTCTGCAAATGATTCATTCAGTGTAACAATGGCCCCGATCGAGCTTGTTTTCTTTTGACCTAGCTAGCTATGGTTTTGCTTTCGCCATCACTTGCCCCACTTTAGGCTTCTGAATGGCTTTGGAGAAAGCAATCTCTGCTTGGACAAGACTCAGAGAGCCTTATAAAAGGAGCAGCCTTGCACATTTCCTTCGGAGCTCATGATGGCAGCCAAGTTTTCGGCCTAACAAGCAACAACCCAGAGTCTTGTTCTTGGAGTTGAGGATGCTAATCCACGGCACGGAACGGCATGCTGCAAGTAACCTAACCCGAGGAGGACACGATCATTGCCGTTTCTCTTGATCCTAGCGGGCCCCGGTGCCCTGATGTCCGTACACCATGCGCGGTTGCAGTAAACGTCCACTCTGCAGACATACTTAAGTCGATCCATTATCATGGGCCCCGTTTAGATCTAAAAAATTTTGGATTTTGGTTTACTGTAGCATTTCGTTTGTATTTGGTAATTAGTGTCTAATTATGGACTAATTAGATTCAAAAGTTTCGTCTCGCGATTTCTCACCTAACTATGTAATTAGTTTTTTCCGTCTACATTTAGTACTCCATGCATATGCCGCAAGATTTGATATGACGAATACTACGTAAGATTTTTGAAATCTAAACAGCCCTAAACAAATGGTAACCTCTCTCGTCTCGTCTCATGAGGTGAGGCTGTGTGGTAAAAGTTCAGAGCTGCGACTTTCAGAGCCTGTGTTTCTCTGCTGCAAAGGTTTTTACTGGGGGTAGTTGGACTGGGATGGATCAATCAATTATCACTGGGAATATGGCATGGGAGGGACCGACCATGCTGTCTTGTTGTGTACTCCCTCCGTCCCATTGAGTTTGTCGCTCGGGAAGCGGGATTGTGAGGGGGGCACGGTTTTCAAACGACAAACTCAATAGGACGGAGGGAGTATCTACAGGCTACAGTGGAGGAGGTGGTTATTGTATTCATAGGATTGAAATCCCATCCTAGCGTCAGCCAACAGCAAACCTGGATGTGTGCAGCTGCTACTACTAGGGCCTTGTTTAGATCACCTCTAAATTCTAAGTTTTTTCACTTTCTTCATCACATCAATTTTTGGACGTATGTATGGAGCATTATATATAGGTAAAAAAAAACTAATTATACAGTTTAGTTGTAAATCACGAGATGAATCTTTTAAGCCTAGTTAGTTCATGATCGAACAAATTTTATCAAATACAAACAAAACGTACTACAGTGTCCAAGTTACAAAAATTTACAATCTAAACAAGGTCTAAGAGACAGCAGCCCTTACCTTACCCCATCAATAATGCAAGTGCAGGGTGCAGGAAAAAACAAAGCCTCCAGTTCTCCATCGGAACCTTCATGATCGTGTCCCCCCTCCGTTGCTGCCACCACCATCATCTCACCAAGCAAAGATTAAGGGGGTGTTTGGTTTCAGGGACTAATTTTTAGTCCCTGTCACATCGGATGTTTGGACACTAATTTGGAGTATTAAATATATTCTAATTACAAAACTAATTACACAGATGGAGACTAATTTACGAGACGAATCTATTAAGCCTAATTAATCCATCATTAGAGTATATTTACTGTAGCACCACATTGTCAAATCATGCACTAATTAGGCTTAATAGATTCGTCTCGCAAATTAGTCTCCATCTATGTAATTAGTTTTGTAATTAAAATATATTTAATACTCCAAATTAGTGTCAAACATCCGATGTGACATGGATTAAAAAATAGTCCCTGGAACCAAACACCCCCTAAAAAGGAGGCACTAGAGTTGACAACATTCCACAGGCATGTCAAAGATATGCAGGTCGGGCATTCATTCATGTATCCAAACTTCCAAAGCACAGGAATGGCGCATTGGGTTAGCCCTCGTTTAGTTCCACCCTAACTTTCAAAAAGTTGCTATAATACCTGTCACATCGAATGTTTGCGGCCCGTGCATGAATCATTAAATATAGACGAAAAGAAAAACTAATTGCACAGTTTGGTGAGAAATTGCGAGACGAACGTTTTGAGCCTAATTAGTTCATGTTTGAACACTATTTACTAAATAAAAACGAACTGCTACAGTAGCCCTAAAATTCAAATTTCTCCAACTAAACAAGGGCTTAACCTTGTTTTTGCACATTCTTCTACCATCACATTATGGAGCGAGAAGGGAAGCCATCAGCATCACCTTCTTGAGCTACTGTAAAGCACAATCCATCTCTTATGACCACTATTGATAATTACTATACCTACCTTCCACTTCAAGGAAGTTCCTCTTCTTCTTTTTTTGTTCAAAGGATGAAAAAGGTGAAAATAAGCTAGAAAAGGAAAAAAAGAAATGGGAAAAAAGAAAAAGGGGGCGATTCTAGCTAGCTGGTGCTAGTTTCTCATGTATACTGACTGACTGATCCAGTCCAGGTTGTTATTTCGACCACCTGTGACATGCGCTCCCCTTTGGTTCACTTTGTCCGCAGCATCAGCAGGAGAAAGCTTGTCAGGCGGCGGCGACGTCGCCTCACATCACCGAGTCGCTGAACATGTTGTCATGCGGGTGCGGCGCAGGGTAGTACATCGGCGGTGGGTACGGCATCGCCGGGCGGCCGTACCCCATCGGCGGGTATCCGGCGCCGCCATGGGCATGGTGGCCGTGGTGCCCGTGAGGGCCATGGCCATTCATCATCATCTGCAGCTGTTGTTGTTGCGGCATCATGGACTTGTACGCCTGCTGCGCCATGGGGTTCCCGCCCGCCTTCATCGTCTCCGGCCCGGACGGCATGCCGCCGCCGCCAGCGCCGCCCGGGTAGAAACCAGCCCCAGGCATCATGGCGCCGGCCGGCATGCCATGCACGGCGGCGCCGCCACCTCCCGGCTGCATGCCATTGCCACCCATGTGGGGGTGGTCCATCGGCATGCCGCCCATGGGCCCGGCGCCCATCTGGCCCATACCGGGGAAACCGGCGCCGCCCATCATGTTCGGCGGCCTCATCATCATGCCCGGCTGCTGCTGCGGCGGCGGCATGCCGCCCATCATCGGAGCGCCGACGCCGGCGGGCGGGCCACCTGCGCCGCCGCCCTTCTTGGCCTGGCCAGGCTGGTTCCTACCGCCCGGGGCGCCGCCCTTGCCGTTCTGCGGCGGCTGCGCACCGCCACCGTTCTTGCCGTTGCCGCCTTCGCCACCCTGGTTCTGCTTTGCGCCAGAGTCCTTCTTGCCGCCATTGTTGGCGTTCCCCTTGATCTGGACCGGAATCTCGTTCCCGCCGCCACCCTTCTTGCCGCCGCCGCCGTTGGCACCCTTCTTGTCGCCCCCGCCGTTGCCCATCGGCATTGCCATGGGCTTTGCCACCATCTTTGGGTCGTCGTACAAGTCGTCGTCGAGGCCGTCGTCCTCGAAATCCTCGTCGTCGAAGTCGTCATCGAACTCGCTGCCGTCGTCCCCGAACTCGTCGTCCACGGGAACGTTGAACTTGACGGCCTTGGGGTCCTTCGCCGGCGGCGCGGCCGCCGCCGGGAACGGCATCTTGCCACCCAGGGCCATGAGCTGGGGAGGAAGCTTCATCCCCTTCATCTGCATCTGCTGTTGCAGCATCTGCAGTTGCTGAAGCTGCTGCGGAGTCACCTGTGACATCGCCAGCGGCTTTGCGCCTTTCGCGCCACCGCCGCCTCCACCGCCGGCGTTTCCGGCACCCACTCCACCCTTGGGCTGGCCCTTGCCGCCAGCATCCTTCGGTTGCTGGCCCTTGCCGCCGGCGCCGGCGCCGCCGAGCTGGAGCTTTTGGACCTGGCTTACCACACCAGGCTTGGCGCCCCACAGGTTGGCGGGCTTGCCGGCCCTGTTCAGCTTCTTGATGACGGTGGCCGGATACATCAGGCCGGACACCGTCACCTTCCCCTGCTCTGCATCTACACTGCTCTGGTAGACACCTGCAGTTTAATCAAAATCCAACACATTTTTCTTAGGCTATGTTTAGTTCGTGAATTTTAAGGATTTGACTACTGTTTTTGTTTTTATTTGATAATTAGTGTTCAATCATGAACTGATGAGGCTCAAAACGTTCGTCTCGTAATTCTCTATCAAACTGTGCAATTAGTTTTTTTTTATCTACATTTAATGCTCCATGCATGTATCGTAAGATTCGATGTGATGACTACTATAGCACTTTTTGAGAATTTGGTTGGGAACTAAAGGCCTTAGGACAGGTGAACTATCCATCGTTTCTGTTGAGGAGAAGAATAAAGTATCGCTGAACAGACCCTTGCGAACACAACAAGATGGGGGAGAAAATTAACGAATTTTAGTCTTAAAAAATCTTTCTTTCTTACCATCAATCTTGTGCAGGATCTTCTTGACCTTCTTCTCGCACCCATCGCAGTGGATGTTAACTCTCAGCACGCAGGTCTGTCGACAATAGGGGGGAAAGGAGAAAAGGTTACGGAATAGAAGATTAACGGCCGCAGCACACATGCAGAGTGAGAGAAATCAAGCTGGCGGTGTGATCAAAACCCCAGCAGACACAAGAATGAATTACTTCAAAAAAACACCACACATGAAGGAAAAATATGGAATGGGTGTGTGAGCTGCTTGAGTTGAGAAGATGCAAAACAAACTCACCTGCACCTTGAGGACGTCCTCCTTGCTCATCCTGACCACCTCAAATGCTGCAGCCTCCAATCGCACAAGAGGCTTCAGATCTGGTATATGAGAGCACTCATATCAGGGAGAGAAGACCAAGAACGCAGCAGCAACCGGGAAACACTTCTCACCTCTCAGAGAGAGAGAGAGGATGCCTTCTCGCGAGAGGACTTATAAATGGCTGCAGTAAAATACTGTGGCTTCACACTCTCACACAAAGAATAAAATCTAGAGAGAAATCAGACCCTTGTTAGGACCCGTTTGGGAGGGCTCCACGAGCGGCTCTGGCTCCGGCTCCTGCCGAAGCCCTGACAAACGGGTGACGGGAAGAACGGCTCCGCTGCCAAAGCCTGCCAGAGCCGGAGCCCTTTTTCTATTGCGCAGACTGAGCCACAAAACCAAGCTCCTCCTGGCTCCTCCTTCCTCGGGGCATGAAAGGACGCGGTGGCCCTTCTGCTTGAGCGCGTAGCAGCCAGGCCAACCGGTTTCCTTGCGTACGCGTGCTTTGCCTTACGTAAAGAAGAGGAGGACCCTGTAGCAACTATTAGCTTCTCAGGTTCAAAATCGCTTGGTACTAGTAAAATATGTAATAAATCACAAAAATATAAATAAAATGTAAAACCAAGTTAAAGCAAGGGCAATATGGGCATTCACCCTCTTCCATCCATTCTACAAAAACAGAAGAAGCCGTTTTGCCAAACGTTTTCTAGAACGGCTTCAACTCCTCCAAAGGAGCTGCTCCTTCAGAGGAGCCAGAGCTGGAGCCATTTTCAGAGTAGCCAGAGCCCTGCCAAACAGGCTTAGAGTTTGCGCTTGGAGAAAACCATGAGCAAGCAAGGCTATTAAGCGCCTGCTTTGTGGTCCAGAGAAAAAGATGGAGGCAGGAGGAGGAAGACTAGAGAAGAGACTCCCTCTCCGGCTCTCCCCCCCTATTTCTGTCTACCAACAAAGCTAAGCACATGGAGGAGTCTCTGCTTACCCATTTTGTTTTCCCTGAGGTCGCCTTTGGCCCTGGATGGAAGCTGGAGCCTTTGCCTTTCTTCGGGCTCCTTTGGTAGGGCTCCGGCTCCGGCTCCGCACGCTTGCTAGAGCATGGAGGAGCCGGAGCCGCACCAAACGGCACGGAGCGTGGAGCCGCTTTTGGGCACGTTTAGGAGGAGCCGGAGCCGTTTTAGGCTTGCATGGCGGAGCCAAACAAAAAGTGACTCCGAGGCTGTGGCTCCGGCTCCGCACGCGGAGCCCCCGCGAGGAGTCCTGCCAAAGGAGCCCGACTTCGAAAGATTGAGAAATGGTGTTCTGCAAAAGACTAGCCCAAGGTGGATTTAAATAGCCTTTGTGACTACAGTAGTCAGGAAGTACAGAAAGTCCTAGGCTTCCCAATGTCAGTTTTCCTATGTTTTCTTTATCAGAATTCTAATTTTCTATACAAGTCCCTATGTGTCTTCCAACCGGCTAGTATTTTTTTTTGGCTCTGATAACAACTGCTTCACAGGGAATATTCCGTTAAGCATATAACACTATTTATCCAAATGGTTCGATCGAATAACTGCAACGACTATCATTTTCACTCTGAAGAAAAAACTGAAGCATTCGAGTTGTTGCTTGTTAAAATTCTAACACACAAGCTAAGCTATGAATGGTGGGTTTGTTTTAAGCTAAACAAGAAAATTGTGTCAATACCATTACGCAAAGTGAGCACAAGTTATAGCCATTTCTGTCTAACGTAAGGAATCATGCAATGTTGTTACATGTTTCCATTCAAAACCTTACATCTTGCATGAAAAAAAATGCGACATAATGATTCTACTATGTTGCAACGTGTTTCATGAGACACATGTAACAAAAATGTAACGTAGTCAACTTTGATCGGCTCGATGCATTTTCGTATTCACCTCACTATGTTACTAATCCTATTTAATGAGAGCACGTGATGTCGACACAATGATTTTGCATGGGCGGAGCAGTGCATTGTATCCGCACATACACGCCAGATATACAAGATATATGTTTAGCAAAGTTGCTAAAATTGGCGAAACAACGTTACATGCCCCACTATAGTTGGCATACGACAACAACCGGTCAAAGGCATAAGTATGAGTGACATAGTTGTTACGCCTAATCATTCCGAAGAATTATTTTCTCTCATACATGACAAGCGTGGTCAACGACGTGGGGATTTGCCAATTCACATTGCAAATAAATACACAAAAAGTTTCACAAACTATACAACTCAAGTCCAAGGAGAATAGTTCTGAAAGAGAAGTAGACGAGTATTTTATCATGGTGCATGGAAATATTTTGGAAAAGATATACAAACATTTATACCATGCCATATTTTCCAAGCGTCGTTACCCAGACTTCTTCCGTCAATCAAGTTTTTTTCCCAACCATATTCATTGAATGGTTAACCAAAGAACTTGCTTGAAAATAATCTTGTAAAGACGGGCGTGGATGTCAAAAATTGGAGAATGGATACTCAATGACATAGGTCTTAGTAATTAGCTAAGGTCCATGCATCTCTAACTACCATCGTCCTCTTGTGTCACTAGAGACACGTTGGCGTCACTAGAGAGACGCAATGGTGTGGTGCTGTGGTAGACTGCGCGAGCGGCGCAACCCATAAGCCACAGCCCCTGTCCAGCCATGCAGACCTCACACCATCCGTTGCAGCCCGCGGGTGCACGGTCTGCATGCCTTGTGTATCAGTTAGCGAGTCAAAGGTGGGTGGTGCGTTGGGCGCATTAACTTCTCACCCCTTAATGCGTTTTGGAATTTAAGCTGCTGCCTAAAAACATTGTTCTTCTTTTTTTTGTGTTAGTCTGTTAATGTCTTTTGCTAGCAGCAGTAATTCTTTTTCAACAACTTCTAAAATTTGCTAGCCTTTTTCTCTGTTAGTTTGTTAATGTCAGTAATTCTTGTCCTACTCATAAAATTTGTTCTCTTTTTGGTTAGTCTGTTAGAGCAAGTACATTGCTACAACTCAGCAGTATCATAAGTCGTATCATGTAGTGCCACGTAAGATTTTTGCTGACGTGGAGGAGAGAGGGCAAGGAGAGAGAATGAGGCCGTTGTTTCGCAAAACAACCACCTCATAAGCATAATTTTAGGACTCCTCCTCCGGTGTACAGTTGTGGTTACTATGCAACTTATAGTATTTCTATTTTTATGTGTACAAATTAAGGAAACAAAATTACTACGAGACAACTTAAAAAGACAACCCATTGTAAGGTTGTTTATTAAATTATCTCAAGATTAGTTTTATTCTTCGGCTAAACATCTCATACTCTATTTATCCTTCACCTCACACAAAGAAAAGTGGACCGGAACGGCCAAGCCATGGCACTACTGACACCATGGTGGTTGTGTCCAGGACTCCAGGTTCATGCCAGTACATGCATGCAACGTCAGTTTTGAATTTTTGATCAGCTCGTCCGCGAGGACTATTTTGGTTTTTCCGGTGACAGCCGGTGCAAGGCAGGAATAAAGATGGCAACGGGATGTACCCGTCGGGTATTGTCGGAACGTTCTCTTCCCCGCTACGGAGAATCCATCTCGTTCCTGTCCCCATTAACTGTCTCGGGTATAGATTCTTGCCCATCCCCGTACCCGTCGGACATCGGTCGGGTAACAGATACCCGACGGGTACTGCATACCCGATAAACAAGGACACTTGGGGTCGTAGCTTTGCAATCGGAGACGTTTCTTCTTCACCCGGGTATAAGTGTCGGAGTCTCGGAGATGCCGAGGACAAAGAGCGAGGTTGCGAGGAGGATGAGCAAAGGTGGCAGAGAGACCGAACTGAGGAAGCGGGGGGCACGAGCGCTCGTGAGGCAGGCGTGCTTGTGCTGCTGGCGGAGATGGTGAGGAAAAATTGAACTAGGGTTCCTAGAACACAAAAACTATATATATGATTGTTCAGATTTTGGCCAAAATACCTATGTTGAGCTTTTTTTTGGGCCTAATACTCGCATGACAGCTTAAATAGTCGGGTTCCTCAACGGGTAACGGGGACGGATAAACAGGGAACGTTCCCGTACCCCTATACCCGTCGGGGATGGATTCTTGCCCATTTAGATGCCCGCGGATAAAGATATGATCCCATCCCCATCCTCTAATGAATCAAATATCCGTCGGATATCGGGCCGTTGCCATCTTTAGGCAGAAAAGGATTTGTGACCTTTTGTGCGTCACTGTCGCAGGCCCAGTTTATTGTGCGCTCAACTGTGAGCGTGGACTTGGTTGGCTTTCGCCGACGAGCGCAGGCACAGAAGATCTCCTCGATCAGTGAAACGAACACAACACATACGCGTCACTGCTGCTTGCAATTATAAGTGTTGCTTGTCATATTATAAAGAAAAGATATGTTTTATGGAAGAAATTAATTCATATATTAAAAAAACATAGGTTTACATAGTAGTGCTAATAGGAGCATATCTTTGTAGACTTGGCATTTGATTCATGCCAAATATCTACGAAGATTTTGCAAACTGAACCACCCCATTGGATTTTTTTCCCTCTGCAGTCCACTGCTTCCGCTAGAGATAGACATGCATGATCAGTGGTCTGCTATAGCTAGACTGATGTCTTTGCAAGCCAAACCACCACCACATTGGATTTTGTTTTTTTTGTTTTTTCTGTACCAGGCCCACGCTGCAGAGAATCTGCGTTTGTGGCCATATGTCAGGGTGTTGGGCTGGTACTGGGCCTACTGACTGCTACCCACTGCTAGTTTGCAATAAATTGGTTGGACGTATTTGCATGTTTGGTTGCAGATCTGAGTGAGGTCCAGGCTCTGGCTTTTGTATTCCCCCTCGAGAGATTGGTGATGGGCCATCCAAAGCTACAGTGAAAAGAGAGATTGGGGGCCCAGCAGCGTGTGGGGGCAATGTGGGCTTGGAGCATTGTGGGCCGGCCATCTGGTCCAACACCCAAACTTTGAGCAACGAACGCAGCATGCGTTTGGGTTGTGTTGGTGTACCTGCAATTGCAGATGGACGCCGCAGAAGCATCACCACCTGCTACTTCCGACGGGCCATGGCAAGGCTACCGCCGGGTGGCTACCCACCACCCGGTGGTCGTCGATGGCCGGACGTACATGGTCGAGGAGACTAGCTTCGAGCCGGAATCAGACGACGTGGAGGAGGAGAGGCTCTCCCGCCTGATGCTCCCCTACCTGACCTCCCGTCCTGATTCTCCTGAATCCAACCGCAGCGTCAATGGTGCTCGAGTCGCCGCCTCCAGCGACGCCATCCTGGGCCTGCAGGACGCGGGGATCAGGATGCCGGCGGAGTGCGCCGTGTGCCTGCAGGATTTCGTGGCAGAGGACAGGCTCAGGGCCATGCCCTGCTCCCACACCTTCCATCGACAAGTGCAGGTCACAGTTTGATCTGTATTGAGATTTAGCAGATCATGCCTACATCTGACTGTAACCACAGAACAGGGGAGCAGCAGCAAGAACAAACCAAGTATCTGAGCTTTGCAGTGTAGAAAATGACAAGGCTGGATTACAGTAATCAGACAGCTGAACCGCTTGGGGCTTCATGCTAGTTGCGTGACATAAGCTCCTCCAAGCTTCTAACTTGGCTGGGGCAGGGAGGCCTGCATTGGCGCGAGCAGGGATGTCGGTGAGGTGGCCTCAGTGGGTGACAAACATGAAGGTAGTCTCCTTAAAGCTGAGGTAGTTGATGCCCTTGGCGATAGGTCCACCATTTCCAGAGCCTGCATTCTGAGCTCCATTGGGTAGTCCTTGACACATCCAATTCTTGGACCAGCCCCAGTGCTCCATTTGAGGGACAGCCTGTGGCCAAGCTGATAGGACTTGGACTCGCCCTTTGATTTCATCCTCTCAAGAATTGCCTTCTGCGGGACACCAGTGGCTCTGGGGCTTTGAAGACCACCTGACAAGGTTCTTCGGTAGGTTGGCTTGGCTTGTTCTGCAGTAGCATTCTCGCCTTCATCGCATTCGGTCATGCTTGGAATGGAGATCACTTCTGGAGGAACTGATCCCATGGATTCAGCAGTAAGGTTCTGTGAACCATCAAGCACTGGATCTTCATTGTAGTCTTCTCTGGTGGATGAGCGCACCTGAATGGCCAAAAGCAAGCACACGAAATGAATTCATATGCAATCATAAAAAAAAAATCTGCAATTTGGTGAGACAAGCATATTTTAGCTTGTGAATAGTTAAACGACTTACCTCAACTTCTTTGAGATCAACTCCATTCTCTTCAAGGAAGTTCATGAAATTGCTGAGGTTCTCTGCGCTTGGTTTGTAGTGACCACTATAGGCCCAGATGGACTTCATCAGAAAAGAAGAGAACAAATTAGCAGAATGCAAAGAAAGTACATGAACCAGACGTAACCAAAGTATACACATTATCCAGATGATAGAACGATGAAATACAGTCATAACATGCTCTTGAAAGATAAGCGAAATAATAAAATGATGAAAGAGCCCATTAACTTGCAGTTGCTGGATCAAGATAAGTAGATATTATATTTACATGTGTACTAGACAGATATAGATTCAGAATCTACAGTTCCACTACATTACCTCCAAAAGTTGCGGGAAAATATTTAATGAATATATACCTGTTTATATTTTGTATATGTCCTCCAAAAAATATTTTATTAATGTTTATTAATGGCAGCATATGGAACAGAAAATAATGATTGGACGGACCATGCACATTGAATAATTCATCAACTCCAGGACACCGATAGAACTTTTTGGTCAGAGGTGCTGAATTAAAGGATAGGCGATAGCACATGCAGGAATTTAAATAAAATAAAATACTGTGATCACATCCTAACATTTAATAGGGTATGGTTGCTCAAAGATACCTTGATAATTCCATTTTCTGCTGTAAATCTTCCAGCAGCTATGGTAGTGCCTCCTGCTAAAAAGCTGGAATGCTGGAATACACCTCTCTCTTTCTGGATGGATAGAAAAAGATTTAGTGGTGCTAAACATAATGTAACAAAATAAGACATAAGATATATTATTGTTCAGCAGAAATGCAAGTGCAAAGACCTTGTAAGAGTAGAAAAGTTACCTTCCCAGCATAGAGTCTTTTTGCTGTGCTCATAACAAAAATCCATTTAGTCCCTTTAGGATTCTGGCTTGTATCAAGTGGTTGTCCAGACTGTTTATGGATAATCTTTCCCTCATTAATTATGTATTCATAGTTCTCACGCTCTTGCTGCAAGACACTGGGTAATTGTTAGAGCTCGGAGCCATGTGGGAGGTTTCGCAGCAAGAAAATGATGAGTTTGTTAAAAGAAATTCCTTTTGCTGTTCTTGAACATGTATAGTATTTTAAAATCAATGGTACTTCTGTTAATGGTCATGATTCATGGTTTAAGTGAATAATAGTATGGATAGAAGCAGGAATATGCTGGTCTCTATTAATGTTTGGAATGATAATTCAGGCCTGAGGCCACATCGAATGCAGTTCATATATGCAGCAAACTGACTGATAGTAATAGCAGTAATGTTCAATATGTGTTTCGATTTGAGAAAATATTTATTACTAGTCAAACTTGAGGGAAAATGATGTTGTAGTACAAAGATAGTAACATATAATTTTCTTAAAAAAAGATGAATCGCAAAAAATTTCACGAGGTCAACACGAATTATGTGGGTGAAGGTAGCCAAGCAATCATACAGGTACAGCTCTTCACATATGCCTTGAGGGAAGGATATATGGCACAAGTTCTAGATAAAGATAGGCAGCCATTGCAGAACATTTCTTACCGGACCAAGATACTTAATGCATTGCTTTTTTAGCTTTGCTCTTGGACATTCTGGAAGGTCTAGATCCTTTCCCTCTCCAACATCAAGCCTATATATAACAAACAAACACTTAAATTGTCATGCAATAAAACTAATAACTGGGATTTCTGGTATTAACAGAGATTCAACCCACAGGCCACAACTAAAATATCTGGTATGAGCACGCACTCAAATATGTTCATCTCTCTCCCATGTACTATGCAGATTGCCCTACTTTGTTCGAACAAGATAATCTGCAAATGTAACTATGCAAATTGCAGCAAAGTTCTTACCAGTAGAAGAAGGGCTGGCCGGCCTGGCTTTGACACCAGACATCGTAGTAGAAGTGCAGATTGTGCCCATATCTATGCCGCGGGTCGATCTATACAAGAAGAGATGAATATTGCTATAAGGCATTGCATCAGAGTGTTGGAAACAATAGTCTCTATCACTCTATGAGGAGATGGGCATGACTTGTATGACGTCAATGGTGGGCCTTTTTATGATCAATGTTCACACATGACTAAAACTCTTAGGTCAAATGATACAGAAAGTAGCCTAGCCTCTTTTCAGTTTTCACACACATGAAAGCACATCACCAATTGTACTCACAGCCTCGATCCAGTGCTGGAAAGCCAGCTTGAGAGCCTTGCCGTCTCTGGATAAACCCTGACCCACCTGTTGCAAGCAAGCAACATGAGCAACAAAGGGGAAAAAAAAAGGTTTTCTGGTGAAGAAGAAAGAGGACATGAGGGACTTTTCTGTTTTCTATCTCAGGCAGTAATTGGGGCACCTTGGATGCATTGAGACTGACGCGGTTCCAGCGCGAGGCGGCGGTCTCCAGCTTGGGTTCGTCGAAGAAGGAGACGGTGCTGTGGCTGAGGCGCGCGAAGTCCAGCGCTTGCCACCTTCATTTATTGATCCGAAACAAAAAAAACAAAAAAAAAAAACTCTTTAGTTTCAGTTAAAACTTCCCCCCAAACCAAGCCTCAGTTAGAATTGATTTGGACACCCGTTACCATCAACAAGAACCAAATTAGGCATTTTATTGGGACACCAAAATCTCCAAGAAAGGAGGCACCTTTTCATGGAACAGTACATCAGGAACAAGAGGGGGGAAATTGTACTAACAAGGGAGGTTTTTTCGAGAAAGGGACCGCTCTCCTACACCAAATTAAACGGCAAGAAATCGTAGAGCCAAGGGAAGGATCTGAGAAAAAGAAGAATACCAGAGCTCCTCGACGACGACGGCGGAGTCGGCGAGCTTCCGGCGGGTCCGGTAGCTGCGGTAGACCTTCTGCAGCTTGGTGGCGGCGCCATTCTCGCCGCCGCTTCCCTCCACCAGCGGGGGAGACTCCAGCTTATCCGGGTCGAACCTCGGAGAAGCCAAGAAATCCATCCCCGCCACCGTAGGCGCCGCCGCCGCCGCCTCCACCTCCATTTGCTTTCAGGTTTTAGGAGAAGCACTCACTTGGAAGGAGCAATCAGTTGGTTGCGCTTGCGCGGCGTCTGCAGAGGAGCAGAGCAGGTGGGAATTTATCTGGGTAAACAAGCGAAACGAGGGAATAATTAAAGACGTTTAATCTGGAGGATCGAGAGAGAACGGAGACGAGGCCAGGGTAGTAGTCCACTACTGCATCTCATTCGCGGGAGCACAGATACGACGGCGACGACGAGTCAAGTCGTTGGCGCCACCTACCTGCTCTTGGTCCCTGTCCTGTTCCATGGCGGGTGGGTGGCGCCATTACTCTGCGCGCGGCTGGCCCACATGTCATTGAAAAATTAGCGAGTGTGGAGGTCTGCTGCCTGCTATGCTAATGGAAGACCGGGTCGAGTCGGGCACGCGGTTGTGGGGGCTGACTCGACGGCGGGGTCAGTCGCGCGCCGGAGCGTTAGACCCGGCCGGCACCACTGGTCGCTCTCGGCGCCGGTCGCCATCGTGGTCGTCGACGGACCACGCACCGTGCTGCGCGGTGGCTTGTCTCACTGCACTTGTTGTGAACTTGAATCGATCGCCCCAGTCGCTGTTGCTGTTGCATCCAGGATCTTGTGCTAGCGCTGAACACTGAACACCTCGCACGCATCCAACATCAAACATGTTGGCTTGGCTCCTCCATGTGTTTTGTCCGTTGTGCATCACGGTCGTCAAGTTTGACACGCGCTGAGAAACGATGGTAGACACGGAGTGCACCTACTCCGTGCACCTTCAGCAAAAACTATACTCTATACCATATTCGCTAGGAGAAATTTGAAGAAATCTGAATAAATTTATGAAAATGTAAACAGTTAAAACCAGCCGGGATCCGTGAATTTCGGCTGGTTTATCAACCAGCCGAACGGCGCACTATACCGGCAGGAGTAACAGTTAAGGCCCCGTTTAGATCCAAAATTTTTTGGATTTTGGCTCCCTGTAGCATTTCGTTTGTATTTGATAATTAGTGTCTAATTATGGACTAATTAGATTCAAAAGTTTGGTCTCGTGATTTCTCACCCAACCGTACAATTATTTTTTTTTCGTCTACATTTAGTACTCCATGCATGTATCGCAAGATTCGATGTGACAAATACTACGTAAAATTTTTTGCAATCTAAACATGCCCTAAGTACTAATGCCAGAGACACGCTACGCCTGAAGCAGCGGTTACATCTGCAGAGAGGCCGTTCAGGATAGGCACGAAGACTGCCATCGGTCGATGCAGTTGACTGCAAGAAGTCGAGCTGCAAACACACGCACCCAAGCCACATCAGAATCGCATCACGGCGTGCGAATAAAGAATGGTTCCGCCACGTTTTCAATTCCATCACGGTGGCCCGTGCGCAGTTGGGGGTTTGACGCTAGCGTCTACTAACAAAGTCGTACCTGCTCCCCCGGGAGGATTGGTCGATCAGTCCAAGCTGCCAACGGGACGACACAAATCTTATTATATGGTTCTACACGACTGGCACCTCTTCCTGGCAACTTTTGGCACCGATCTAGAAGCTGCTCATCTCTGCTGCACCAGCACCACCACTCACCGATCTTGAGGCACCCCTAGGCCCAAAAACCACTCTACCTCCGACACGTTTACGGAGCCAAACATGATCGTACTAGGCCTTTGCGTCAGAGCTGCCTGCCATCTCGTTTCCGCTCCGCTCGTGCAGATGTGCCTGCTTTTCTGTCCATATGTGCCAGAAATTAAGGGAAAGCACCATTATTTAGCACCATCATAGTAGTCAGTCTATTCGTTTGGTCGTAAACGGTTTATCGAACAAAGTATTTTTCTTTCACACCAAATTAGTCAGCAGTAATAATTCACGATCGTATCAGCACCAGCCGAACAGGCTGTTAATCTTCGTCTGATATTATTAGATCTAGCTATCTTTCCTGGCAGGGACCGGTATATTATTGGCAATCCGTCCAGAATCTAAAGTATCTCAAGCTAATCTAATGGGCGTTCATTGGGGTTGGCCGGTTTGGGACCAACGAGCCACGTTCCTCCGGCCACTCTCATTTATTGGACTGTATTTTAATAGCTAAGCTAGTGCATTTGAATTGTCGACATTTTAAAAATATAAGTTAAAAAATAAAAAGGCATTTAAACTGTATATTTAACGCCTTAATTTGTTGAATTAATTTTGAGCCCTACTTCAATTTTCCGTTCCCTTAGTTGCCATTTCCGTTAATTGACCGCTAAGTTGGTGTGGTTGTTCCAGACTTAAAAACAAATAATACTAGCTACAACTGATTAGATGTAAGACATACTGCTAAGCAATTGATATGCAACCAATAATGCAAGAGAATCTATTTGTAAACAATAAATGTGAATAGGCTTTGTTTGTATATCTCTTAGTTCCGCTGGATGTTTTGCATAAGAGCCACTCTTGATGTGTATTAATGAAATTGGATGCTGTTTTAACATTTCAACAGAATTCTCACTTCTTCTAAATGCATATGTACCCACCACAACAAACACCACTTAGCGTTAATGGCCACCAAAGGCGGATAATTTTGGTTGGACATGATCAACTTGTTAATCCAATTGCCAAATTGATACGTGTCTGCTTGTGCCGGAAACACGCCATTGCTTATTAGTTATTACTTCATGACAGTAAGTATGTATGCACTAAAAATGTAATGTGATTATGTGCACATGAACAGAGAAGATGAAAGATCAATCATATGTGTTAATACATGTGGAAACACACATATATAGCTGATGAGTCACGAAAAGCAAGATATATGCAGCATAATGTACACAAATCTCGCTGGAGAGGTCATCCCGGCCACGGTTTGCGGCAGGAGGTGGGTGCCGAGGGAGAGGAAGACATGTAGGTGGTGTTGTCAAGGCCATCTATTCGCACAGAGGAAGACCGGACCTCCGAGGAGCGGCGGCTCTGCATGATCAGGAACGGGAAGCACGGTGGATGGATCGGAGGAGCTCCATTGCGATCTGGGTGAAGATCGTGAAAGGAAACAGGACGGAGCAGGGGAGGAAAGATGGGGTTGGTTATTCTTACCAGCTGCGCATAAGTGGTGGCGGAGCTTGAGTTGAGCACATGGCTGCTCCGCACCGGCGGTGTGGTAGAACAGCGGCGGCGCGGCGCGGTTTTAGTGTGAGGAAGATGAGGGAGTTTGCGGCGTAAGCGGACCAAAGGTGGGCGGGAGCGAAAGAGGGAAGGAGATATGGGCCAACTACGGGCCAAAAGGAGGAAGAAGCAGACCACCGGGTGGAGGAAAATGGGGTGGGCTTGGCCCTAGTGCGGGAAATGAAGGAGAGAAGAGGAAGAGGATGGGTCGGAAGTTAGGCTTGGGCGAGCAGAAGAAAAAAGGTAGAAGGACTATGGGCCATTATTGAAAATCGGCCCAGAGTTGATTGTGATTTGTGAAGTTGGAAGTTAATTTGAGAATTTTTCAAGGATCGGAAATATTCAAATTTGAACTAGATTCAAATTGAATAGGATTTGTTCAAATTGAATAGGATTTGGATGGGTCGAGGGTTTAGAGAAAAGCAATGCACTTTTGTGTATGTTCAAATTCAAAAATATTTAAACTATATTCTTGGGTGAGAGTATGCTCTCAAGGCACGATAATTTCTGATTTCGTGGAGAACATGCTCTAGGTGGTTGTTATTCTATTCCCACTTTACCGTGGGGTGGTTGTTATTCTGTCCTGGGAACGCGAAACTGTAACACCCCGGTGTTATGCCTGCATTTAGTCACTACAAATCATACATATCATGCATCATCAAGCATCCTAATCATACATGCCTAATCATGTAAATAACAATTGAAACACTGCTTCGAAACATTTGAAACATGTGTGAAACCTGAATGTTGCATACACCTGTTTAAGAGTTGTTTTGCCCTGATTTTGCTTGCTAGGTTAGTGAAACATGTTTGGCTACTATTGTAAATCATCTAGCAATGTTTAGTTCAATTTTTGGAGCAAAGTTTGTATTCAAATTAATTCAAAATTTGGCTTCAAAAATAAATTCCCAAAAATTAGGGTTTTGAGTTAAACGTGGACTTTGACCTTACAATTCAAAATCTAGAAAGAATTTGGCTGTGGTCATAAAAGCAAAGTTGTAGAAAATTAAATTCTAATCAACTTTTATTTTGGGTACATTTTCAAAAGATGTCATTTTCTTGCTCAAAATAATATTTGAAAGATGGCATGTAAAAATTCCTTGAAAATATATTTGGAAAAGGACTTTTTCTCCGTCGCGGGCCGCCGCCTCACTTCTGGCCCACGATCGAAGTCAGCCCACCTGACCCTCCAGCGCCTCGCCTTTGCTTGGCCCGGCCAGTATGGCCATGCCAGCCTGGGCCTGCCTCCAGCTTACGCACTTCACGCCGCTGCAGGCCTGATCATGGAGAGCTTGCCCGGCGTGGCGGCCATCGCTGCCGTCGACGGCCACGCAGCAGATGCTCATGCCTGCTACCACGCGCCCGCGCTACGCCACTGCCGAAGCCGGTGGCGCTCATTGGCTCATTCATGCCGCCTCTCCTCTCCGCCAGAGCCGAGCGCGCTAACTCGCCCGCCATGGCATACCACGCACCGGCCGCGAATTCGCCGTGGCTCCTCCACCTCGCCCAGCAAGCACGCGCCCAAGCTCCGCCTCGCTCTCCTTCAAGTCGTGCTCGCGTTTGCGCTGATCGCCGAGCCCAGTAGCGCCTCAAGCCCCCCATCGACGGCCATGGCGCCCGCTGTGCTCTACCGCCATGGAAGTCACCTTCCTTCTCTTCTCCGGCCACTTAGCTACCCTACCACATTCGCCATCTTCTCACACATCGCATCGTCCGTCCGCTTAGCTCGCCTTGTCTCGGCCGGAGATGGCCGCCGCCTCGTGGTCGAAGCCAGGTATTGCCTGGCCATAATATAGCGGCTGGCGTGGCCTCTGCCTCGACCAACCCGGCCGGTAGCCGAGTGGAAGTGGGCGGCATACTATTTGGCCATCTCCCTCCCTCTGCGCTTGCGTCGGGCAGAGTGCAAAAAGTGGCCGTGGGTCGATGAAATCTAAATGCTTTGGCCCGAGAGCGATTGAATGAATTGTTTTTCATTTTTCTTTATTATTTAAAAATAGAAATGGTTTGGAAAATGTTTGGGTACTCAAATTTGCTCCAAATCTGTTGAAATAAATTTTGATAGGATCCTTATCACCAGATCTACTTGGAAAAATTATTGCATGTCATTTTTGAGATACTTTGCTGTAGAATTTTATTTAATCATGTATATTGCTGATAACTTGAAAAATATGTAGAAAAATCTATAGGCTTCAGAAAAATATGATTCCAAGTTTGTTAATCTTCTTATGTCATGTACTTCCTAGGAAAAATATGTTTCATGCATGTGCTGTGGGAAAATTTTGAGGTGTAGTTCAAGTACCTTTAATGGCTGATTTTTGTTATTTTAGTTAGAGAGCAAACTTTGTATAAAACATGCATGTGATAATTTTTGTACAGTTATTGTATGCTATGAAGAACCTAGGAAAAATACTAACTCTATTGTTTGATACTTTTCACAGTTCAAAGTATTTTTATGTTCATAATCCTGCCATGCCTTGTCATTTTTGTTTAGACTATTTTACTTATCCAAACGCCATGAAAATTTTATGGTAGTCTACTTAGAGTAGTACTATGCTACTGTAATTTTCTTAGATTTTTATAAGCACCAGAATTATAGGTTGCTGTTGTAGCCCTAGTTTAAAATGAAATAAAATAATCCTCTTTAATGCAAGTTAGTTAATAATGTTAGCTTTGGTGTATCTTTGAAGCATTTAATAAGATGTGTTGACTTAACATATTAGTAGTAGAAGAGAATGCAGTAGATGACATGTGCTTATAGTATATTTTCTTGGATGATGTTGACTACCTTGCATTCAAACATATCCATTGTGTTCATCTCATCCGATGCACCGATTGCATAAGCACTTACGCACATTGCATCATACAGGATCGCAAACCGAGAACCCAGTCGTCATACCCGAGGAGCCCGAGGAGCAGTTCAAGGTGCAGCCGCAGGAAGTGCCAGAAGCCGACGAGGAGGACGTTGAGGAACTTCCGGAGTGCCCCGATCACCGTCTGAGCTCCTTCGAGAGAGGCAAGCCCCGGAGCATTTTTCTCCCGGTTTGCAATTATTTAATTAAATGCTTTACTTTAATTGATGTATTACGTTCAGGAGTTGTTTACAACCGTTGTTGCATTATACCTTGTCTACCTTTGTTATAATATATCCTTGTTACCCTGGTATCTGCAGTCGAGTCAATGCTTAGCTGGCTTAGACCGGTAGAAGTCGGGTGATTTCCTGTCACCTGCGAGCTATAGGTGGTTACCTGGATCTGCTTGGATGACTATGAAGTCATGGTATAACTAAGTGTTAAATGAAGTTGAGACCGGACGGAGACTTGCAGAGTTTTGGACTGTAGTGTTTCCGTCTGTGTCGATTAAGGACCGACCGTTGTTGGGCCTCGAGTCATGTTGAACGCATGCCTTATATTTAGCTGGCCGGATAAAGTACCTTCCGACCGCGAAGCTGGGAGATTTTTTGGGCCGAGTAGATTGCCCGCAGCGCACTGTGCCGGAGCAGGTGTGGTAGGACACGGGGGCGAGATGATAAGACCAAAGTGCAGTCGGTCAGCCCCCGGGTACATGTGGTTCCTGGCAAACTCGAGATACCTAGAAAGTTGACTCGGTGATCAATATCTCACTTTAGCGGGTGAGTGAGGTTTGTGTAAGGAATAAAATCACCAGTTGCTTAGGAATCGATTCGAATCGTCATCGCTCCTGGATAGTGAGCACTTGACTTGAATGACTTCATTGTAGTAATGTTGATGGAACATTGGAAAGTTATAATGAATATGACAGCATGGAAGTTGTTAATGATCGTTGGTTATCATTATTGGCTTAATCACATGTTTGCTCTAGTGTAGGTACAAATTTAGTCGACAGGTTATAATTAATTAACTTGGCAATAATGTCTTTAGAAAGGTTCTTGAAATGCTAAAAATGCTTTGTTTGCAAATGAGTCAGCTACCCTACTATAAAGCTTTCATAATCCTTGGTGTCATTTATTTTCGGTTATGTCGGGTAAGTCTAGCTGAGTACCTTCTCATACTCAGGGTTTTATTCCCACTTGTTGCAGATGGGCGAGATGTATTACTTGACTCTTGTATCAGCCGCCTTTATATCTGCGATGGGTGATGCTTAGGATCATGGGCATGGTCATTCCTTATGTCTTGTCTAATGCTTTTGTTGAAGATGATCATTCGCTGGCACTGTATTTAAACTCCGTGTGAGTGTGTGTGGTTTGAACAAATGACTTCCGCTACTTTTATTCGAACTTGTTTTGTAATAACTATGTTTAAACTCGATGTATCCGAGATGCAAACTTTTATGTAATATGTGATGGTGACCGCTAAACTTATTACGATCTTGCATTTGGAATGGAAGTTGGTTTGAAATCCTTCGTGATTTCACGGACTACCGGGTTATACGGGCTTAAGTTTGCTAAATAAATCGTGCGCTCTGGCGGATGATTTTCTTACTTAATTTCGTATAATTGGTCGGTTCTGTTACAGCTGGTATCAGAGCATGGTTTAGCGTGTTACTGTTCACAAGTGTATTTAAAACAAAAAGGCATTTGGAAAATGTGATTTTTTTAAAATATAAGTGTGCCAGTGATCATATCCTTTATGCCCAGTTAAGGACTCTAGGTGGCTTAATTAAATCTTGACTTGGGGTTCTTGCATCATATTTCTCTTTAAATCGTTCATACGGCGTGCATATTGTATGGGTGCCACTTATTTGAGTGGTAATGTATGGATCAATTGCCTCTACGCCTCGGTAAGTGTGAGTTGTGAGAGCATGATCGGATACACCGCCGATCTAGGGTGAATGCTTATATGATGCTGGAGTAATTACATGTTCTACGCATGTTTTACAAAGGTATCTCATGTATGGGTCTTCCGATGCGGAGGCGATGCCGTCAATAGGACGATGGTTCGGGTAGTTATTACCGTTGTACACGTATCCGGGGATTCGTGTAGAGCGTGTAGATAAAACTTCTTGCTTTTATGCATTCATTGGGAATTGGGCTGAAATGAATCTTCTGCAGGTACATAACAACGCTATCGTGTAGAACGTATTAGCTATGTATTTGAGAGATCGTTTGTATGCCACCGAATTCATCGTTAGAAATTATTTATTCCTAAGTTTGTGAGAACGCATTGTGCACGTATACATACATCATGTTACTTGTGCATTTTATTCATGTCATGCATTCCTCCCTTATAAATTGATTATCTCATTTTGATAAAAGTTGTATCACCTAAAATATGTTTCCCGAGGTAATAAAAAGAACTTTTTGCTACAGATGGCCCAAGACGAAGGCATCGCCCATAAGTCCACCGGAGGAAGAGCACCTCGACGTCGTTGGCCCTGAGGGAGCACCACACCATGGACACCTTCTTGAGCGAGTTTGGTATGCCGACTTTGCTTTGGAGAGTGCTCCATGATGTGGGGTACCTAGAGGGTCAAGAGCCGGTGTACTCTTGGAATGAGAGCCAGTTAGCAGAGGATGGACTCGCAGTGGTGGAGATCATGGTTCCTGCTCTCGGTGATGCTCCAGATTGGGATGGTTGGCATTTGGAGTTTGAGGGTCGCACTCCAGCTAAGGGTGCAGAGGGAGCAGCCTTCCGTGTCATCAGGGACATTATGAGCAGATTTCCCAGTGAGCTTGCAGTAGCTCTAGCTGGCAGTTTTCCTAGGGATGATCCTCGTGATGCCATTTGGGTTCAGCCTCAGGGAAGTGCCCTGGTCAGAGGTCCAGCTGAAGGACAGGCTAGCGACAACTAGGCAATGAGTGCTATGTTCGCCACCATCAGAGCGTATGAGGGTCTCGAGAGTACCTACTGGACTTTGACTGGCTTGCGTGGTGAGGATAAGCTCAAGGGGAGAAAGCAGAAGAAGAGATAGGCACGTGCTATAGCTAGCTTGCAGGAGCAGTTGGCTGATATGAACTTACAATGAGATCAGGTGGTTGAGAGGTGATAGAGCTATGCAGCGAGTGCATACGTTGACTCAAGCGAACAACAATGCAGACCGCATGATAGGACAGTTGGTTCAGGAAAGGAATGAAGCCTGAAACGCAAGAAACCTTCTGCGACAGAGGGTTGATGAGCTAGAGGAATACAACGACAACCTGCACAAGGAGTTTCACGCGCTCTACAATGGGGTTGGCCCATATGCTCCACCAAACGCCGCTGGCATGGACATCGACGACGACAATGAGGACGAGCCTGTAGTTTCAGCTAGGGGCGATGGTGACGTCTCCGATCCCGACGATGGCCCCGAGGAGTAGGCTAGTTGCCTTGCGCTAGTATCTAGGTCCTGTCGCGATGACCTTTCTTTTGTTGGCATGTAACCTATTGTATGTTGCTTCGAGCATATGAGACTTGGCATATGGTTGGAACTTGATTTAGAATGCGATATCCGAACGCATAAAAAGTCCGAAGTGTATGTATCTTTGGCAATTGGATTGTATGGACGCGATGTTTGCCGTTGAAGTAATTTGATTAAGTCTTTGTTGTTTTAATTGGGATGCGATTGTTGTGCCTCTGTTTTATTGTATGAATTTATTCTCTCCAATAAATTGATGACGGCATAATTTTTCCTTCACTCACAATTATTACAGCTTCACTCAATCATTACTTGTTCTTTGAAATATGCATATGACAAACACTCGCGAACCACGTATAGAGGGCCATTGAGACCGGTGCTAACGGTGCGGGGACCGATGGTGGTGGAAACCACGGCAACAACAATGAACCTCCCCATGAACCGCATTTGCCACCTCCTCCCCGTTTACCCCGAGATGTTCCTCGACATTTGCTTTCTGGGAGAGTCGCAACGCAGCGGAACAATCCGAGAAGAACATGGAGGATTTTCGCGCACCATCGCCAACAACGTTCAACGTGGTAACAATCAAGGTGGTGGCATGGGAGTGAACCAATATAGCGACTTCAAAGATTTCATGGACACCAGGCCGCCCAAGATTCAAGGAAGCAACAGAGCCACTCGATCTTTGAGGAATGGATCAACACGATGGAAGATAAATTCCGTGTGTTGAGGATGACCGAGGTGTTGAAAGCGGAGTATGCTTTGCACTTCAATTTAAGGACCGGCGGGAATGTGGTGGAAGCACCATCGCACCACCTTCCCTCCAAATGCCTAGATTTCTTGGAGAGAGTTTGTTGAGGCCTTTCGAGGAGTCTATATTCCACCCGGCCGACCGAGATAAAGTTGGGAGAGTTTTCGGCATTGAACCGGGCACCAAGACCGTGGATTTAATATTTGCATGCCTTCAACAACTTGTGTCGCTATGCTCCGACATGGTTGACACAGATGCTAAAAGAATAGCCGGTTTAAGAGGGGACTCAATCCAAAAATGATGAAGCATGTTGGTACCAACAACGCGTCGATTCAATGACTTCATCACGATCGTCTCAAGGGGAGAAGAATAACAACGCCAAAGACCGCACATGACCAAGACACGCAAGAGGGCCCTTGAAGGTGGTCCGTGCAAGCTAGAGCACCTATGGGAGGTTGTCCTCCATATCGCCATCGGCACTGGCGCTAGGTTCCAGCCACCTCAGCAAAGAAGTCAGAATTTCCGTGGACCCCAGAAGCCTTACAAGATGGTAGTGCAGTCCAACAAAGCATACCAGAATCGTGGTACAAAGCGGTTCAAAGGAACTGTGGGATCTGCCGGGACAGTGAGGGGACCCTGCTATAACTGTGATCAACCCAGCCATTTTTCGAGGTTTTGTCCGTACCCGCCCAAGAAGAAGCAGCAGACTTATAATGCTAGAGTGCATAGTACGACCATGGATGAAATTCCTGAGGGAGAGCCCGTCACTGCTGGTAAGTTTCCTATCAACGAAAACCCTGCAGTTGTTCTATTTGATTCTGGATCATCGCATTATTTTATGAGTCAAGCATTTGCACAGAAACATGGACAACTATGTACAGAATTGGGTTATGGGTACCGTATAAGTTCAGTAGGGGCTGATGTTTTGACCAACCGGATGGTTCGAGGGGCAACCCTTGAATTAGGTAGCAGGAAGTTCCGAGTGAACTTGATAGTTATGCCTGAATTAGTTTTGGATGTCATTATAGGGATGAATTGAATGAAGGATTGGGGAGCGATCATAGATCTTTGGAAGTCAGTACTTACCCTTAAGGATCCCCTCGGTGAGGGTACTTTCAAGTACCATTGCCTCGGAGAATGAGACCTTATAAGTGTTACATGTGCTACTAGATCATTCCTATTCATCGATTTCGATAGTGTGTGAATTTCGAATGTATTCCCGGATGAGCTACACGGTCTTCCTCCGGATAGGGAGATTGAGTTTGGAATTGAGTTAGTCCCTGGAACAGCTCTGATTTCAAGGAGACCCTATCGGATGCCTCCAGATGAACTAGCTGAGCTGAAGAAGCAGTTAGAGGATTTATCAAAAAAGGGGTTTATACGACCAAGCAAGTCTGAATGGGGATGTCCCGCCTTGTTTATGAAGAAGAAGAAAGAGGGCACGTTAAGAATATGCGTAGATTACAGGCCACTCAACGCCGTGACCATCAAGAATAAGTATCCCTTGCCTCATATTGATGTTTTGTTTGACCAATTATCCAAGGCCAAGGTGTTCTCAAAAATAGATTTGAGATCCGGTTATCATCAAATCAAGATTAGGCCATAGGATATACCAAAAACTGCATTTTCCACTAGATACGGGTTGTATGAGTATCTTGTCATGTCCTTCGGCTTGACAAATGCTCCTGCATACTTTATGTTTTTGATGAATACATTTTTCATGTCAGAATTGGATAAGTTTGTGGTAGTGTTCATCGATGACATTCTGGTGTACTCTGAGAACAAGAAAGATCATGAAGAGCATCTGAGAACTGTCTTGACCAGACTTAGGGATCATCAACTGTATGCTAAGTTTAGCAAATGCGAATTCTGGTTGAAGGAAGTTCCTTTCCTTGGTCACATTCTGTCAGAGAATGGAGTTTCAGTCGATCCAAGTAAGGTGCAAGAAGTGATGAATTAGAAAGCACCGACCACAGTTCCTGAGATTAGAAGTTTCTTAGGATTAGCCGGTTATTACCGTCGCTTCATACCAGATTTCTCGAAGATTGCCAAACCGATGACGAGTCTCCTACAGAAGGATCACAAGTTTGTGTTGACAGAGAAGTGTGAAGCAGCTTTCCACACTTTACGGAAACTGTTGACCACTGCTCCTGTTCTAGCACAACCAGATATCGAGAAACCATTTGATGTGTTTTGCGACGCATCAAAGACTGGATTGGGCTATGTTCTTATGCAAGAAAGGAGAGTCATTGCTTATGCATCACGTCAATTGAGGAAGCATGAGGTCAACTATCCAACACATGATCTTGAACTTGTTGTAGTTGTGCACGCCCTAAAAATTTGGAGACATTATCTACTTGGTAATGTGTGCAATATTTTCATGGATCACAAGAGTCTTAAGTATATCTTTACCCAACCAGAGTTAAACATGAGACAGCGTAGATGGTTGGAATTGATCAAGGATTACAACTTGAATGTGCAATATCATCCTGGAAAAGCCAATGTAGTGGCAGATGCTTTGAGCAGAAAGTCACATTACTTGAGTGTGCAGCCATTACTTGAAGATGGGTTCGATCTGATGCATCCTGCTGTGTTACATAGTATTCAGATTAGTTGCTCTTTGGAGAGTAAGATAATAGAAGGCCAGAAAACCGACAAGGGAATATTCCACATCAAAGAGAAAATCAAAGAAAAGTCGTCTCAACACTTTAAAGTGGATGAACAGGGCGTGTTGTGGTTTGACGACCGTCTTGTGGTTCCCAAGGATCGAGAGCTTAGGAATAAACTCATGGATGAAGCTCACCTTTCTAAGCTAACTATCCATCCCGGGAGTAGTAAGATGTATCAAGAGCTAAGATCTCGTTATTGTTGGACCAAAATGAAGAAAGAAATTACAGCATATGTTGTCAGATGTGACACATGTTGTCGAGTGAAAGCCATTCATATGAAACCTGCCGGTATGTTGCAACCCTTATCAGTCCCTGGTTGGAAGTGGGACGATATAAGTATGGATTTTATCTCGGGTTTGCCCACTACTCAAAAAGGACATGATTCGATTTGGGTAATTGTGGACCGTCTTACTAAGACCGCTCATTTTCTACCTGTCAAGACAACTTATCGACCACCTCAATATGCCGAGAAGTATATCGCAGAAATTGTGAGGTTGCATGGTATACCAAAGACCATAGTATCTGATAGAGGCTCACAGTTCACGGCTCACTTTTGGGAACATTTACACAAAGGCTTAGGAACTAGTTTGATTCGCAGTACCGCGTATCATCCTCAGACAGATGGTCAGACTGAATGAGTGAATGCTATGTTAAGAGCCTGTGTATTGTCTTCTAAGGGATCATGGGAGTCATGGTTACCATTAGCTAAGTTTTCGTATAATAATAGTTATCAAGAAAGCATCAAGATGGCTCTATTCGAAGCTTTATATGGTAGAAAATGTAGAACACCATTGAATTGGGTCGAGCCTGGAGATAGAAGGTATTATGGCATTGACTTTGTAGAAGAAGCCGAGAAGAGAGTTTAGATTATTCAGCAGAATATGAAAGTGGCCCAATCACGTCAGAAAAGTTATGCAGACAGAAGAAGGAGACCCCTTGTGTTTGAAGTTGGTGACTATGTTTATCTGAAAGTCACGCCGATGAAGAAGAAAAGGTTCGGAGTTCGAAGAAAGCTTGCCGCGAGATTTATAGGACCATATAAGATCCTAGAACAAAGAGGTCCGGTAGCCTACAAGTTAGAGTTACCTGAGACAATGAGTACCGTTTTCCCAGTTTTCCATGTATCACATCTCAAGAAATGTTTGCGTGTTCCAGAAGAAAGAATAGAACCTCGAGGTATCCAACTCAAATCAGATTTGGTGTATCGTGAGCAACCAGTACGGGTGTTAGACACTAAGGAACGTGCTACTCGGAATAGTGTGGTGAAAACATACAAGATACAGTGGGATCATCATGATGAGGGAGATGCAACTTGGGAAACGGGAGAGTATCTACAAAAAGCTTATGAAGATTTTTATAACAAATGGTTCGTAACCCAAATCTCGGGACGAGATTTTTATAAGGGGGAGGGCTGTAACACCTCGGTGTTATGCCTGCATTTAGTCACTGCAAATCATACATATCATGCATCATCAAGCATCCTAATCATACATGCCTAATCATGTAAATAACAATTGAAACACTGCTTCGAAACATTTGAAACATGTGTGAAACCTGAATGTTGCATACACCTGTTTAAGAGTTGTTTTGCCCTGATTTTGCTTGCTAGGTTAGTGAAACATGTTTGGCTACTATTGTAAATCATCTAGCAATGTTTAGTTCAATTTTTGGAGCAAAGTTTGTATTCAAATTAATTCAAAATTTGGCTTCAAAAATAAATTCTCAAAAATTTGGGTTTTGAGTTAAACGTGGACTTTGACCTTACAATTCAAAATCTAGAAAGAATTTGGCTGTGGTCATAAAAGCAAAGTTGTAGAAAATTAAATTCTAATCAACTTTCATTTTTGGTACATTTTCAAAAGATGTCATTTTCTTGCTCAAAATAATATTTGAAAGATGGCATGTAAAAATTCCTTGAAAATATATTTGGAAAAGGACTTTTTCTCCTTCAGTGTCAGCCGCCGCCTCCCGCCAGCCTGGTCGAAGTCGGCCCAGCCAGCCTCCCGCGCGCGCCTCGCCTCGCTTATTGCCCATGCCAAGCCCTGCGCGCGCACTGCCTCGCCTGCCCGTGGCCCTTTGCTGCGCACATGCCATGGCCTTGCCTTGCATGTGAGCTTGCTTGCTTGGCGTGGCGGCGGCATGCGCCGTCGGCGGCGCGCAGCAGCGCCATGCCACTGTGCCCGCGCACGCCGCGCCCGCACTACACTGCAAAAGCGGTCGCTCGCTGGCTCATTCTATTTGCCTCTCCTCTCGCCAGAGCCGAAGCGCCTAACTCGCCTCGCTCATGGCCCACGCACCATTGGCGAATTCCGCCGTGGCTCTGCCACCTCGGCCAGCAAGCACACGCCCGCAGCTCCGCCTCGCTCTCCTTCAAGTCGTGCTCGCGTTTGCGCCGACTGCCGAGCCCAGGTAGCGCTGCCTCAAGCCCCGCCACCGACGGCCATGGCGCCGCCGTGCTCGGCCGCCATGGAAGTCACCTTCCTTCTCTTCTCCAGCCCCGCCTAGCTACCCTACCGCATTCGCCATCTTCTCGCACATCGCATGCGCCCGTTAGCTCGCCTTGTCTCGGCCGAAGATGGCGCTGGCCTCGTGTGGCGAAAGCCGTCGCCAGCAGCGCCAATAAGAAGTCTTGGCGTGGCCTCTGCCTCAGCCAGCCAGGCCAAGTGGCCATGGGCCGACGCCCTGCTGGGCCGTCTTCCCCCTCCCTTGCGCTTGGGCCGCGCAGGCCAAAAGTGGCCGTGGGCCGATGAAATCCAGCGGGCTGGCCCAGTAGCGATTGAATGAATTGTTTTTCATTTTTCTTTATTATTTGAAAATAGAAATGGTTTGGAAAATGTTTGGGTACTCAAATTTGCTCCAAATCTGTTGAAATAAATTTTGATAGGATCCTTATCACCAGATGTACTTGGAAAAATTATTGCATGTCATTTTTGAAATACTTTGCTGTAGAATTTTATTTAATCATGTATATTGCTGATAACTTGAAAAATATGTAGAAAAATCTATAGGCTTCAGAAAAATATGATTCCAAGTTTGTTAATCTTCTTATGTCATGTACTTCCTAGGAAAAATATGTTTCATGCATGTGCTGTGGGAAAATTTTGAGGTGTAGTTCAAGTACCTTTAATGGCTGATTTTTGTTATTTTAGTTAGAGAGCAAACTTTGTATAAAACATGCATGTGATAATTTTTGTATAGTCATTGTATGCTATGAAGAACCTAGGAAAAATACTAACTCTGTTGTTTGACACTTTTCACAGTTCAAAGTATTTTTATGTTCATAATCCTGCCATGCCTTGTCATTTTTGTGTAGACTATTTTACTTATCCAAACACCATGAAAATTTTATGGTAGTCTACTTAGAGTAGTACTATGCTACTGTAATTTTCTTAGATTTTTATAAGCACCAGAAATATAGGTTGCTGTTGTAGCCCTAGTTTAAAATGAAATAAAATAATCCTCTTTAATGCAAGTTAGTTAATAATGTTAGCTTTGGTGTATCTTTGAAGCATTTAATAAGATGTGTTGACTTAACATATTAGTAGTAGAAGAGAATGCAGTAGATGACATGTGCTTGTAGTATATTTTCTTGGATGATGTTGACTACCTTGCATTCAAACATATCCATTGTGTTCATCTCATCCGATGCACCGATTGCATAAGCATTTACGCGCATTGCATCATACAGGATCGCAAACCGAGAACCCAGTCGTCATACCCGAGGAGCCCGAGGAGCAGTTCGAGGTGTAGCCGCAGGAAGTGCCAGAAGCCGACGAGGAGGACGTTGAGGAACTTCCGGAGTGCCCCGATCACCGTCCGAGCTCCTTCGAGAGAGGCAAGCCCCAGAACATTTTTCTCCCGGTTTGCAATTATTTAATTAAATGCTTTACTTTAATTAATGCATTACGTTCAGGAGTTGTTTGCAACCGTTGCTGCATTATACCTTGTCTACCTTTGTTATACTATATCCTTGTTACTCTGGTATCCGCAGTCGAGTCAATGCTTAGCTGGCTTAGATCGGTAGAAGTCGGGTGATTTCCTGTCACCTGCGAGCTATAGGTGGTTACCTGGATCTGCTTGGATGACTATGAAGTCATGGTATAACTAAGTGTTAAATGAAGTTGAGATCGGACAGAGACTTGCAGAGTTTTGGACTGTAGTGTTTCCGTCTGTGTCGATTAAAGACCGACCGTTGTTGGGCCTCGAGTCATGTTGAACGCATGCCTTATATTTAGCTGGCCAGATAAAGTACCTTCCGACCGCGAAGCTGGGAGATTTTTCGGGCCGAGTAGATTGCCCGCAGCGCACTGTGCCGGAGCAGGTGTGGTAGGACACGGGGGCGAGATGATAAGACCAAAGTGCAGTCGGTCGGCCCCTGGGTACATGTGGTTCCTGGCAAACTCGAGATACCTGGAAAGTTGACTCGGTGATCAATATCTCACTTTAGCGGGTGAGTAAGGTTTGTGTAAGGAATAAAATCACCAGCTGGTTAGAAATCGATTCGAATCGCCATCGCTCCTGGATAGTAAGCACTTGACTTGAGTGACTTCATCGTAGTAATGTTGATGGAACATTAGAAAGTTATAATGAATATGACAGCATGGAAGTTGTTAATGATCGTTGGTTATCATTATTGGCTTAATCACATGTTTGCTCTAGTGTAGGTACAAATTTAGTCGACAGGTTATAATTAATTAACTTGGCAATAATGTCTTTAGAAAGGTTCTTGAAATGCTAAAAATGTTTTGTTTGCAAATGAGTCAGCTACCCTACTATAAAGCCTTCATAATCCTTGGTGTCATTTATTTTCGGTTATGTCGGGTAAGTCTAGCTGAGTACCTTCTCGTACTCAGGGTTTTATTCCCACTTGTTGCAGATGGGTAGATGTATTACGGCTACTGTATCAACTGCCTTTATCCTGCGATGGGTGATGCTTAGGACCATGGGCATGGTCATTCCTTACGTCTTGTCTGATGCTTTTGTTGGAGATGATCATTCGCTGGCACTGTATTTAAACTCCGTGTGAGTGTGTGTGGTTTGAACAAATGACTTCCGCTACTTTTATTCAAACTTGTTTTGTAATAACTATGTTTAAACTCTGATGTATCTGAGATGCAAACTTTTATGTAATATGTGATGGTGACCGCTAAACTTATTACGATCTTGGCTGGAATGAAAGTTTGTTTGAAATCCTTCGTGATTTCACGGACTATCGGGTTATACGGGCTTAAGTTTGCTAAATCGTCTGCTCTGGCGGATGATTTTCTTACTTAATTTTGTATAATTGGTCGGTTCTGTTACAGAAACGCATGCTCCAAGTTCAAACAAAACATCTTCCTCTCTCCAGCTCTCATCCGGAAATTTCGCAAGCACGTCTAATCTCTACTACACATTAAAAAAAATAAAAGGAGCCTTTTTACCGTCGTTCCCCTCCGCTCCGTGGCCCTCGCCATCGCACCCCCCTCCCCCCTCGTTCTCTCTCTCGAGCCACCGCCACCGCAGGTCCTCCCGTGCCGCCGCCGTCCCCTGTCCTCTCCGCCCCCATCCTCGCTGCCCTCCGCCTCCTCCTTCCCTCTCGACGCCCTTCTTCCCTCCTGCCGGTCCACTCCCGCGCCGTTCGCCGCCGCCACCGGCGGCATCGTCCTGCTCCTCGGCGCAGCCACCTCCTCCGTCCTCCGTCCGCCGCCACGCCGGTGTCGCCTCCGGCTCCTCCACGCCGCGCCCCATACTCGCTGCCCTCCGCCTCCATGATTTGGATGAAAAAATACCATCATTTGGACCTTGCCATGATTTGGTTTGCATTGTTGGGACCTAGAAAACCTACAAGGTACATGCTAGACAAAGTAATAGTCCCAATGACTATGTTGTCACTCAATCACCAAAATCACAAACTATGGCTCAATGAGGTCATGTTCGCTACACTCGTGCGTATGGACTCATGCTGCTAGACTGTGCCCAACCACTCAAACAAACTCACGCGCACACACGCTATGACCAGGACGCACCATGGTCAAGGTTATTTCCAACATTCAGCACCGTTCGATCTAAAAGCTCAGCCATCATTCCCCGCGCATCTCATTCCCAGGCAACAAGTCCTGCCATGCATCTGTTACCATTTCAACCTTCTCATCTGCCGTTCTGGTTGACAGGTTTATATATAGTACTAAGTAGCCAGCAACTTCAATTTCTTAAAGTACTGGTTAGATCATGAAGGAAAACTTATTGTAGTAACGTGCTATAGCAACGCAAACCATCTAGGACTTTTTAAGTCTACCAGCTACAATCACCAACCACCGAGAGATCATACACTATAATAACGCTACCAATATAGCAAGTGTTCAGTTGGCAAAATTTTGGATTTTCCAAAGCATTTACTCAACAACAGGCACAAAGTGAACACTCAAAACTGAACCAATAAGTTCAAGCATGTACAGGAGCAACTGTCGCGGCGGCGCGGTTTTACTGCGAGGAAGATGAGAGAGTTTGCGGCATATGCGGACCAAAGGTGGGCCAGAAGCCGAAAGAGGGAAGGAGATATGGGCCAACTACGGGCCAAAAGGAGGAGGAAGCAGACCACCGACTGGAGGGAAATGGAGTGGGCTTGGCCATAGTGCGGGAAATGAAGGAGAGAAGAGGAAGAGGATGGGCCGGAAGTTAGGCTCGGGCGAGCAGAAGAAAAAATATAGAAGGACTATATATGGGCTAATATTGGAAATCGGCCCAGAGTTGATTGCGATTTGTGAAGTTTGAAGTTAATTTGAGGATTTTTCAAGGATTGGAAATATTCAAATTTGAACTAGATTCAAATTGAATAGGATTTGGATGGATCTAGGGTTTAGAGAAAAACAATGCACTTTTGTGCATGTTCAAATTCAAAAATATTTAAACTATATGCTTGGGTGAGAATATGCTCTCGAGGCACGATGATTTCTGATTTCGTGGAGAACATGCTCTACTTAAGGTGGTTGTTATTATGTTCCCATTTCAACGCGAGGTGGTTCCGGGAACACGAAACGCATGAGTCCCAGCTCGTCTAATCTAATATAATCTAATCAAAGAGCCCAGCTCGTCTAATCTAATCTAATTGAAGAGGAGAGCTAGGAGAGATGATCTCGTGGGGGGACGTGTACAAGGTGGCGTCGGCGCTGGTGCCGCTGTACGTCCCCCTGCTCCTGGGGTTCTGCTCGGTCCGGCGGTGGAAGATCTTCACGCCGGAGCAGTGCGAGTCCGTCAACAGCCTCGTCGCCTTCTTCGCGATCCCCTTCTTCACCTTCGGCTTCACGGTCCACACCGACCCCTTCCGGGGCAACTACCGCGCCATCGCCGCCGACGTCGTCTCCAAGGCGGTCATCGCCGCCATCATCGGCAGCTGGGTGCTCCTCACCGGGGGCGCAAGAACGCCGTCAGCTGGTCCATCACCGGCTTCTCGCTGTCCACGCTCACGAGCTCGCTCGTCGTCGGCGTGCCCATGGCGCAGGCCATGTACGGTGACTGGGCGCAGCAGCTCGTCGTCCAGCTCTCCGTCTTCCAGGCCATCGTCTGGATCACGCTCCTCCTCTTCGCGCTCGAGGTCAGGAAGGCCGCGCTGGGGACGACGACGCAGATCCGCCGCGCCGCTGACGTTCCGGTCAGTGACATTGAAGCTAGCACCTACGCCGACGACCACGTCTCGACGACATCTGTGCTTTCTCCGCCGCCGTCGCCGCCGAAAGTCATCAATGGCGTTCAGGCGAGCACTGAAGAAATCATTGCCGTCGTGGCCGAGGGTGAGGTCAGGAAGGACGCCATCGGCGGCACGCAGATGATCCCAGGTGACGGACAAGACTCGTCGGCTGCTCCAGCTCAGGAAACTCCACATCACATCAATCATCAATGACGACGACGTTGAAGCTAGCACCGACGACGACGATGCCGCCTATAATGTCGACGATACGTCCACGTTTCCTCAGTCGGCACTGGTCATTGACGACGTTATTGAAGCAAGCAACGCCGAGGCCATTGGCGTCGCGCCGACCGTTGGCGGCGGCAGGCCGTCAATCTGGAAGCTGGTCAAGGTAGTGTTGTACAAGTTGGGGCGCAATCCCAACACATATGCCAGCGTGGGTGGCATCATCTGGGCCTGCATCGCCAACAGGTAATCAAACTACTCCCTCCGTCCCAAATTATATATCGTTTTGGCTTTTTTAGATTCACATATCTCTCTCTCTCTATATATATATATATATATATATATATATATAGATAAATGACCTATAATTTAAAATTGATAGAGTACTCATATATGCATCCACGGTACATGTAATGTAAAGCGTCTAATCTTCAGTACAAGAATTGCTAGCTATAAATTGTATCTAAACGTAGTTATCATTAGATAATTATTTTCCACCAGAGTAGTATAATTATGAAATATACAAATGATTTCATCGTGTTTTATGTCTATATGTTTGAAATATGTATGGATAGTTTATTTATGTTTTAAACTTTAAACTGAAAGCATGAAAAGAATGCCTATTTTTGTGACAGGATGGAGTGTAATGTTTCTACGCTATTCGGCTAGACCATAGGAAAGTTGTTTTGGGTAGAGTTGATACAAACCCTAATGATTTTTTGGTGTCCCTTTGGTTTTTCGGATTAATTCATGAATTATTTGAGTTTGGGCCCTGTACCTATCTCACCATTTCACTTGTCTTGACCTAATCAGATTTCAGATATCTTTGCCAATCATCATCGAAAATTCCATTGGAATAATGGCCCGGTGTGGGAACGGCCTTGCCATGTTCAGCATGGGTAAGAAAAGATCTTTTATGTGCCCTTGAATCATAATGCAGGTTTATCAATTCTTAACGTCTTGAACTATACAGTCTTCAATGCGTATCTTTGATATCTTCTGGCATATATTTATAAAATCTAGTAAAATTGTGATATTATAAAAATCCATTTCAAGACAAATCTAGTCCTGCAACTTTCATGCTTCCAATCTATGTATGTCGGAATATATTACTCCCTTCGTTTCAAATTATAGGTCATTTTGATTTTTCTAAATTCATAAATATTATTATGCATCTAGCTTAGACATATACTATATCGAGGTGCATACTATGCATCTAGAAAAGCTAGCCTACAATTTGGAACGGAGGGAGTAATAGTTAACGATCCAAAAGGTTGACCAGCAGCATATCTAAAGTATTATGCATTTGAAGGAAAGGAAAGTATATATCTGTATAAACTGAGTCCCTATTCTCTACCACATTTAAGTGACTAATCGCTAAAACCTTTTGATTTCAGGGCTGTTCATGGCACAGCAGGATAAACTGATCCCATGTGGGCTGAGCTTAACATTTCTAGGCCTTGTGCTAAAGTTCGTCCTTGACCCAATTGCCATGACCATCGGTTCCATTGCTGTCGGACTCCGTGGTGACGTCGTTCGTGTCGCCATTATACAAGTACGTATATATGTACCTCCCTCTGAGAAGTTGTAACTATGCTTAGAACTGCACACATGGATCTTACACTTTTGCCAACAACCGAAAGGGAAAACAACAAATCAACTAGGATTCAAATTCGTCTTACATACTATTGTTATGAAAGTATTCCCAATTATTTTCCTGAGGAATGTATGATAGTAGAAGACACTTAACTGAAATTGTCCATCATATATGACCCACTATACTTGGACATTAAAGAACATTTCTAATCATAATTCAAAACTATCTTATGAAACCACTTAATTAGTTACTAAATATTGTGAGACATAAGAAAATCTTCTATGGATGTAAATACCCCAAATACTACCCTTTGGTCTTCGGAACACTCTTCAACCATGGCCCATATAGCTAATTCTAATTCAATACATGATACTGTAAGTAATTTCAAAGGTGGTAACGTTTTTCTTTGTGGCTATATAAGAATCTATATGCTAAGGAGATTTTGGTTTATGTCGTTATCTGTCACTTATGGTCTGTGCAATAATTTTCTGGATGTGACATTGGCTCTGCAGGCTGCAGTACCACAATCTATTACTTCATTTATCTTTGCAAAGGAATATGGATTGCATCCCGACGTGCTCAGAACAGCGTAAGAATTATTTTGACTAAAAATTGTTCAGGCATACATTTACAGCTTAATTAACCGTTTTTGCTGCTCGTTTGCTTCAGGGTCATTGTTGGAATGCTAGTATCTGTCCCTTTAATAGTTCTATTATATGTAGGATTAGAGGGCCTTTGATAATACATGAGCAAAAAGTAGGTCAATTTTTTGTTATGCTGTATTATTTCTACAGAACTTCATTTATTCGAGCTAGCACACATAATAACTTGAATCTCAATTGTATATGTAACTATGTGAACATATGAAGTCAAATTTCTACTTCCCAGCCTTTTGATGAGATTCTCACTCTTGTTGTGTTACATGCAGAGAAGGTTTTGCTCCACATTTGTCTCCTTTTGCTCATCTAAGCCTGACATATTATACTCGTCATCCTCAAAATATAGGTATCATAATACCTTGATGACCCTAGCCATTTGGTTCATTTTAATTGTAGCTAGTGTTTAAATCTGACCGGTTAAAAGTGGTATCTAGAGAACCCCGAACCGTGAGGAGCTTCTGCTAGGAAATTAATGTTTCCTGACGGCCGATCGTATTCCCATCCCAAAGAGCAATTGAGTTACGATGGCACTTGACATCTCATATCCCTCTTCCCTAAGCTGTCGAATGGTTTGGGCAAGCTTACAATCTGGGTGTGTTGACTATGCCACCTAGAGAAGATAGATATTTATAGGTACATGTAGTTGCACAGAGTGACCAGTGATATTAGTTTTTCACCAACCAGGCAGTTACATACTTACATTATTTATTTTTTTGAAGCTGGGGCACAATTAGTACTTTGAATCTTACACCCTTCATCTAAGTTTGGGATATTATCTTACATACATGCCATTTTAAATCACTCTATGTCAAAAAGTTGGACAATTATACTAGTAGCTGCTGGCCTGGTCGATGGAAATTTTTTTCTCAATCACGCAAAAGATTTGCGCGTTTTTGTATTAAGTAGAAGAATAGTTTGTTACATCTCGGGTGGTTTACAAGATTAACACTGAGCGCGCCCACCCTGCTCAGCTTCTTCTCTAACCTATTACTCGCTGAATTAAACAACCTAGGTGCTTCGCACCGGCCTGGACCCATAGCTCTGCCTGAAGTTTGATGGTTGCCTTGATCGTCGGAATCTGTGTGGCTGCTCCGCGGAAACAACACGCATTACATTCTTTTCAGATTTCCCAAGCGATTAGCGTGAACATGGAGTCTGCGCCTCTTGCAAATGACGCTGGCCAAAGAGCTCTCCAGGTCTGCCACCAGTCGACAATGGCGCCGGCTGGTTGCTCGGTCAGAGTTGCCCCAAGCGCCGTGGCTGCCTCGAACCACAACTACTTGGCGAAGGAACATTCGACGATGATGTGATCAATGGTTTCCGGTTCCTGATCGCACAGGAAGCAGGTGTCGTGTGCATCGAGCCCATGCTTCCGTCGTTTGTCCGCTGTCCATTGTCGGCGGCGAACCGCCAGCCAGAGAAACAGCTTGACCTTGAGCAGCGCCCACACCTCCCAAATCCTGACGCAGCCCGGAATGGGGTGAGAACCGAGATGTAATGCCTGATAAGCCGATCGGACCGAGAAGCTTCCGTCAGACTCCCATCGCCAGACGAGGCGGTCCGGTGCGTCCGTGAGGACGATGTCCTCAATCGCGTGCCAGACCTGCAAGTATTCCGCGGCTGCTGGGGCAGTTACTCCGTCGGATATGGTGCGCACCCAATGCCTATCCGTGAGTGCTTCCGCCACTGTTAGCCTGCAGATGACTCGTTTGGGGACAAAGTGCATCAAGGTGGGCGCCATTGCTCTGATTGACACCCCATGAACCCAGCTGTCTTGCCAGAACAGAGTATTCCGGCCATTGCCGATGATTGTGTAAGTTGATGCTTGGAAGAAGGACCTCGCTTCATTAGATTGCTGCAGTGGCAGCGATGTCCAAGCTCTATCGGCGTCAGTCTTCTGAAGCCACAACCACTTTGCTTCGAATGCCGTTGCCTGGAGTTTCAGGTCTGTGATTCCCAGCCCCCCGAGCTTTTTTTGCCGTGTGCACGTCTTCCATGCCACCATGCATTCCCCCCTGACATCGCCGTTACTTCCAGTCCATAGGAATCGTCTACAGATTGAGTCGATCTCTGCCCATGCCCATGGAGGCAGACCATCAGCTATCATGCAGTAGACGGGGATTGCGGTCAGCACCGATTTTACCCATATCAGCCTCCCACTTCTGGCCATGAGGGGGCCGTGGCATGCAGGCAGTCTCCGCGCGACGGCGTCCACTGTCTTCCGGACGTGTTCTTTGGGCAGCTTGGTTGTGCTTAGGGGCAGCCCGAGATAGCGGATGGGGAAAGGCGTCACTTGGCAGCCAAGCACCTGTCGGACATGTTCGATGGTGTCCTCTGCCCCATGTATGTTGGTAATCGAGCATTTGGCCATGTTGGTCTTTAGCCCTGAGGTGTCCGCGAAGATTTGCAGAATCCCCTTGATGGCCAGGGCCTCGTTGGCGTCCGGGTGCGCGAACAGTATGACATCATCGGCATAGATGCTGCATTGGAACTTGATTCCATCCGTGCTCATACTACGCAGTACCCCCTGCTCTCTCGCCGTGCTGAACAATCTTCCGAGCACTTCCATGGCTATGATGAATAGCAATGGCGATAGTGAGTCACCTTGCCGCACCCCCCGTCGATGTCTGATCGGCTTCCCTGGCTGACCGTTTAGCAGGATGTTGGAGGTTGCCGACGAAAGTAGAGTGGTTATCCAACGCCTCCAGCACGGGCCAAACCCCATCGCCTGGAGCACAGCAAGCATAAATGGCCACTCGACAGTGTCGAAGGCCTTTGCCACGTCCAGTTTGAGAAGGATCTTGGGTATCTTTTTCTTGCGCAGTAGCACTGCCGCCCTCTGCACGTACTTGAAATTGTCGTGTATGGACCTTCCTCGGATGAAGGCATTTTGATTGGGTGAGATCAGGTCGTTCATCCTGGGCGCTAGCCTGAGAGCAAGAATCTTGGACACCAATTTTGCCAAGCTGTGTATCATTGTTATCGGCCTGAATTGGGACGGCTCGTTGGCGTCCGCTGTCTTCGGTAGTAGGACGATCAGAGCACCGTTCAGCCTACCAAATGCCCTGGCATCTCCAAACAGCGCCGCATTGATCCCAGCGACTACCTGGTCCTTGATTACGTGCCACGTAGACTTGTAGAACGCTCCCATGAAACTGTCAGGGCTGGGTGCTCTGTTAGGAGGCAGCGCCTGAATCGCAGCCCAGGTTTCCTCTTCAGTCAGTGGCTGCTCCAAGTGCGATAGGTCAGCCTGCGAGATACCGAGCTGCTCAAAGTCGACTACCCCATCCAGACTGTCGCTGACACCGAACACCGCCATGAAGTGGTCGTGTACTACGCTAGCCATGGTGTCGTGGTCCGATGTGAAGGTGTCACCTACCTTCAACCTGGTAACGATGTTCCGCCTTCTTCTACCTCTTGCCAACAAGTGAAAATATTTGGTATTTGCATCTCCGTCTGATAAATAGCGTACTCTGGCCCTCTGCCTTGCTATCGTTCGGTCCAGTGAGGATAGGCCGAGGCATTTGTGTTTGAGCTTGGCATGCAGCTCCATCTCTGAATCTGACAGTGCTCTCTCTTCAGAGATCTGATCGAGTTTCAGTATGATCGCTCTGGCCATCAGCAGCTGCTCGCGCACCAACCCAATCCTACGCGCGGCCCAGCTTCGCAGTTCCTTGGCCAGCTCCTTGAACATGATGTCCAACCTTACGATCAGATCATGCACCGAGTCAGGACAGCTCCAGCCCCATTTTAGTGCATCTTGGTAATCTGGGAAGGTGGGCCAGAAAATCTCAAAGTGGAATCTTAGCTTCGTGTAGGCTGTCAGGCTTGTTTGGAGCAGCAGCGGGCAATGATCAGAGGCGTCTGATGCGAGAGCCTGTAGGTGGCAGTCCGAGAACCGCTCTTCCCAATCAAGCGATGCCAGGGCGCGATCAAGCCTCACCATGGTCGGCTGCTCCCTTTCATTCCTCCAAGTATACCGCCGTCCATGGAGATGTATGTCTAGCAGCTGTAGAGCAGCCATCGTTTGCCTGAAACGCTGCATCGTCCTTCTGTTGATGCGACTGTTGTTCTTGTCAGAATCCTGTAGTATTAGATTGAAGTCCCCAATGATGGCCCAAGGCCCCTGGCATTGGTCTCTGATCGCTTCCAGCTCCTCCAGGAAGTGTTCCTTGGCGGCTTCATCGTGCGGGTCGTAGACTACGGACAGCCACCATGGATCTGCGCCATGCGTTAACACCTTGATCGTGGTGGAGTAGCAACCGATGTGCGGCTCTTGCAGTGCAACATCTGGAGAGCGTGCTGCCACAATTATCCCGCCCCTGGTGTTAGCCGCTGGCACATACGCGTAATCAATGTAATTCATTCCCAGCATGGAGGCTATTAGCCATTGGTTTACAGATTGTAGTTTAGTCTCAACTAGACAAACAACATGGGCGTGTGCGTCTCTCATCATTGTGCGCATGTTGTCCCGCCGGGCTCTATCGTTGAGCCCGCGAACATTCCAACACACAATGGTTGTGTTATCCATTGTTGTTGTCGACCGGGAAGCAAGCTATTTAAGCCCACGCACGACGGCGCCTCCTGCGGCCGCCGATGTGGCCATCATCCGGGAACAGTTCCCTGAGCGCCTCGTCGTCCTCCGGGTTGTTTCCGAACAAGGCGTCGAATTTGTTCCTAGCAGTGGATGCGGAGAGTGGGGAAGCGTGTCCAAGGCGTTTGAGCACCAGATACTCCCCACGCTTGGACGTCGGAATCCACGACAGACTGGTGATGGGCGCTTCTCCTGGGTGTTTCCTGGGTGTTTCTACCGCCTTGACTGGTGATGGGCGCTTCAGTAGCGCCGCAGGCTTGGGCCTCTTGACCTTCACTGCGAACGACTTGAACCTTCGCTGCACCGATGCCGTGTCCTTCGGCGGCAATGGTGTAGTGCGCTCCGGCCTGTTGACCGGTGGCATTATAGCCCCCTGTTCCCCGTCCGGCACCGTCCCGTCCTATGGCGGTGATTGGTGGGCTGTTGAACGATCGACATCAACTGCTACGGCCTGACTAGCCTCCTGGGCCTCATGGGCAGGTGGGCCATTGGACTGAGGTGTGCTCCCTTCATGGGTCGGCGGCAGCGGGCTTTTGTCCAGCCCACCCTCCGCCTGTGTCCGGTCCCCCTGTGTCGATGTGGCGGCGTCCTTTGCCTTGGCTGCTTCTTCGGCTGCCAACGGACCATCGTCGACGTCGTCCACCACTGGGTCCCCTGAAACGGCTGTGATTTGAATCTGTACCGGTTGCGGGATCGCTATCGCTTGATCTGCCGCTGCTATCAGGTCCCCGCCGTCCGCTTCTGTTGTGACGTCGTCGGCCGCCGCCTCCGGTATTTCCGGCGTGAACTGGGTGATTGGTGGCCGCTTGTCCTAGAGTTCTCATCGGTGGCCAGGTGGCCTCCTTGGGCATCCTGATCTTCTACCAGGTGGGCTGGCTGGGGAGTAGCTGTCCCGGTGCCCCCCATACTAGTGGCAGCAGAGCGGTTGTCAGCCTTGGCAATCTCTGGCTGGGTTGGTGTTGCTTCTTGTCTCTTAGCTTGCTTAGGACGCCAGACTTGCCGCGGTGCCTGGAACTGCTTTCTGCTTTTTTGACCGGGGCGAGGATGTTCGTAGCTTCCGATTCACTAGGGAGCAGGTACACGAGCCTTCCCGTGTGGGCCTAGCCTTTGGTGTGCCGGTACACGCCTGCGCGGGCCCTGGCGGTCCCGGTTTCTGTCCTGCCCGTCGCCGCCTGATGTCCCTGGAGCATTGCCGTCCGGCTCGCCACGGCGACAGGGGAAGGGGTAGATCTCTGTGCTGGAGTCGCGGTGGCTGTGGTGATGCCTACTGTTCCTGCCGTCCTCGGCTGGGTCGTCGGACGAGGATCCATCACCCCTGTAATCTGGCTGCGGCGAGTAGTCATGAACGCATCTCAGGTGGACGATGATCCTGTACCACAGCGTGTCCTTCTTCCACAGGAACGGCTGAGTCCCGCGGAATCTGACCCCTCCGGTCTCCGCTGATCTGACCTTGTGCTCTACGACATTGAGCCATAAGATTTGTGGCAGGGAGCTTGGCTTATTCGTCCATGCTGTGAGGCGGAACGAGGATAGGTCGTCGCTGGCGGCCGTGATTGGCTTGATGCTCTGTATCCAGCAGTACGGCGAAAGGAGCTTGGCTGCGGTGTCTTCACGCCAGACGTGCGGCGGCACCCCCCTCAAGCTCGACGGTGAGCTTGTACTGTAGCGTCGATAGGTTTGCGTGCACCAGTCGAGTCCACGGTAGGAGCACCAGCGGCGTGTCGTTGAGCGGTACCGGCGATGCCGCCCGCACCCGGTCCTTGATCGCCGGTGAACTACACAAGATGATGAATTGCTCCGGGTAGAACTTCTTGACCCGGACATCGTCCGCCGCCACCCCTGATGCGGCCATGACCGCCAGCAGAACCTCCGATGTGGAGCATCCAACGGTGAACCCGCTCGGCTACGCGATGAGGGCTAGGTGCAGCGCCGTCTCCGCGGAGTCCGTGGCCAGGTTTGATCTAGATGAAGCACTCGGCCTCCCGTGGCCTAGCGGCCGGGTAGCCAGGTGGTGCCCCATCGACGAACTCGGATGCAGGCTCCTTGGAGGATCGGTCGGGGAGTGGCAGCGGCTCGAGAGGTGGCGTCGGGCCCCTCGCAACTGACCCCACGGCGTGGTGGATCCATCGCGGTGCGCCCTGACGAATCTTCGCCCCGCCGGCCTGTCCCCTCCGCTGGCGTGGTCTCTTGGCCGCTTGTAGTCCTTTGCCAGGTGGTGCAGACTGTGGCAGCGGACGCACCGGTGCGGCAGATGACACGTGGCCACCCTGTGACTGTAGGAGAGGCAGTTGAGGCAGCGACCATCGAATTCCGGTGGGATGCGGCGGCGGGGCTAGGACTGGGACTGTCTTTGCGACGCTCTTGGCGGAGGACGACCCTCGTCGCTCGGGAGCACCTTCTGCCAGCCGTTGGCGTCCGGCGGGGTGGCTCGTCTCTGGGGCCCCAGCCGCCGATGGGCGGGGACCCTCTCCGCTGCCTGAGGGCCGGTCCTCTGCGTCGCCGAGACCCGCTGCGTCGCCGTGGCTCTGCCCGTCCCCCGCCGAGCCGCTGCCCTGGCGCGATGGCGGCGGCGGTTCTGCGTCTTGGTGGGCGCGCAGTGACTCGCCTCGGCCGCAGTCTCCCCCGGGCCTTGGCTGTCAGGCTGCGCACCCGCGCGATCCATCGAGGCGGCCTCGCACCCGCGGCGTGCCACGTCGAGGTATGAGGCAGCCTCCGGCGAGCTGCAGTCAAAGTCGGTGTCGGAGTCGTAGGAGTCCATCTCCCACCGCTGCGACTTGCCCCTTCCCGCCGACCGTGCCCCTGGGAAGAAGGGCTCGGCGTCTGGGGAGAGGGGGGAGGGGGAGGAGGCGGCGTCCTTACCTGAGGCCGGCGAGGTGAAGGTGGCTGGCGGCGCCTGAGCGGTCGCCGGCAGGGCTGGGGAGGAGGAGGGGGAGGGAGGAGGAGGAGCCATCGAATCAGACCTCGCCGGAGGGCCCAGAAGCTCGAAAATAGCAGTTCAGTCTTGGAGTCGCTAGGATTCAGAGTACCTGCTGGCCTGCTGCTTTGCGTTTGCCGTCGTGGAGATGCCGATGTCAGAGTCCGATGGGCGATGGCCGACTGGTGCTCGCCGCCGGCAGCAGTCGCATCGCGGCCGTCCACCGATCCCAGTACCCCACGATTGCACCGCACACCACGCCGTCGATGGAAATTGGAGAAGAACAATGTGCACAAGCAAGAGTCCATACAGCACAAAAATCAAGGAGAAATAAATCACCCTCCAAAGACACCTCGTTTGTCTTACTGTTGTCCCCTTTTGTCCATTTAGACAGTCCCCTAAGTGCATGCTTCTATGTTCCAAATTCTACCATGCAATCCAAATTTGTTTCAGGTTATGGATTTCAATCGCCTTCTCGAAGGCTGGCCCTGCTGACCGTCCGGATTCTCCTCTTCTTCCTCGTAATTTAGACTTTTTCAAGTTTTTCTTGCCATGTTTGGCTAATTGCTGAGCTGCACCAGGACGATTAGTTCTCAGGGTTGCAAGCAAACTGATCACAGGCAACATCCAGGTCTGCTCCACTCACGCAATTTTCTCCAGGGTCCAAATCGAACCAACTCTGAGTTCCTTCAATTCAAGTTCAATTCAAGTTCCCATTGCATCCCATTCTCAGGAACTATGGGGCACGCTCCTTGTCCTCTTCTTCTCGAGAGTTGTCCCCTTTAGCAGCTAAATGATACAAGTTTTTTTTAAAAAGTTTTCAGGTTCTGATCACGCTACATGAAAAAGATATGTATTTATATCTAAGATGTAGTTGCATGGAGTGGCGAAGGGCCTTTGCTTGTTCACCAACCAGCCGATCGACCAATTATTTATTAATCTTGCTGGCTCATGTGAAAGAAAAAAAAAATCTCATGCAGTTATTAGCTCTAGTCGTCATCAAAGAGTTCCAGAAAGTACTAAAAAAAACTTTCGTACTCCTTAATTCCATTATGTTCTCTTGACAGTGGAATGAAAATGCAGCCCAACAAGCATGCAAACTCTGCATCTATATATGTTGTAGTAGAAAAATAAAACTTTTGAAGCATCCATTATTTTGAGTTGCAGATGAGCAGATCAGAGGGCAAAGCTTCAAAGGAGAAATGATTTTTGTTGGACAAATCAAACTTTACGGTTGGCTTGGCTAACCACCATGCCATTGTGTCTCTTCCATCGAACATCACTTGAGCGTCCAAATGGTAGCGCCTGGATCAAACGTTGCCCTAATACAGAATTATAACTCCAGCAATCCAGTAGCCTTTCAAGAATCAAGAGCAACTATTACAATCCAGCATCGTAGTCGGTCTCTAGCTAGCATGCATTCCGGAACTAAAAGTCTAAAACTCCTTTATCTTGAAATGGCTGTCTTCAATTCGTAGTTACACAGAGCAAGAAAATAACAGAAATTAAACGATCGACACTGTGTTCGTCCCGGCTACGTTGAATTAAGTAAAGATGCGGCGTGCCTAAACGAAAACCTAGGTGTTAGGTTGCAAAGGTTGGAACCGCACTAGCTGGAGTTTCAGACGACCATGAAACGAAAAAACAAGAACCACCCCAGTTGCCTCAGTCATTGTCGACGGGAAACGCGCGCGTGCTGTTGGCGTCACCGTCCGGCGGTACGACGAGGACGCTAGCAAGGACTTGGTCGCACCGTACGAGTCCTGTGCTTTGGCAAAAGCGTATTAGAACCGGCGCACAACCCTGTGGATCTCTCTCCTTTATTAATTAACTAGGTAGCGTGTCCGTACGTTGTTACGGAATAACTAAATTTTTTCTATTAAAAACATATGGATCGCACGATAAGATAACAATACTGTTAAATTAAATACCGATATCAAAGTGACATTTAATTGAAAAAGCAAAGTTCGTGAAATTAACACAGTCACGGAGAGCGCGACGTCGCAGGCTCACAAACTCTACTGTATAGACTTTTTCGTGATACAGCTAAGATAATATTTTATATTGGCAGAAAAAATTCTACTATATCCATTTCTTTCATGCGTCAATAAATCCATGAATAAGTTCTACTGCATCTCCATATAATCATGTACATACATGTTTGAGTATATATGTAAATAGGTTCGTGCCCATGCGTTGCTACGGGACAGCTAAACTTTTGTACTAAAAACACATGAATCACACGATAAGATAACAATACTGTAAAAGTATATGACCGACGTTAAAGTGATATTTAATCAAAAAGCTAAGTTCGTGAAATTTACACACACAGAGAGCATGGCGTCGTAGGCTCACAAACTCTACTGTGTAGATCTTTCCGTGATGCGGCTAAGATCATTTTTATACCGGCGGGAAGAGATTTTCGATATCCATTTCTTTCGTGCGCCAACAAATCCACGAATAAATTCCACCACATCTCCATACCATCCTGTACACGGCGTTGGCAAGCGAATTAACCACAACTTATGTAATTAGTTTTATAATTAGCTCATGTTTAGTCCTCCTAATTGATATCTAAAAATTCAATGTGACAGGGACTAAAGTTTAATCCTGGGATCAAACACCCCCTAACTCTCTACTCCTGCTGGCTGCTCACTTGCACCATCATGCCTATGTGTCTGCACAGATATACTTTAATGCCAGAACATCTAAGATGGTCTTTAAGGTTGTCATTTGTGTATGCTGTAGGATCGGGATGCTTTGCACTGATCCATGAGGGTGTCCATGAGAGTCGAAATTTTTTATGCCATTATGATGTCTAAGCTTACCAATTAGATAGAGACGAACTTGATTGTTAAAATATTTTCAACACTGCTTTCATATACTCTCTGTCCCAAAATAGAATTCATTCTCGTTTCCCGAGAAGTTAACTTTTTTTTAACTTTGACCAATTATAATACAGGTATTTTTTAAATGCGTGTGGCCTCAGGAGTCGACCAATTGATTGTTAAATGTTGCACGTATTTTTTACAAACCTATTCAAAGTTAAGAAAGTTTGACCTGCACACATCACATAACGACTTATATTTTAGGGCAGAGGAAGTATATGCTAATGGGAGTAGTTAACTGGAAGTCGTGATAAACACAACAATATTTTCATATTATATGTTAATTGGAGCAAGAAGAAACGCAGAGGAATAGACCTATATACGAATGGTGGGAATATTCGTTTAGAAATTTACAGAAGGTTCACCAGTCTCACCATGTATAACCTGCACATCTTTTAAGGAGCAACCACTTTTTAATTTCAGGTTTGCATACTGGAAACATTAAAATTAAGGATCAACCTCATTGAGTTGTCTTGCTTGATATTTGTCAATTGTTTTCTTTCATGCATGATTATTGTTTCATTCTATGCATGTGGTCTCATGTGGTCGATTTGTTTCCTTCAAAGCAGGCGGGAATCGCAGGGATGATAGTTTGTTTTTCTATCGCGCGGGGTATCGCATGGCCGGAAGGGAGGAGTCTTGCTTGATCTTTGCCAATTGTTTTCTTCCATGCATAATTATTGTTTCCTTTCATGTATGTGGCCTCAGGTGATCGATTTATTTTCTTCAAAGTAGACGGGGATCGCAGGGATGGCAGTTTCTTTTTCTATCGCGCGGAGTATCGCATGGCCGGAAGGGAGGAGCGACCCAAAAAAATAAATCGCATCAAAAAATAGTCTTATTTTTAGTCTTTTTAGTTGTAGAAGATATAAGTCCGACAATATCTGCTGGGCCTACAGTTAAAAAAACCCTGTGGATCTGTTGGCCAACGTAATGGCGGCTGGCGCTAGACACAGCCGTGTCAGATCCAAAAGCTCAGCTCTCTCATTCCCCCTGCATCCCGTTCCCAGGCAGGCAAAATGGCTTGCCATGCAACAGCCGCCATTATTCCAAGCTTCTCTCATCGATCGATCTGCTCCTTCTGGTCATCCAAAGAGTTCAGTTGACAAGTGTGTTTGATCCTTGAGCTAAAGTTTAGTCCGTGTCACATCGAATCTTCAAAAGTTAATTAGAAGGACTAAACATGAATTAATTATAAAACTAATTACACAGATGGAGGCTAATTCGCGACACGAAAGACTACCAGGAACTTCATTTTTTTTTACACTACTGGTTATAATTAGATGAAGAAACTTTCTGACAACAACTTCAGCGTTAATTGGCCTACGGGCCTGCGTTACATACCAATGGGCCTGCGTTTTCTAGATGACCCACCACCGACGTTAAATAAACAAAAATGGAGGATAGGACTAACCCCTTTTATACCAATGGGCCTGCGTTTTCTAGATGTTCGCCTTGTCGTTCCTGAAACAGTACTAACCCCGATTCCGTTTGTAGTAGAGATTTCGGCAGACCGATGGATTCGCAAACCACCTGATGTAGTGAAAGAATATATTAGTGAAAGACTGCATTACAAATTTAATTGTGTCGACGGACTGCACACGTAAAAACATTGTGCTGCCAGAGGAAGAGTTCCTGGAGCCGTCTGAGTCTGCTTGCGAGCTCACTGAAGACGGCACCCTCGCCTTGGCCGGCCTCAAGCCTTGGCCGGCCCCAAGATTTACAATGGCAGCAGCTTGCATCGACGCCTCTATATGCCTCTTTCCAACTTGCGTTGGGTGGCGCCTGGTACCATGTGTTAGTTGATCTCCACCAATAGGCCTAACGGGCCCTTGGATCTGCGTCCTGATCGGGGCCGTCTAATCCTAATGTGGTTGGTGGGCCTTTGTCGCACAGCACTATAAATAGAGAAGTTGGGAACTGGGCTCGAGGAACGAAGTTGACCGGAGCCGCCGTAATCCCACCATAGAGAAACCTAATCCGATCTAAAGGAGTGCTGCCAGCGACGGGATGCCCCACCGCACCGCCATCGCCCATGCAGCGTCACCACCGGTCCACTGCATCGCCACCACGACGCCAACAACCCCACGGTACCGGCGTCTACCCTGCTGCAGCGCAACTACGCAAAGGCGAGGAGACTTATCCCTGATCTACAGTTACAGAGGTACACTATGATCATAACATTGGTATCAGAGCCAGGTTGCCAGTGTGTAACCCTAACCCTAATCGGGTAAAAGCAAATTGAAAAGAGACCGGGGTGGCGGACGTCACTGGAACCTCGGTCACCACCACCACCAAGCGGGGAAAGATGCCGCACCGTCGTCCTCGTCGGCGCGCGGCAAGAAAACAAGAGAAGAACATCCGTGTTCGGATTAGAGAAGAGATAGGGGTCTCAACACTTCAAGCTGAACCCTAACCCACGAATAGAAAGAAGAACAGTGGGGTCGGAACCCTAACCCTAACTCGTGACGAGGAAGGGAAGAGAATGATTCGGTATAAATAGAAAAGAAAATAAATCAAAAGAAAAGCGAAACCCTAACCATAGATCTCGATTTGGATGAACTCCGAAAAGAAAAGAAATCAAAAGAAAAGTGAAACCCTAACCCTAGAATGAATCCCCATCCCAAATCAGTTCAATCCGAGCACCAAAAGAGAACTAGAGAAGAAAACCAAAGAAAGAAGAACAGTCCAAACCCTAATCCCTATCACCGGTTCGGATAAGAGAAAAGAAAACCAAATTGGAGAAGGGGAAAAGGGGAACGGACCTACCTCGCCGTGCGTCGGGATAACCCTTGGCCGACGCGGAAGAAGGGCCGAGCCGGGGCACTTTCGCCGGGCTCGGCCAGGGCGCCATGTGGCCAAGCCGCTCGGACGACGGTGTGCTCACCATTGGGAGCACGCTGCAGCGCGGTGATGGGGGGGGCGGCAGCGCGCCATGGCGCCAAGGCCGCTTCGGTTACTACGTCGCGCTCGATCGCCGCTTCGCCTCATTGTCCGAGGAGAGAAGAGAGAGCGGCGAAGAGAGAGAGAGAGCAAGGGGTAGAATGACGCTAGGGTTACGGGGAGCCGACGTGACGCTGGTTTTGACCGGCCAAAACGACCGCTCGGCCGTCCGATTGAATTCAACGGCGCAGATCGCACGGGCCGCATCACGGCCCAGGCGGGCGAGCGCCCGCGGCGCTTTGCCGGCCCAGGCCCACGTTGCGGCCTGGTAAGGCAGCGCACGCACCAGAGAGAGATGGGTCGGGCTATTTTGCCGGCTGGGTTGAATGCACAGTGATCAAATGAATCAGTTTTTTGTTTTTTCTTTTTCCAGTAAATGTTTATTTCCTAGAAATTGATTAATGTCTTAAAGAAAATAGAAAAAGCAATTTTTTCCGGTGGGTAAATTCAAGAAATTGAGTATACGTTTTCCGCTGCTAAAGAAATTGTTAATTCTCCAGTTATTTTTGACCCAACGTGATATTTAATTGGAGAAAAAGAGAGTTTTTCCGCAGCTAAAGAAATTGTTAATTCTCTAGTTATTTTTGACCCAACGTGATATTTAATTGGAGAAAAAGAGAGTTTTTCTGCTGCTAAAGAAATTATTTATTCTTCAGTTATTTTGAACCAATGTGATATTTAATTGGAGAAAAAGAGATTTTGACATGATTATGATGTTGTTATTTTCTGACCAACGTTGTTAATAACAATATCGTAATTTTAATGATTTATGCATTAATTATATTTCTGCCCAACGGTGATGTAGAATTAGTGTATAAGAACAGTTGTAAATTTTAATGATTTATGCATTAATTTTATTTCTGCCCAACGGTGATGTAGAATTAGTGTGTAAGAACAGTTGTGAATTTTAATAATTTTATACATTAATTCTATTTCTGCCCAACGGTGACGTAGAATTAGTATATACGGACAATTATATGTTTTGATTTTGACCAATGTTGGAATCAAGGCATGCAAATGGTGTTATTTTTATGTTAAGAAAAGGTTTGACCTGGTTTTCATCTTGTCTAAGGTGGATTGGGTAGTCACCTTGTCATGTTCCACAGAGCCTATGGCACCGGTGAGGGAGACAAACAAGGATGATGCCGTTTGGGCAACTAAAGAAAGGGATTTTGAAATCCCGAAAGATGTCTTATGCCCTTGTGCATAGGAAGTGGGTCACTGTGAACAAGAAATGTTTGGCTGTGATAAAGAACACGATGGAGTCTGTAATTGTGGACTCAATCCTAGAGTATGACACGATCAACGAGTACCTCGATAGAATAAAAAGTCAGTTCACTGGCTCTTCAAAGACATATGCTATCCAGCTGATAAAGCAGCTGGTGATAGAGAGTTATTCTGATAATGGTGGCATAAAAGAGCTCACAATGCGTCGTCGAAATTATGGCACTATCATTTAGTCCATATTTCGAGGGGAAGAATAGAAAGACTAGTTAAGAATAATATTCTTCCTCCATTAGAGCTCTCAGAATGCATAAAAGGAAAGTATGTAAAGAAAATTAAGAAAGATGACAAACAAAGCGCAGGAATTTTAACAAATTATTCACACAGACATCTGTGCTCAGTTTCCTGTAAAGAGTGTGGATGGTTATGTTTCGTTCATAACATTCACAGATGATTACTCCTATTATGGCTACATTTATCTAATCAAAGAAAAAAAGAAGCATTGGATAAATTTAAGATATTTAAGGCAAAAGTTAAAAATCAACACAGTTTAAAGATTAAGATAGTCAGGTCCGACCGTAGGGGAGTACTACGGTCGGCATACCCTATATGTCCAAGTTCCTGGACCTTTTGCAAGGTTCTTACAGGAGAATGGCATAGTAGCCTAGTATTCTATACCGGGCGAACCTTAGCAGAATGGAATAGCTGAAAGACACAATCGTACCCTGATGGATATGATGCGCAGTATGATAAGTTACTCCACCTTATAGTTGAGCCTATGGATGGAGGCATTAAAAACCGCCATTCATATTCTCAATAGAGTACCAAGTAAGTCAGTGCCCAAAACATCGTATGAGTTGTGGACAGAAAGAGTACCCTCACTAAACCACTTACGTGCGTGGGGGAGTCCTGCTGAGGCTAAAGTATTTAACCCAAACATTGGGAAGCTAGATCCCAAAACAGTGAGTTGTCATTTCATTGGCTACCCAGAAAAGTCAAAAGGTTTTCATTTCTACTGTCCAGAGAGACATACAAAGTTTGTGGAAACGAGACACGCTGTCTTCCTAAAGGATGAATTGATTAGGGGGAGCATGGTAGCTCGAGAAATTGACCTTAAAGAGAAGCGGGTGTATGCGCCCACTCCAATGATTCATGGGCCAATTTTCTCACTACCTGCTGTCGCTACACCGACAATGCGAGATACTATGGTGTAAGCACCCGTTATTATTCCGCCTGTGGCAACAACGAATGACCATAAGGAACCTGTTCTTCAGGATCCTATAGAACCTATTGCCACACATGAGGGGGGAGCAACAATAGCCTCAAACAGAAGAGTACCAAATATGGAGGTCCCTAGACGGTCTCAAAGAGTTAGAAAATCAGCTATTCCTACTGATAATAAAGTATACAACACTGAGGAATTTCAAATGGAGGATGATCCCACCTTATTTGAATAAGCCATGAAAAGTGATCATTCATCAAAGTGGCTTGAGGCCATGGAAGATGAAATGAAATCTATGAATGCCAATAAAGTTTGGGACTTGAAGATAATTCCTAAAAGAGCCAAAATAGTAGGCTGTAAATGGGTCTACAAAACAAAACTTAACTCCCAAAAGAATATAGAGAGATATAAAGTACAACTTGTGGCAAAAGGCTTTACGCAAAGAGAAGAGATTGATTACAATGAACCTTTTCTCCAGTCTCATGTAAGGATTCCTTCAGAATCATAATGGCATTAGTGGCACATTATGATTTAGAATTATATCAGATGGATGCAAAGACGGCATTTCTCAACGGGAACTTGGAGAAAAATGTTTACATGGCACAACCGAAGGGTTTTGTCATGGAAGGAAAAGAACGAATGGGATGCTATCTAAAGAAATCCATTTATGGGTTAAAACAAGCTTCAAGACAGTGGTACTTGAAGTTTTGATCAGACAATAAGGAATTTTGGGTTTTAAAGAAAATGTAGAGGACAATTGTGCCTATATAAAGTTTAAGAATGGGAAGTTTATCTTTCTTGTCCTATATGTGGATGATATCTTACTTGCTAGTAGTGATGTCAGTCTACTACTAGAGACAAAGAAGTTTTTATCCTCAAAATTTGATATGAAAGATCTTGGTGAAGCTTGGTTCGTTCTAGGGATCAAGATTCACCAAGATAGAAGTAAAGGGGTATTAGGACTGTCACAAAAGGCATACATAGAAAAGATTTTAAAGAAATTATGTATACACAAACATAGTCCCTCACCTGCTCCTATAGTCAAGGGCGACAGATATGGGGATTTTAAATGCCCAGGAACTAATATGAGATCGATCAAATGAAAGTGGTTCCACATGCTTCAGCTGTCGGAAGCTTGCAATATGCTCAAGTATGTACGCACCCTGACTTGGCATTTGTTACCGGGTTACTTGGTAGATTCTAGAGCAATCCTAGAACAGAACACTAGAAATTGGTAAAGAAAGTCTTGTATTATTTGCAAGGAATGAAAGGCCTCATGATGACGTATAGAAGATCTAATTCACTCCATATAGTGGGATATTCCGATTCTGATTATGCGGGAGATGATATAAAATCCACGTTAGGATATGTATTCACTCTCGCAAAGGGGAGCTATTTCATGGAAAAGCTCAAAGCAAACCGTCACTACATTGTCCACAATGTATGATAGTTTGTAGCATGTTATGAGGCAACGGGGCAGGTGAACTGGTTAAAGAAGTTCATACCTGGTTTGAAGGTGGTTGACGACATCTATAGACCACTTAAGTTATACTACGATAATAATCCGGCAGTACAGTATGCTCATAACATAAGTCAAGTGGTGCTGCCAAACACATTGACATAGAGTATTATGTTATAAAAGATAAAGTCCGGGATCAAGTCATAAGTCTTGAGCATATAAGTACAGAAAAGATGCTCGCGGATCCGCTTACAAAAGGCTTACCACCCAACGTGTTCAGAGAACATGGTGTTCAGAGAACATGTAGCTAGCATGGGTTTAAGGGAAAGCTAAAATTCCTGGACAAAAGAAGGCCCAAAGATAAGTATCTATTTCAGAACAGAGTAATATGTTGTAGCTGTTAAATCCATCGGCAATGGACCGTGACGATGAGACATGCTCTATACGCTAATCTGTAATGGAATGAACAAAAGTAAATGATATGAAATTAAAAGATAGTAATAAGATCAAGGGGGAGAATGTTAGTTGATCTTCACCAATAGGCCCAACAGCCTATTGGGCCGTTGGATCTGCGCCCTGATCGGGGGCGCCCAACCCTAATGTGGTTGGTGGGCCCCTGTCGCACAGCACTATAAATAGAGGAGTGGGGAACTGGGCTCGAGGAACAAAGTTGACCGGAGCCACCGCAATCCCACCACAGAGAAACCTAATCCGATCTAAAGGGGTGCTGCCAGCGACGGGATGCCCCACTGCACCGCCATCGCCCATGCAGCGTCACCACCGGTCCACTGCATCGCCACCACGACGCCAACAACCCCATGGTACCGGTGTCTACCCTACTGCGGTACAACTACGCAAAGGCGAGGAGGCTTACCCCGGATCTACGATTACAGAGGTACACTATGATCATAACACCATGCAGCAGGTGAGCACCCGGTGCTATCATAGGAGCCGATGGGCCAAAGCGTAGAACCAGCGCGTGCTCGCATGGATCTCTCGGCCAACATCATGGTGGTAGATTCAACATTGTTAGATCTAAAAGCTTTGCTCTCATTCCTCGTGCATCCCGTGTTCCCAGGCAACAAGTCCTGCCATTCATCTGTTACCATTTCAACCTTCTCATCTGCCGTTTTGGTTGAGGTTTATATATAGTACTAAGTAGCCAGCAACTTCAATTTCTTAAAGTACTGGTTAGATCATGAAGGAAAATTCATTGTAGTAACGTGCTATACCAACGCAAACCATCTAGGACTTTTTAAGTCAACCAGCTACAATCACCAACCACCAAGAGACCATACACTATGATAACGCTACCAATATTGCAAGTGTTTGTCGATGTTTTACCACCGATAGCCTGCCATGGGGTTACCCGGGACAGTATGTTCGGTCTTCAGCATATGCGGAACTTCGATGGTGAACGCAAGAGACAGTCGATTTATCCTGGTTTAGGCCCTCGACTGTAGTCGAGTAATAGCCCTACGTCCAGTCGGCATTAGCCTTTGTGTTGGATTGATTGTGTGTTGTGGTGTTGTAGAAGTTGTGATCTCACCTCTAGGAACCCTGACCTCCTTTATATAGTCAGGAGGTCAGAATCCTAGTCGATTTACAATGAGAGTTCCTAGTAGGATTACAGAATAATACTACTACTAAGATTACATGGGAAGAATCCTAGTTAGACTAGATCTTCTCTCTTCCTTGCGGGGTATCCTGTGGGTCCCGCACCGACAAGCCCCCGAGCACTTCATGGTTGAGCTCTAGAAGCCTCGTCTTGTTCTTTCAGGTCTTGTCGAGCAGGAACAAGCATCGTCCGAGTGTTTTCTTCAGTGAAATCGTGTAGCGCTCTATGAGATCTTCGCGTGGTGTGTACCTTTTTGAAGAAAAAATACTCCCCTTTGAGTGTAGCCCCCGAGCCTCTTGCTATTTGGTACAAGGAGCGGGAGGGTCTTGTCTTGAAATTGCTCTGATCCTTCGTTGAAATGTTCCTGAGCATGTACTCGGGTTCTTTATAAAAAAGAACTTGGATATAGCTCGGTTCGGCTTCTTTTTGTCATGAGTCCTTGAAGTAGTTTTGTCTTGAAGAAGTCTTCTTGGTGACGTGTGCTTTTTCGAAGAAAAAAGTGCACTCACTGAGTGTAGCCCCCGAGCCTCTTGCTATTTGAAACAAGGAGCTGGAGGGTATTGAATCTTATGTTGTTTGAAAATTGCTGTCTTGAAGAAGCCTTTCGAGTGATGTGCGCTTTTTTGAAGAAAAAAGTGCACACACTGAGTGTAGCCCCCGAGTCTCTTGCTGTTTGAAACAAAGAGTTGGAGGGTCTTGAGTCTGATTTGTTCAAGGAACTAAAATCTTCCCCTGTTGCAGCCTCTGAGCATTTATCCTGGTTCTTTGATTCAAAAAAAACTCGGATGCATTGTCTTGGCGTATTCTCTAGTAGTCTGCTGTTTGTCAGGTGGAGTTGTATGGTGGTGGTTGAGTGTAAATGTTGCCTGTTCAAGGGTTGTACAGCGTTGGCATAATCTTTCGAATATGCTAGTCTTCGAGTACTGTTCCCTCTCGCCTGAGTCTTCCATTATTGAGTCCTGTCTTTTCACTGTGTCCTTTGTTAGGCTTGTTTCGTTGGTACTCCTAGTCCATGTGCGCCACTCCTTCGATCTATAAATACCCTCCTAGAGTGCTTGTTTTTATCCATTGAACATGTTGTTGAAGCCTTCATAGTCATGAATATGGTAGTTTGTGAAGTAGAGCAGCCCCCGGGCGTATTTTGTAGTTCCTGTGCATCTTGTCGTAGCTGGAGGAAGTCTTGTGATAGGGATTAGAGGTAGACTAATCCCACAGCAGCATTGTACTTGGAAGTACGTGGTGGTAGTTGGAGGAAGTCTTGTGATGTGGGATGCGTTCCTTCATCCAGTAGTTCTAGGTTGATCTTCCTTGCCCGCCCTACGACTGTCCGGTGCAGATAAACACCTGATCCTACATCACGTCGGGCTTGGGTAGACAGAGTCCTGCCGACTTCCCCTGGTCTATGTTGTCCCACCATGCTGCTGATTTCTACCTTGGATGCACTGCGTCCGTTCTTTGAAGAAAACAGTGTAGCCGAGTGCGGTTTGTTCTACCGAGTAGCAATTTGGGACACATAGTTGTTCTAGAGCCTAGCTGTGTTCGGGTTCCTCTTTGCTACCTTGCTTGTCGTAGTACCGAGTTTGTTGGGTCTTGTAAGATGTGTAATCTTCAATTTCTTGAAACCATTTGTAATGAAAAGAATCTTGTCTTCTGAGTTGTCATTCTTTATCCTACTGATATCCCGGTTGTTCATGAGAGTCCCGAGTTCTTTTTTAAGGACTGGGTTGTTATGTTCCTTGTGAGGTAACCTTCCATTGCTTCATGGTTGATGAGTTCTTTTTGCAGCAATATGGTAACTCTGCCGTTTTCCTGGATGGATAAGTCTGAAATCTGCCCGTTGAACTGTACCGTTGTGTGGATTTGTGCCTTCCGTCATTTTAGTTGTGTCAGTAAATGGACCGTTGCATTCTCACACCATGCTTTAACGGGCCTGGTGGGCCATTTTTATCGCTGTAAAATCTATTTAAAGACCTTTCATCTTTTTTTTCTTTACTGCCTTGCTCTTGCCTTGAAACCCTAGCTTTTAGAAATCCATCGCCGCCATTGTCGCCGTCACCTGAGCGCCGTCATCCTAGCCTCATCTTTCCCCAATGCCTTTTCGCTTCCGTTAGCATATGGGCAAGAAGAAAGCTGCGAGCAAGTCCCAGGCAGCCTTCATGGACGAGGAGTCATCCCTTTCTTTGATCGAGAACCAAGAGTTCGTGGCCATGAGGGCTGCCCATAAGGTTTGGCCGGCTCCAACAACAACCGAAGACCAACTTCACGAGCTTGTCAGCGATGGCTTGATCCAGATCACGGACATTGCTGAATGGAGAGCTCCAGGCGAGCATCGGGTTTCTGCTCCGGGTCCTGGTGAGATCGTTCTTTTCGTCTCTTTCATCCGTGCCGGTCTTTGCCATCCTGCTTCCGCCTTCCTTCATCAGTTTCTCAATTACTTTGGGGTTAGCTTGAACCATCTTGCTCCCAATGCCGTCCTCCATCTTTCTGTTTTTGTTCATCTTTGCGAAACTTTCCTTGGAATTCCCCCTTCTCTTTCTCTCTTTCGCTACTTCTTTCGTCTGAAACCCCAACCCCACCGCAAAGACACCAGTGTTCTTGGTGGCTGCGGGATTCAGTTTTATCAGGGTCTTAAGAACAAGTTCTTTGACTATGACCTGGTTGATTCTATGAGAGATTGGCGTGCCGACTGGTTTTACACCGCCAATTTGATTCCTCCTCTTGCTGTTTACTCTGGATCTGGTCCCTTGGTTAATGACCGATGGGATAAGAACCCTATGACGACGGCTGAGGTTCAGGCGATCCAGCCATTTCTTGATAGGATAAGTACTCTGAAACAGCAGGGCTTGACTGGCTTCGGTATTGTCTCGAGCTTTCTTCGTCGTCGTGTTCAGCCTCTGAAGGAGCGAGAGAACTTTGGCTTCGAGTACTCTAGGGCTGAGGATCCTTCACGCATGGTCCCTGCCCTTGAGTTGACCGACGAGAGGTACTTGAGCATCTCTAGAAGATGCTGAAAGGAGCAAGCATTGTCCCGCTTACTGTCTCCGAGTACTCTGCAAACAACCCGCCTCCAACTGTAAGTCATTTTCTCTTCGTGCGGGTACTTTCTGTATTTCTTTTGCTATATCCATTTTTGCTTAATTTTCCTTGTCTTGTTGTTTTATTCTTTTCGTAGGAATTGGGGCGCAACTTTGTTGACCCGATCCCCCTTGATGTTCTCCCTACCGTGGTGAATACTAGGGAGAACCTTGCTGGGGCTTCTGTAACCAGTAAGTTCCAAATCACCACAGTGTTTCCTGGAGTTTCTTCTGGAGTTGTTGATGTATATGAAGAATATGTTCCTCGTCCAGTCCCTTGAGGTCCTCGTAGTGTCTCGAAGAGGGGGCGAGCGAATGGTTCTTCATCTGGCTTACCTGTTTCCAAGAAGTCTTGTAAGCCGAGTACTCATCTAGGTACTCCAGTTATAGGTAGCGTGCTCCTAGGTGAGCATATTAATATGTTTTGATCTTTCTGTTATTTATTTGTGCCTTTGACCGATTCTTTTCTCTCTTTTTTTCAGATGGCGCTGTAGCTGTCTTGCTGGAGACTGAGGAAGATGAGGACGATGATGTGCCCCTCATTACGCGTCGGTGAGTTGTTTACTTATCTTTCTTTTGTTGAGCGCTTCTTCTTGTTCTAACTTCGTCCTTGCTCTCTTTTGTAGCAAGCGGTCATTGGGCTCGAGTTCTTCTAGGGTTCTAGTATCGACCACGCCACCCCCGTCGCAGGGTGGTGGTGATGTTTTTGTTGCTGTTGTTCCCTCTGTGAGGTCTTCTTTTTGTTTTACGAAGAAGAAGACAGCTGGGTGAGTGAATTCTGGTTTCGTCTCTTTGCCTCTGTTCTCCTTTTCTCTTGTTCTTATTTGTGAGTTTCTTTATCAACTTTTAGGCCTTCATCTTCTCTCGACCCTCCGTCGACTTCTTGCCAGTCCTCTGGTGTGCCACCGAGTACCGAGCCTCAGGATTCGGAGCGCACAGTCGGTGAAGTGGCTATGGGGGAGACAAGGTTTTCTGGTGATGATGTTGCTGCTGGCTTGGTTGCCCTAGAGGTGACCGTGGCCATGGTGGTGGATTCATCTAGGGAGGTAGCCGAGACTTCCCATGATGTGTCCCTGATCTTGCCTTCTCTGCATTGGCCGTCTTCTCCCTCCGCTCCTCTTTCTACTAAAGATGTGGTGCATCAATTTGATGCCACTCATCGGTTGTCAGAGTTGACCGCTTTTTGGGGAGACTTTGCGACCTTTGCAACTTCTTTTGGAGAAAAACTCCAAGTAAGTTTTCTGAAGTTCTTTCTTTGGATGTTCATCTTTCTCTTGTTCTTATGCCTTTTTTCTCTCTTTCTTTTTGTTCAGTCCTTCTCTCGGGACCATACCAACTTCTTTTTCTCATCGGAAACTGAGAAGAAGTTGTCTTCTGAGTTGAGTGCCCTAAAGATAGAGCTTGGTCTCTGCCAGGCCGAGATGGAGGCTGAGCGTTAAACGCATCAGAAGGAGGAAAAAGCTCTTTGTGCCCGGGTTGTTGAGGCCAAGAAGCAGAGGGATGCTGCTATCCAGGAGGCTTTAAAGAATTCGGAGGCCATGAAGAACTTAGAGGCCACGAAGAAAGAGTGCAATGGTATTGTGGGTTCTTTTTGTTTCCTTATGTATTCAAACTTTCCTTTCTGCTGACTTGTTGTTTGGTGCCTTGTCCAGCTCTCCGAGTTGAAAAGCAGAAGCTCTCGGAGGGTATTGATGAAATGAAGACTCTTGTTCGTTCTAGTCACAACAAGGCTGAGGAGGTAATTACTCATGCTGAGGAAGAACTCGCGCTTGCTAAGTTGATTAGGCATGGAACTGATAGAGATCTTGTGTAGGCCCAAAAAACTATTGAAGACTTGTCTGGCAAGTTGGCGATGGCTACTGAAAACTAGAAAGCTTTGTGGAAATCCTTTCGTTCAGTAGCCGATGTTCTCCGAACTCCAGCGGATGATGGGCAATCTTGGGCTCAGTTACTTCCTCGAATTCCGACTCGTTTCCAAGAGTTCGTGAAGAGGTGCACCCAACTGTGTACCAAGAATGTCCTGGCCCAGGTTCAGGTTTTTGCTCCAGAGGCGCCTTTGTCCAAGATAGCAGAGGAAGCCGATAGTCAAGAATACATTGATGCTGTTGAGAGGATGGAGCCTGAGGTCGAAGACTTAGCCAGTAGAATTGTAGATAATCTTAATATTGTTATCTCTTCTCCTGATGATGACGCTTGATGTAATTGACCTTTATGCTCGCGCCTTGTAATATGACATTATACTTCTTTTTGAATGAAGATTTTTTGTTGATGTCTTCTTTGCTGGATGCCTTGTTTATTCTTTGGATGAGTTGTCCAAGTGATCAGAGTTACTTGACTTGCCGAGTACTTTGTCTTGCTTTCGTCTTTGCCATGTAAACAACTCTGCGTGTTATTTTGACAAACTTTCTTGATTTGTCGAGTACTTTTCTGTCCTTCTTCTGTGCCATGTAAACAACTCATTATATGTAGATCTTTGTGTTGACAACCTTTCTTGATCTGTCGAGTGCTTGTCTGGCCTTTGTCTACGCCATGTAAACAACTCGGTATAGAACGTTGTCTTGACAAACTTTGGGCTCTTGTTAGTACTGAAAGGACTTAGGACCGGAGATCTCGAGCGTCTTTAGCTTCTTCTTTTCAGCTTTTTTGCTTAACTTGAACTGTGTTTAGCATCTATCTCTTTCCTTAGTTGCAAAAACTTCTTAGGATCGGTAGGCCCCCGAGCACTTCATGGTTGAGTTCTGGAAGCCTTATCTTGCTCCTTCAGGTCTGAGTGTAGCCCTCGAGCCTCTTGCTTCTTGGCACAAGGAGCTAGAGGGTCTTGTCTTAAAGTTGCTCTGATTTATGCTTCAGACTTAGTTTCAGTCGCTTTGCTTTTTGTTTTAGGTGTTAGCTTGTTAGCTACCATCATCGATGGGCTCAAGCATCTTTTCAGCTATTTTGCTCTCGGCTGGGATGCTTAGGTGTGTTTTTAGCTATTTTGCTTTTTTGGTTTGGGTGTTAGCTTGTTAGCTACCCTCATCGGCGGTCTCAAGCATCTTTTCAGCTATTTTTCTCTCGGCTGGGATGCTCAGGCGTATTTTCAGCCATTTTGCTTTTTGGTTCGGGTGTTAGCTTGTTAGCTACCCTCATCGGCGGGCTCAAGCATCTTTTCAGCTATTTTACTCTCGGTGGGATGCTCAGCATATTTTCACCATTTTGCTTTTTGGTTTGGGTGTTAGCTTGTTAGCTACCCTCATTGGCGGGCTCAAGCATCTTTTCAGCTATTTTGCTCTTGGCCGAGATGCTCAGGCATATTTTCAGCCATTTTGCTTTTTGGTTCGGGTGTTTAGCTTGTTAGCTACCCTCATCGGCGGGCTCAAGCGTCTTTTCAGCTATTTTGCTCTCGGCCGGGATGCTCAGGCGTATTTTCAGCCATTTTGCTTTTTATTTCGGGTGTTAGCTTGTTAGCTACCCTCATCGGCGGGCTCAAGCGTCTTTTCAGCTATTTTGCTCTTGGCCGAGATGCTCAGGCGTATTTTCAGCCATTTTGCTTTTTGTAAACAATTCGGGGATAGCTATCATAAGATATATGTTGCCGGAAAACCATCTTTATTGATCATGATCGTTTGATAAGCCATAATACATATGTTGTCGAGGAACACCATCTTTATTGGTCGTGAACGTTGATCTCTTGTGGTTTGTACATGTATTCTTCCTTGAGTTGTTTTCATGCGTAGAATCTTCTTAGTTGGCTGATGTGCCATGTATTGTTGACTTCTTTCCCATCTTCAGTTATTAACTTATACGTGCCTGGTCCAGTGACTTTTGAGATAATAAAAGGACCTTCCCATGGACTGAGTAGTTTATGGCGTCCATCAGTTTTTTGTATTCTTCTTAGCACTAGGTCTCCGACTTGTAGTGATCGAGGCTGGGTATTCTTGTTGTAGTGGCGTCTTAATCCTTGGAGGTATCTTGCTGATTGAAGGGTAGCGTTTACTCGACTTCTTACATCTTTGTCGAGTTCTAATCTTACGGTGTGTTCTCGCTTCTCCATCGTCATCTTTGTTTCTATCCTTGGTGATGTCCAAATCAAGTCGGGCAGTAGTACGGCTTCGATCCGTAAACTAGGAAGAAAGGCGTAGTATCCGGTGGCTCGCTTATTTGAGTTTGTAGCCCCATACTACTTTAGGTAATTCTTTATTCCATTTTGATCCATAGTCTGCTAGCTCTTCATACAGTCTTGGTTTCAATCCGGCTAGTATGAGTCCATTGGCCCTTTCTACCTGTCCGTTGGCTTCTGGATGTGCGACTGATGCGTAATCTATGTCGAAGCCACAATCCTGTGCCCAACTTTTGAATTCCGTGGCTGTGAAGGGAGAACTTAAATCTATGATGATTCGATTGGGCATTCCGAAGCGGTGCATAATGTCTTGGATGAACTCAACTGCTTTGGCTGCGCTGTATTTTGCGAGTGGTTTGTATTCAATCCACTTGGTGAACATGTCAAATGCTACGAAGATGTACTCAAAACATCCCTTTGCTTTCTTGAGAGGTCCTACTTGATCCAGCCCCCAGCAGGAGAAAGGCCAAGCGGGTGGGATGCAGATGAGATTGTGGGCTAGCACATAAGCTTGTCTTGCGAACATTTGACAACCTTTGCATTTTCTGACAAGTTCTTCTGTGTCTTTTAGAGCTGTTGGCCAGTAGAATTCAGTGCGAAAAGCTTTGCCGACTAGTGTTCTTGAAGCGGCATGATTTCCGCAGCAACCTGAGTATATTTCATCTAAGATCTCTTTGCCTTCTTCAAACGAGACACATTTTAGGAGTACTCCTGACGATGCAGCTCTTCTGTAGAGCTTGTCCCCTACTAGGACATAGTTTTTGCTTCTGCGAACAACTCGAGTAGCTTCCTCTTTATCTGCTGGCAACTTATTCTCTTTGATATAATCAATAAAAGCCTATGTCCATGAAGTGTTGATTACCAGAATCTGGTTGCCTTTGGCTGTGAGTTCTGGGCTTGTCTCACCGGGTTGTTTGATAGAAGAAGCTGATAACTCCTCTATGAATACGTCGGGTGGGACCTTTGCCCTGTCTGATCCGAGCTTGGCGAGGACATCTGCTGCAATGTTGGAATCGCGCAGGACATGTAGAATTTCTAATCCTTGGAAATGTTTTTCGAGTTTTTGGATTTCAGAGCAGTAAGCACCCATGTTTTCTTTGGTGCAGTCCCAATCTTTGTTGACTTTGTTGATGACTACTGCCGAATCACCGTATACGAGTAATCGCTTGATTCCGAGGGTAATTGCCACTCGTAGCCCGTGGATGAGAGCTTCGTACTTTGCTTCATTGTTGGTAGCTTGCCATAATATCTGAAGGACATACTTGAGTTGTTTTCTGTCTAGAGAAATTAGGAGAACGCCCGCACCGGCTCCGCCAAGCTTGAGTGATCCATCAAAGTACATCTTCCAGTGGTCAAGGATTGTATTTGACATAGGTTGTTGAATCTCTGTCCACTCGGCAACAAAATCAGCAAGGGCTTGAGATTTGATTGCTTTCCGTGGGGTGAAATCGATGTTGAGAGCACCGAGTTCAACTGCCCACTTTGATATGTGCCCTGTTGCGTCTCTATTGTGTAAGATGTCTTCGAGTGGGAAATCTGTCACCACGGTAATCTTGTGGCTTTCAAAATAGTGGCGAAGCTTGTGTGAAGTGATCAATAGGGCGTAGAGTAGTTTTTGCACATGTGGGTACCGGATTTTTGATTCTGACAGTACTTCACTGATGTAGTATACGGGTCGTTGTACTTTATACACGCGCCCTTCTTCTTCTCTTTCTACGACTATCGCCGTGCTGACCACAGTAGAAGTTGCCGAAATGTATAGCATCATGTCTTCGTCTTTCTTTGGAGGTGTGAGAACTGGTGAGGAGGTGTGGTGTGCCTTAAGTTTCTTGAAAGCTTCATTGGCTTCTTCCGTCCACTCGAACTTGTCTATCTTCTTTAGTAGTTTAAAGAAAGGTAACCCTTTTTCACCGAGCCTTGAAATGAACCGATTGAGTGCCGCCATGTAGCCTGTTAGTTTTTGCACATCTTTGACGCTTCGAGGTGGGCCCATCTCTGTTATGGCTTGAATTTGCTTGGCGCTTGCTTCGATTCCGCGATGACTGACCAAGAATCCGAGTAGTTGTCCTAAAGGAACTCCAAATACACACTTGTTTGGATTCAATTTCCACCTCCACCTTTTCAGGTTCCTGAAGGTTTGTTTTAAGTCTTCAATTAGTGTATCCGGGTTCTTTGTTTTTACAACCACGTCATCCACGTATGCTTCTACGTTTTCGCCGATCTGATCACCAAGGCACGTTTGGATAGCTCTTTGGTAAGTGGCTCCAGCATTCTTGAGTCCAAACAACATGGTCTTGTAGCAGTAGGCATCGAACGGAGTGATGAAAGATGTCTTGCTCTGGTCTTGTTCTTTTAATGCGATCTAGTGATACCCTGAATAGCAATCAAGAAAGGATAATTGGGTGGATCCTACTATTGAATCAACTATCTGATCAATGCGTGGTAGCCCGAACGGATCTTTCGGGTAGTGTTTGTTGAGATCTGTGTAGTCGACACACATGCGCCACTCGTCCGTATTCTTTTTCTGTACTAGAGCTGGGTTTACTAGCCAATCTGGATGAAGGATCTCTCTGATGAATCTGGCTGCCATTAGCTTTGTGATTTCTTTTTTAATCGCTGCCTTCATTGATATCAATTCTGTGCTCAGCCAACTCTCTTGGGACACCTAGCATGTCGGCCGGCTTCAAAGCGAAGATATCTTTGTTGTCCCAAAGAAAGTTGGTGAGCGCGAGTTCCTATTTTGCCGAGAGGTGGGCGCTAATGGTTGCTGTCTTGGAGGGATCACCAGTGCCCAGGTCGATTTGCTTGACGTCGGCTTCTTTTGGTGGTGCGAGGATGCTGGACTTTTTAGCTGGTATCTCTAGTTCTTCTTGGCTTATTTCTACGACAATAGTGGCTATTTCTTTTCTACCACTGTCGGCTTGTGCTTTGGCTGCAATTTGGATTGCCTAAACGTCGCAGTCAAAAGCGCGCTTCAAATCACTTCGAAGAGAAAGGACACCGTTAGGTCCTGGCATCTTAAGCAGTAGGTACGGATAATGCGGTATTGCCATGAATTTTGCTAGTGCTGGGCGCCCGAGAATTGCATGGTATGATGAATCAAAGTCCGCAACCTCAAACTTGATGAACTCCATACGGTAGTTCGAGGGAGTTCCAAAAGTAACTGGTAGAGTAATTTATCCAAGTGGCATGGCTGCCTTGCCGGGCACTATGCCATAAAAAGGTGTACTTGTTGGTGTAATCATCCCGGCAAGTTGTAGTCCCATCTTCCTTAGCGTTTCTGAAAAGATGATGTTGAGTCCGGCTCCCCCGTCGATTAATACTTTGGTGACAGTCATACCGGCAATAGTTGGATCTAGAACCAGTGGGTAATGGCCTGCGTTTCCTACGCTAGTCCATTGGTCTTCTCTTGAAAATTGGATTGGATACTGTGACCAATTGAGATATCTTGGAGTAGCCGGTTCCGCTGCCATGATAGTTCGTAGTGCTAATTTTTCTTGATGTTTGCTTCTGGAATCTAGGGCCCCGGAGAAGATCACTGCTACCGTCCTCCTAGATTTTTGGAATCCCTTGTCTTCGTGGTTGTCCTCATATTTTTTCTGATTGTCTTCTTTGATGTTCTCCTTACTATCTTTTCTTGTGTATCGATCTTTGAAGGTGTAGCAATTTCCGATGGTGTGCTTTCCATTAGGGTGTAAGATGCAATGCATATTTTTAATGTCGTCATATCTTCTAGGTTTGTAAAACTTCTTTGATTTGTCAGCCATTGCCACGGTGTTGTCTGGTCTACGTTTTCTTTCCTGATGTCTGCTATTTCGATGATTTTGCTTGTCTCGGTTGTCTCGGTTGCTTCTATCCAGGAACCTATCTCGTGTCTTCTCTTCTGCAGTAATCATCTTTTCTACTGTTCGTCTGAATTCTTCATTGTTTCTCGGATTTTCTTTGCAGAAGTCTTGAAATTGCCACCTAGCCATGATTCCATGAGAGAAAGCTTCAATTACTTTTCGTTCGGTGATGTCATGTACTTGAGCTGGTAGTTCGCCGAATCATCGATAGTAATCTCTGAGGCTTTCACCTCCCTTCTGGTTGAGTCCTTTTAACTCTGCGTGGGTGATTGGGTGTGTAATGATCCCTGCAAAATTTTCACAGAAAGCTCTTTGCAAGTCCTCCCAATTTTTTATTGATCCTGGATTTAATTTGTCGAACCATTGGAGAGGCATGGTTTCTAGGGCCATGGGAAAGAACAGGGTCTTGATATCGTCGTGTCCTCTGGCTAGTTCAATTGATTGCGAATATACCCTGAGCCACTGCCTTGGTTCAGTCTTGCCATCATATTTAGAGTGGTTGGACGGTTTGAACTTGTGAGGTAGTCGTATTGACTCAAGTCTGTTTGCAAAACAGGGGAATCTATCGTGCGTTCCGGCTTCTTTGAATTCCGATTCGGCACCTCCTTCTGGCCAACTGTTGTTTTGTTGAGAGTAATCCTACGAGGCTATCTGGGCAGGCGCCCTGCTTCTGGTCTTTCTTGGTTGTTCAACTCGGTGGCTCTGACTATGGTCCCTTCTACTTTCTCTGTTATGACTTCCACTTGGTCCAAGTCTCTCGAAAGTGGACTTTCTTTTATTTTGATCTTCTTGCCTATGGGTCGTTGATCTAAAGGGTAGTCTTGAGTGGGTCCTTTCTTCGTGCGTCCTTAGGGCTGCTGACCGGAGAAAATCCCAGAGTTGTTCTTGTTTTCACTGGGATGTGAGGTCGCTCTGAGTTCTTCTAATGCTTCTCGGATCTTATCGTAGGGTGTATTTGCCATGCGTCTTTCTTCGACTTCTCGTTGTGATTTTCTTCTATCGTACTTGGCCAACTCTGACTCATATCTGATCCAAGCTTCCTTGCGCTGCCTAGCACGGTGTTGGCGTCCTTGCTTCAACTTGTTTTTTCTTTCTCTGGCTTGTTTCTGATTCTCGGTCTCACCATCATAGCCCTGGGCAAAGGGTGATATGTTGGATTCTGATTCATCCGATGACCTGACATCGGGCGCTTCTGGGGGGACCAATGGTGATCGAGGACGGCGAACCATGAGTACTTCCCGTGCACGAACTGTTCTATTATTGGTGTTAGTTTCCACACTGTCGGAGTTGCTGATAACTTTAGTAGAGGCCTCGAGGTCGCAGATCGAGTCTCCTTCTAGGTAGGGTAGAATTACCGTTGTCATCGTGTCGACCAGTCGGGTACTTCTATCCTTAGGAACAGAGCCCGGCTAGTGGACGATGCAGTCTTAAGATGTTATAGTTAGTACGAGACCTTCCTGAGCTCCCTTCAGTGGCATTCCGAGCACTGGATCAAGGAATCCTTCAGGCCATGTCTGATAAGATGTTGCCATGTTGTGGAGTCCGAAAAAAGGATCCGACTTCTTGAAAAGATTCTGCGTGTACTCCGAGTTGTATTCTTGATAGGTTAGGACTGCGTTCTTAAGCCCCATCGGAAAAGAACTTGGTTTCCCGAAAGAACTCGGATAAGACTCTATCTCGGATGTGGAGCCTGAGTTTGAGTCGGATACGCAAAGCCGCGAAACCTGAGTGGAATCGGTCATCACGAGCTGCGTGAATCTTCCGGTGATTTGATCTATCGTAGTCGTCGAAATAGAATAGTCTCCATGGTGATTCGAATCTTCGAGGAGACGGCTTTGGAGCTTGCCATTGTCGTCCACCTCGTAGATCCATGAGCCAAAAATGAAAGTTGATCCCATCGAGAAGATCATGCTGTCGAGGTCCATCGAGCTCTCGGATGCAAATTCACCGAAAGCCCCTACCTGGCGCGCCAGCTGCCGATGTTTTACCACCGATAGCCTACCACGGGGTTACCCGGGACAGTATGTTCGGGCTTCAGCGTATGCGGAACTTCGATGGTGAATGCAAGAGATAGTCGATTTATCTTGAGTTCAGGCCCTCGACTGTAGTCGAGTAATAGCCCTACGTCCAGTCGGTGTTAGCCTTTGCATTGGATTGATTGTGTGTTGTGGTGTCGTAGAAGTCGTGATCTCACCTCTAGGAACCCTGCCCTCCTTTATATAGTCGGGAGGTCAGAATTCTAGTCGGTTTACAATGAGAGTTTCTAGTAGGATTACAGAATAATACTACTACTAAGATTACATGGGGAAAATCCTAGTTAGACTAGATCTTCTCTCTTCCTTGCGGGGTATCCTATGGGTCCTGCACCGACAGTGTTCAGGTGGCAAAATTTTGGATTTTCCAAAGCATTTACTCAACAACAGGCACAAAGTGAACACTGAAGACTAAACCAATAAGTTCAAGCATATATAGGGGCAACTGTCACAAAACTAAATTTTCTAGGATGTGAAGTTTGGGGGTGAAGTTGTTGAAAAATATATGTATATGGTTCATAAAAAATAAAAAAGGTATTTAAACTGTATATTTCACACCTTAATTTGTTGAATTAATTTTGAGCAAATTCCCTAAATGCAACTGAAATTTATACCACTTCCCTCATTGCCATCGAAATTCTTCAATTCCCTTCACTGCCACTACTTCAATTTTCCATTCCCTTGGTTGCCATTTCTGTTAGTTGACCGCTAAGTTGGTGTGGTTTCAGACTTAAACAAATACTACTAGTTACAACTGATTAGATGTAAGACATACTGCTAAGCAATTGATATGCAACCAATAATGCAAGAGAATCTATTTGTAAACAGTAAATGTGAATATGCATGCTTTGTTTGTATATCTCTTAGTTCCGCTGGATGTTTTGCATAAGAGCCACTCTTGATGTGGATTAATGAAATTGGATGTTGTTTTGACATTTCAACATAATTCTCACTTCTTCTAAATGCATATATACCCACCACAACAAACACCACTTAGCATTAATGGCCACCAAAGGCGGATAATTTTGGTTGGACATGATCAACTTGTTAATCCAATTGCCAAATTGATATGTGTCCGCTTGTGCCGGAAACACGCCATTGCTTATTAGTTATTACTTCATGATAGTAAGTATGTATGCACTAAAAATATAATGTGATTATGTGCACATGAACAGAGAAGATGAAAGATCATTCATATGTGTTAATACATGTGGAAACACACATATATAGCTAATGAGTCACGAAAAGCAAGATATATGCAGCATAATGTACAGAAATCTCCCTGGAGAGGCCATCTCGGCCACGGTTTGCGGTGGGAGGTGGGTGTCGAGGGAGAGGAAGACACGTAGGTGGTGGTGTCAAGGACATCTATTCATGCGGAGGAAGACTAGACCTCCGAGGAGCAGCAGCTCTGCATGTTCAGGAACGGGAAGCAAGGGCAGTGGATTGATCGGAGGAGCTCCATTGCGATCTTGGTGAAGCTCATGAAAGGAAAGAGGAGGGAGCGGGGAGGAAAGATGGGGTTGGTTATTCTTATAGGCTACGCATAAGTGGTGGCAGAGCTTGAGTTGAGCTCAAGGCTGCTCCACACCGGCGGTGCAGTAGAACGGCGGTGGCGCGACACGGTTTTATTGCGAGGAAGATGAGGGAGTTTGCGGCGTAGGTGGACCAAAGGTCGACCCGAAGCCAAAAGAGGGAAGGAGATATGGGCCAACTATGGGCCAAAAGGAGGAGGACGCAGAGCACCGGGTGGAGGAAAATGGGGTGGGCTCGGCCCTAGTGTAGGAAAAGAAGGAGAGAAGAGGAAGAGGATGGGCTGGAAGTTAGGCTCGAGTGAGCAGAAGAAAAAAGATAGAAGGACTATGGGCCAGTATTGGAAATCGGCCTAGAGTTGATTGTGATTTGTGAAGTTGGAAGTTAATTTGAGGATTTTTCAAGGATTGGAAATATTCAAATTTGAACTAGATTCAAATTGAATATGATTTGGATGGGTCTAGGGTTTAGAGAAAAGCAATGCACTTTTGTGCATGTCCAAATTCAAAAATATTTAAACTATATTCTTGGGTGAGAGTATGCTTTCAAGGCACAATGATTTCTGATTTCGTGGAGAACATGCTCTACTTCAACGCGAGGTGGTTGTTATTCTGTTCCCACTTCAACGTGAGGTGATTGTTATTCTGTTATGGGAACGTGAAACACATGCTCCAAGTGCAAACGAAACATCTTCCCCTCTCATGCTCTCATCTAGAAATTTCACAAGTAGCTCGTCTAATCTCTACTACTTAAAAAAAAGTAAAAGGACACTTTTTACCGTCCGTCATTCCCCAAGGGCGGTGGATGGATCGGAGGACCTCCATTGCGATCTTGGTGAAGCTCATGAAAGGAAAGAGTAGGGAGCGGGGAGGAAAGATGGGGTTGGTTATTCTTACCGGCTACGCATAACTGGTGGCGGAGCTTGAGTTGAGCTCATGGCTGCTCCGCACTAGCGGTGCGGTAGAATAGCGATGGCGCGACGCGGTTTTACTACGAGGAAGATGACGGAGTTTGTGGCATAGGCGGACCAAAGGTTGGCTAGAAGCAGAAAGAGGGAAGGAGATATGGGCCAACTACGGGCCAAAAGGAGGAGGAAGCAGACCACCAGGTGGAGGAAAATGGGGTGGGCTCGGCCCTAGTGCAAGAAATGAAGGAGAGAAATGGAAGAGGATGGGCCGGAAGTTAGGCTCAAGCGAGCAGAAGAAAAAAGATAGAGGGAAATGAAGGAGAGAAGAGGAAGAGGATGGGCTGGAAGTTAGGCTCGGGCAAGCAGAAGATAAAAGATAGAAGGACTATGGGCCAGTATTGGAAATTAGCACAGAGTTGATTGTGATTTGTGAAGTTGGAAGTTAATTTGAGGATTTTTCAAGGATTGAAAATATTCAAATTTGAACTAGATTCAAATTGAATAGGATTTGGATGGGTCTAGGGTTTAGAGAAAAGCAATGCACTTTTGTGCATGTTCAAATTCAAAAATATTTAAACTATATTCTTCGGTGAGAGTATGCTCTTCAGGCACGATGATTTCTAATTTCATGGAGAACATGCTCTACTTCAACATGAGGTGGTTGTTATTCTGTTTCCGCTTCAACGCGAGGTGGTTGTTATTCTGTTCTGGGAACGCAAAATGCATGCTCGAAGTCCAAACGAAACATCTTCCCCTCTCCTGCTCTCATCCGGAAATTTCGCAAGCAACTCGTCTAATCTCTACTACTTAAAAAAGTAAAAAGGACACTTTTTACCGCCCGTCATTCCCCAAGGGCGGTGGATGGATTGGAGGAGCTCCATTGCGATCTTGGTGAAGCTCGTGAAAGGAAAGAGGAGGGAGCGGGGAGGAAAGATGGGGTTGGTTATTCTTACCGGCTGCGCATAAGTGGTAGCGGAGCTTGAGTTGAGCTCATGGCTGCTCCGCACCGGCGGTGCGGTAGAACATCGGCGGGGCGGTGGGGTTTTACTACGAGGAAGATGAGGAAGTTTGCGGCGTAGGCGGACCAAATGTGGACCGGAAGCCGAAAGAGGGAAGTAGATATGGGCCAACTACGGGCCAAAAGGAGGAAGAAGCAGACCACCGGATGGCGAAAAATGGGGTGGGCTCGACCCTAGTGCGGGAAATGAAGGAGAGAAGAGGAAGAGGATGGTCCAGAAGTTGGGCTCGGGCGAGCAGAAGAAAAAAGATAGAGGGAAATGGAGAGAAGAGGAAGAGGATGGGCCGCAAGTTAGGCTCGGACGAGCAAAAGATAAAAGATAGAAGGACTATGTGCCAGTATTGAAAATCGGCCTAGAGTTGATTGTGATTTGTGAAGTTGGAAGTTATTTTGAGTATTTTTTAAGGATTGGAAATATTCAAATTTGAACTAGATTCAAATTGAATAGGATTTAGATGGGTCTAGGGTTTAGAGAAAAGCAATGCACTTTTCTGCATGTCCAAATTCAAAAATATTTATACTATATTCTTGGGTGAGAGTATGCTCTCGAGGAATGATGATTTTTGATTTTGTGGAGAACATGCTCTACTTCAACGCGAGGTGGTTGTTATTCTGTTCCCACTTCAACGCGATGTGGTTATTATTCTATTTTGGGAATGCGAACCGAATGCTCCAAGTCAAAACAAAACATCTTCCCCTCTCCTGCTCTCATCCGGAAATTTCACAAGAAGCTCGTCTAATCTCTACTACTTAAAAAAAAGGAAAAGGACACTTTTTTCCGTCTGTCATTCCCCAAGGGCGGTGGATGGATCGGAGGACCTCCATTGCGATCTTGGTTAAGCTCGTGAAAGGAAAGAGGAGGGAGCGGGGAGGAAAGATGGGGTTGGTTATTCTTACCGGTTGCGCATAAGTGGTAGCGAAGCTTGAGTTGAGCTCATGGCTGCTCCGCACCGGCGGTGCGGTAGAACATCGGCGGGGCGGTGGGGTTTTACTACGAGGAAGATGAGGAAGTTTGCGGCGTAGGCGGACCAAATGTGGACCGGAAGCCGAAAGAGGGAAGTAGATATGGGCCAACTATGGGCCAAAAGGAGGAAGAAGCAGACCACCGGATGGCGAAAAATGGGGTGGGCTCGACCCTAGTGCGGGAAATGAAGGAGAGAAGAGGAAGAGGATGGTCCAGAAGTTGGGCTCGGGCGAGCAGAAGAAAAAAGATAGAGGGAAATGAAGAGAGAAGAGGAAGAGGATGGGCCGCAAGTTAGGCTCGGACGAGCAAAAGATAAAAGATAGAAGGACTATGTGCCAGTATTGAAAATCGGCCTAGAGTTGATTGTGATTTGTGAAGTTGGAAGTTATTTTGAGTATTTTTTAAGGATTGGAAATATTCAAATTTGAACTAGATTCAAATTGAATAGGATTTGGATGGGTCTAGGGTTTAGAGAAAAGCAATGCACTTTTCTGCATGTTCAAATTCAAAAATATTTAAACTATATTCTTGGGTGAGAGTATGCTCTCAAGGCATGATGATTTCTAATTTCATGGAGAACATGCTCTACTTCAACGCGAGGTGATTGTTATTCTATTCCCACTTTAACGCAAGGTGGTTGTTATTCTGTTCTGTGAACGCGAAACGCATGCTCCAAGTCCAAACGAAACATCATCCCCTCTCCTGCTCGCATTTGAAAATTTCGCAAGCAGCTCGTCTAATCTCTACTACTTAAAAAAAAGTAAAAAGGAAACTTTTTACCGTCCCTTATTCCCCAAGGGAGGTGGATGGATCGGAGGAGCTCCATTGCGATCTTGGTGAGGCTCGTGAAAGGAAAGTGGAGGAGCGGGGAGCTCATGGCTGATCCGCATCGGCGGTGTGGTAGAACAGTGGCGGCGGTTTTACTGCGAGGAAGATGAGGGAGTTTGCGGTGTAGGCGGACCAAAGGTGGGTCAGAAGCCGAAGGAGGGAAAGAGATATGGGCCAACTACGGGACAAAAGGAGGAGGAAGCAGACCACCGGGTGGAGGAAAATGGGGTGGGCTCGGCCCTAGTGGGAAATGAAGGAGAGAAGAGGAAGAGGATGGGTCGGAATTAGGCTCGGACGAGCAGAAAAAAAATAGTGGGAAATGAAGGAGAGAAGAGAAAGAGGATGGGCCTCAAGTTAGGCTCGGACGAGCAAAAGAAAAAAGATAGAAGAACTATGGGCCAGTGTTGGAAATCGGCCCAGAGTTGATTATGATGTGTGAAGTTGGAAGTTAATTTGAGGATTTTTCAAGGATTGGAAATATTCAAATTTGAACTAGATTCAAATTGAATAGAATTTGGATGGGTCTAGGGCTTCGAGAAAAGCATTGCACTTTTGTGCATGTTCAAATTCAAAAATATTTAAACTATATTCTTAGATGAGAGTATGCTCTTAAGGCATGATGATTTCTGATTTCGTGGAGAACATGCTCTACTTCAACACGTGAGGTAATTATTATTCTGTTCCCACCTCAATGCGGGGTGGTTGTTATTCTGTTTTGCAACGCGAAACGCATGCTCCAGGTCCAAACGAAACATCTTCCCCTCTCCGGCTTAATAAATAAAAAGTAAAAAGGATACTTTTTACCGTCCGTCGTTCCCCTCCGCTCGGTAGCCCTCGCTCCCATCCATCTCCTTCCATCCGATTCCCCTCCACACCTTCGAGCCGTCCCTCCGCTCATGCGTCCCCAATTCCACGCCGCCATCGCCTCCGCCAACGCCGCCATCCCACACGCATCCCAGCGTCGCGTCCCCAAGACAACAGAGCGTGGCGGCGGTGGTAGAAGCAGCACACGTTGGTCGCGGGGGTGGTGCGTCCCTCCACGGCGTGTCCCTCCCCCGCTGCCGGCACCGTCACATCCCTATCTCCATCGTCCCGCTCCAATTGCCAGCGCTGCTGCCCCGGACCAGACGCCATCGCCTGCATCGTACGCCATCTGCCCAATTTGCCACGATGTGGTAGCTGCCCTCCTCCCCGTCCATTTGCAACCATGGATGTCTATGTGCGGCGGCAGCTCCAATCGGCGGGAGTGGCGATGGCCCGAAAATGACCCAGCGGTGGCATCTCCTTTTTTGCGACGGTAGCACCCCTCTGCACCGGCGACCTCGCCTGGAGCAGTCGGCCGGTGATGGCGTCAGGTCCAGGGGAAAGCCGTGGAGAGACCCCGACCAGGTCTGTGGCATCGCGGCGGCAGTTGTGCTTGGCGCTTGAGGTTCCCTACCAATCCCAATCTGTGCCTAATCCTGAGGTGAGTACTCGTTCAAATCCACGCATCCCCTTCAGGGTTGGCATTCGTTTTTTATGTTTTGGTCGTCCAAATTTCTGATTGATCCATGGACGAGGAACGGGAAGTTCCAGTTGTTTATTTGGTGTGAATGTAGATTCCATTGATATGAATGATTTACTTATCTTGCTATTAGATTATCCCAAAATTTCCCCAATATCCACACTACATTGTTTCCCCAACGCCTGCCTGCCATCCGTCCTGTGATTGCCACATGTGTGCATGCTGGAGTTTTTTGCAATTAGGTTCCTGCTTCACTCTGCATCACTGGCCGGATGTTTTTGTTGTGTCGTGAATCACTGTTTTGATAGATAATTTATATGGTGGCATAGTATATACTAAAAAACAATGCTCATCATTCTGGTCACCACATTTTTTTCGGCAACGAGCTCTCTTTGTCCGAACAGAACCTAATCTATCTCATTCTGTTTATTTCATCAAATTTGGTTACTGATGGGTTTTCTTGGAGTAGAGAATTATTCTGACAGATTTCAATGTATCATGAAACCTTTGTAAATTTTCATATCATCTACTGTTAGTTCATTTCATGAGAATTATTCTGACAGATTTCAGGTGTTGGGCAAATAAAAGGGATATGCCTAGCACTATCACATCAAATTTTGCTACACATTCGACACCAAGCAATATTTTGAAGCAGTGCTAGCAAATGTATCAGAATTCACAACTGTAGCTGTTCTTACTTTTGTGGTATCATTATCCTGTGGCATGCAAATTAAGGATTAGGCTGAATTTCCTTTCTTTTCGATCTCCAACTTTTGGACCCTCCCTTACATTTTTGAAATTTTACTTATTCCTTTAGGTTTTATTATTCAAGGATGGGTGCAAGCTTCTTCACTAACAAGGTTGTGTTTGATTCACTGGCACAAATGAAAATCTTAATATTATAACAGAAATAGCAAAACTTGTTCCTGTAGTGTGTGATACAGTGTGAAGGTACTTTGCCACGTTCCTCCTTTTATGTAAGATGGATATTAGCATGAAAAGGTATGGCTGTTGACATGAGCTCTGATATTTAGAGGTAATGTCACATTGTATGATTTATTATCAGGTGATTTCATCATTTATTTTAAGTAATAGGAGAAAAATTATGCTTTACTTTCTGATTGAGTGATATAAGTTTGAGAGAGATTTTTCAAGTTCATCACAAGTGTCACTATTTTTAGCCAATGAAACTATTTTTATTGGTTCAAATATTCAAGCATGCTACGTTTACTTACAAGAAATGAAATTCCCATCGTTACTCCACAAATAGTGGAGTTAACAAGCTAATTGTTGTAGGATGCATTCTGTTTTCTTTTATAAATTATGATTCTTCTTGATAATACCATTTGTATATATCATTCTATTATTAATGGCAGAACCATTGCTATGTTTTACTAAATCTCGTAATTTGCCGGCTTTGGTTTGTTCAGGGATAAAACAGCACTTTGCGTTTGCACTACAGGCTATTTTCCTGAATGTCTCCAGTGGCTTCAAGTTGATGGAGATGGAAGGAGATCTGACCATAGGTCATAGCTGCTTCCATTTACACAAGGTAATATCTTTAATATCTTTGATGGGTGATTATGTTATGCGGGAAGGCAAAAGGAAGGACTAAACATGAACTAATCTTTGTTCTTTCTTATAATGTTTTTTGTTCTTATGGCAATGGCTGATACCTAATCATGCAACAGTTGTACACTCACCTACATTGCAGATAGTATTCTTGTGCTTACATTGAGTTTACAAGTCCAACAATCCTTGAAAATTGGGTTGCCTTATTACATGTTACCAAAAGTGAATGATCTCTTAGAAAAGTGTGACAAAACTTAGGATGATTGGAAACTAAATGTGAAAACTAAATTATAAGGTTTTGCTGTTGTATATCCCATGATGTTTAAAGTACCTCCTTTTCTTCTACAGGATAGGGCATGCTGGAAGTAATGGCCTTCATGGTTATCCCTTCAGTGGCTTCATTCGGTTATGGAATACATTGTGAGTTTCTATTTCTGCTTCATTCTCTTCCAGTTCCTGAGTCCATAATTGGTTAACATAATTATCTGCAGATTGTAAATTTGAGTGTCTTTCCTTTTTAACAGTTACTGCCTAGCTTCTAGACACAAATGTTAATAAAAGGATGAATAATTGGATGGAATTTCCTTGCAGTGGGGACTAGACAGTGGTGTTTGTTCAAATGTAACGTATTAGAATTAAAGTTGTAGCTCCATTTTTTATACACGTTAAATACATGAGCGCATATATTTTTTAATTGCAAAGCAAAACAATAATGTGTATGCTCCCCTCCCTTCCATTTGCATGGCTAGATGCAGGTTAAGTTAAAGATGCAGGCACCATTAACCATTTTGTTGTCGGCTGCATTCCCTGTCCCTCAACTGAGACATCTCCTGGGTCTCCATTCAGTGAAATTGCTTGGACAAAGGTGCATGCATACCATCAAAAGTTTAATAGGTATACTGTGCTTGTCTCTCGTTCTGATATTTTGAGATCTTCAAAAACCACAGAAGTCATTCACCAGTTTTTTTTTTTTTAAACAAAACCACAGGATTCATTCGCTGGCGTAGCTAGTGCTGTCAAGTTAGCATCTTTCCTTGAAGAAATGGATACCAAAAAAGAATTAAACTTAAACCTGATAACCAAATTTATCGTAAACTAAGGAAATTTAGCATCTAAGGAGGCCCTGGCCGCCTACTTGCTGGCCCTGAAAACCTGCGATATGAGCTAAGAGTTATCTTCGAAGAACTGGAAAGATGAGGCGGCGCGCGGTACAAGTGATCGAGTTGTATGTGCGCATGGACGATCCATTCAAGAAAGAGTACATTTCTGGCGGCACAAGCTTTGGCATATAACCAGGGAAGGTCGGCAAGCAGATCACCATGCACCTTCAAATGTACGTGTATATATGTGGCCAAGAAGCTAGCTCTCAGCTGCCTATAAATTTCCTAGGAATCTTGCATGCAACCATACCATCTCAGATCTGTGACAACAGTTCAAAATGGCGGCCATACTGGAAGCACACTGCTTCCCTTGGCCTTCGCGGCCGTCATCATCCTGCTCGCCGCCGCACCTTCCGACAGGCCACCCAAGGCCCAGGGGCCGAAAGACCCGCAGCCACCGCGGAACGACAAGCCCAAGCCAATGAAGGTCAAGTGCAACGACCGCAAGCTCTACCCTTACTGCTCCGGCAAGCGGATGGAGTGCCCCGCCGCGTGTTCCCAGTCATGCTACGCCGACTGCAACTCCTGCAAACCCGTCTGCGGTGAAAACCCGTCGCACCAAATTCCTAACCTTCGATTCTTTTGTGAAATTAACGTGATGCATGATGCATATATACTGCAGTGTGCAGCGTTCCGGGGGCGTGCGGCGACCCGCGCTTCATCGGCGGCGACGGCAACGCCTTCTACTTCCACGGCCGCAGGGACGCCGACTTCTGCGTCCTCTCCGACCGCGACCTCCACATCAACGCCCACTTCATCGGCAAGCGCGGCGCCGACGGCATGTCCCGGGACTTCACCTGGATCCAGGCCATCGCCGTCCTCTTCGACGGCGGCCACCGCCTCTACGTCGGCGCCCGGAAGACCGCCGCCTGGGACGACGACGTCGACCGCATGGAGCTCGCCCTCGACGGCGAGCCCGTGCGCATCCCTCATGAGACCGACGCCACGTGGACGTCCACCGCCGTGCCGGCACTGTCCGTCACCCGCACTAAGGCGGCCAACGGCGTGCTCGTCGCGCTCGACGGCAGGTTCAAGATCAGGGCGAACGCCGTGCCCATCACCGAGGAGGAGTCGAGGGTGCACCGGTACGGCGTGACCGCCGACGACTGCCTCGCGCACCTTGACCTGGCCTTCAAGTTCGACACGCTCACTGGCGACGTGCACGGCGTTGTCGGCCAGACCTACCGCTCCGACTACGTGAACGGGCTCGACGTCAAGGCCTCCATGCCCACCATAGGAGGGGAGAGCAACTTCACCACGTCCGCCTCTTCGCCGCCGACTGCGCCGTCGCGCGTTACGCACCTGCTTGTCACCATGACGATGATGCTGGTTTTGCAATGGTGTGAGATCGAGCTCGCTGGCCTTACCTGTGCCAGCGGCATGAGTGGCCAAGGCGCGCGTGGTGTGCCAGAAGTAATTGAAGTGTACTTGTGCTTATACTATATACTGCAAGCCCGAGAGGCCGGTGGGTATACTATGATGTTGTTGTCAGAGTTGTACCAAGCATGCATGTTTGCATGGTCATGAAATCCACAGCAATAAACTTACCATTGATTGATGTATTAATTATTAAAGAGTGAATTATAATATAATTGACATCAGTGGCATATATTTTCTTGCACCCTTTTTGAATGAGTTTTTCAAATATATTTGTAAGAAAACTATTTCATGTTTAATCCATTTGTACAATCCTTTTAACAAAATTATTTATATAAAAAGGAGCTGATGTACAAGTATTGAGGGAAGAGCAACAGTACAGAAGCTCAGCAAGAACGAGCTGATGTACAAGTATCGAGGGATGTGCAAGGAGTAACTGAAGGTGTACCTCTACTTATTATATACTGCAAGCCCAAGAGTTGGGTAAACTATGTACTATGATGTTGTCATGAAATTTGCAGCAATAAACTTACCATAGATTGATGTATTCAAGAGTGAATTCTAATAAAATCGATATGGGTGGCATATATTTTATCGCACCCTTTTAAATAAGTTTTTTCAAATATATTTCTAAGAAAAATATTTCATGTTTAATCCATTTGTACAATCCTTTCAACAAAAAAAAGTTTACATAAAAAGAAGCTTATGTACAAGTATTGAGGGAAGAGCAACAGTACAGAAGGCATCCGGTCAAATAATTTAGAAAAGACGAAGGGAGAGCTCGAGTTGATTTTTACACACTGCTTAGTATGCATAGTACAAACAAACTATCAAAAACAAGCTTCCTGCCATTTTTCTCAGCCTAGGATGTTGTAGCATTGGGTGGGTGTGACTATAGGAGGAGCGAAAAGGGAAAATAGAGGCAAGTGCCGTACGCTTCCTACTATGCAGGCTGCGGTGGACTGAATCTGTGGTGGGCCATTTCTTTATTTTTCTAGTGGCCCATTTTATCCTTATTTTTAACGGATCAAATTACTACTCTACTAGCTTTCCTAGTTCTATATCATCTTTTCTCATCTCAAAAGTGAGTGTTATATGCAATATGTTTAGTTTCACTTTGTTGTTTCTTATTTTGTATTATCTTGTTTTCTTCTCATTTATATTTTTAATATATCCTTCGTATTTTTATATTCTATTAAAGTATTTTAAAAGGGAGTTTCTTTTTAGATGTGATGCCTTTTATTAGCTTTATTATTGTTTATAATTGTTCCACAATATAATTTTATTTTTTGATAACCCGATTATATTATTATTTAACATTTAAAAAATGTTCTAATTCTTATTTATCACTTTAAATTTATGCTATATTTGTTTTGTTCCAATCGTGAAATCTCTTTTTTTTTACTTCCAAAATTTTTTGCATGGTTCATTTTATAGATTTCTTTCCTTTTTTCCATGTTTTTTTCCCAAAAACATTACCATTGATGAGATTCGGGCACTGACCATGATTTGATATGCTATAATATCTTTTGACATGCTAGACGGTACATCAGTTGCGTTTCCCAAATCCCATCAATGACTGGGACCTGTTTGTTCTAGATTCTGGACGCTTTTGGAAATTCTACACAAGTTGGCACGGCGCCGCCGACGCGCACCGGCGGAGGCTAGCTGCCGCTGCACCCGGTCGTCCGTTGCCTTGGTCCTCCCGTGGCTGGCGCCGATCGTACCGGCCGGCGAATGGACGACCACGGATCGCTCGCAGTCGCAGTCAGAACGAGCAATCCCGTACACATGACGGCCACGAATCTGAAGCAAAATCACACAGTATTGCTAAAGTGCAGGTACCTGCATTATAATTGCTAGCCCTTTCTCGCCGATCTAGATTAAAAATGAAAGAGTTTTCAGCGCCGCAAAACGAACCAAGACGTAACCACGTGCAAGATAATCTCAAGGTCACATATATAGGACACGTGTGTCATTTGGTGTCACCGTATGCGCGTGGCCAATATGACACGTGTCGCACTCGATGCTTGACTTAGCTGGCAACTTGGGCAAACAATACAAACATGAGTGTTGATGCCACAGTGATAGTGGGCTAGGTCAGCAGTGATGTTCTAGATGCTTGACTAATTACTTGCCGATCTGTAATAGAAAATAACAGCACCTATTCAGTCTGACTAAATCATTAGTGATGCTCTGTCAGTTCAGTATCCTTATCCTTTTATCTTATGGACTCGGACATAATTAAGGTTCCCGAGAACAGATCGGACATAATTGTCAGATAGTGAGAGAGAGATGAGAAGAATGAAGATCTATCCCCTTTGGCGACGAACAGGATTCAGAGATTCCTGACCTTGCCAGTTACTGTAGCTCGTCTGGCACGGGCGTACATTTTCAGTTGTCATCGGTCTGTAGCCTGCACAGACTCTGCAATCACTTGTTGCAGAGTAAACTACTTGAAAAACAATTTGTGCCCAGGAGGATGGTCAGGTTTCTGCAAATATACAATCTCACACTAGCAGGAACAAAAATACAAAATGCAAGAAAGTGGTCCTGGATGCTTTGCTGTCAGAGAACTCCGATGGCATGCATTTGTTCTTGCTCATCGAATCATATGCAGGAGAAAAGGCGGACGGCACTGAGCTGAGAATCGAGATTATTTTTCTGAGCAACTCCACAAAGCTCATTCATGTGAGGTGTAGAGAGCTAAAGAATCGAGAATTATTGGTGCCACCTTATACTTTGCAGTCAGAACACGTGCGGATAAACAAATGGCGCTACTACTTAACAAGCACGTTTTGCAGGTCACGTCTGATAACAACACCCATTCTATCCAGTAAGGATAAAAGGAGGCATGTGAGAGTGAGGCTGTAGGAATGGACAATGGATGGAAAGAGCGAAACAAATCTCACCGACCGGGAGTGCGTTTCAACTTTGTAACCATTCAAAGTTTGAAAAGCTAGCTCCATTGATCGCCTCAGATAGTTGTGAACAAGTAGCCAACATTTTTTCCTCAAATGACTGGACACAAATTGTGAGAAGATTCAGCAACTAGCCAATGCAATGCTATAGAAATTACACATGTCATGGGCGTGTGTGTCGTTTTCGTTGGGCACCTTTTGTAACAGCTGGTTGTTTTCTTGTGTACAATGTGGCCCCTAATATCTCCTCAAGTTTCAATCCATTCTGGCAAAGCAAGCTGTCGACTGGGCACCAACTAGGATACGGTATGCTAATATTTTTTTGACATGCTCAATCAGTTGCGTTTCCCAGATCCCATCTATGACTAATTGTGTCGGAAAAAAGGTAAACAATCAACAATTGAGGTATTAGGTTTGCGTAGATGATTCACTGTCAATGACGCGGGCGCACTGACATTGAACTGACCATTAAACTATGAACAAAATGATATCGGCTACTACATTTCAAGCCACCTTGTTTGAAATATGGAAGCTGGAAAAGGGTTTATAAGATTCAAAGAAAAAAAAGACACTGCCAAATGACGCTGGGGAAAAAACAGGGCAACCGAAAACAGAGACTTTCATGTTGATAGCATATTCCCTCAGCCATTTTAGGAATTTGGTGTCAATTTCTGCAGCATGTTTAAAAACTGAGTTCTTATTCTAACATATGACTACTCTTCAACTCGACAATAAGAAAAACAAGATGTAAAAGTCCACTTCACATCTACTAAAATTTCAGCAGCATCTGAAGAACGTTACATTTACTGACTACTGAGGGAGACGAGACAAATGTAGTAACCCTTCGTTTTCACAACATCATCTCTTCACCTGCCAGCACGAGCACTGCTCGTAAATACCGTCTGTATTTCCTTCTAAAGGCAATCACCTGCCATTTCTCTGAAGATAGATCTGTATCAGTATACAGAAAGAGGCAGTCAACATCAGTCACTGCAGTTTCGCAGTTGCTTCTTGTGTGCAAACTAAAACTGTCCTGTGGATCCTACATGGATCTGTCAATGAAATTAACAGATGCCGCAAATTGAATGAACATAGGGACCATTTTGCTGCTGTATATGTACAGTTTCCTTGGTTATACGACTAATCTGCTGAGGCAATTGTGGCTATGGCACTGATTTCTCGTCAGGAATTCAGGATGGTCTGAAACTCTGAATCTACTACACCTAGGATATTGAAACGTTGAAACCGAGGTCCAGAAAGAAAAGGGAACTGAATCACGGAATGGAATATGCAAGGTCCATATGCAACATCCTGAAGATGATAAGAACTGTTAGCTAACAGGCCAGTGGACTCACCAAGCAGTAGTGATAACAGTATGGATTTCACAGTTAGTTCTGTTTCAGCGTCAGAAAAGGAACAAAGCGCACATCAAATGGATCGTGGATGGAACTTCTGAATGGAACTTTCGATTCAACTTGCTATCTCATTCGGTCATTCCCTCTTCTTCTTCTTCTAATTAGTCTATGTACATTTCATCGCCTTTTTCGATCTACTATCTAATTTTTTTTAAACCAACCAAGAATCTCTACTTTCTAGCTCTCCTAATACTCACTGGGAGCCCGCCGCTGATGGACGCGGTGAGCCCAGACACGAACTTTGGCGCGCAGGCTCCGCTGCCACTCTCCCCGACCACCTCGACGTCGAACGCCCTCACCACCGCCACGGAGACCGCCTTCATCTCGGTGATGGCGAGCTTCTTGCCGAGGCATACGCGGAGGCCCGCCTGGAACACCGGGTACTTGTACAGGCTCTCCGGCACGAAGGACCCGCCGGCGCCGGTGAGCCACCGGTCCGGGCGGAACTCGCCGTGGTCGGCTCCCCAGATGCGCGGCATGCGGCCCATGGCGTAGGGGTGGTACATGACGCGCGCGCCGCTGGACACGTAGGTGCCGTCGGGGAGCACGTCGGCGGCGGCGCAGAACTTGGAGTCGAACTGCACGGGCGGGAACATGCGCATGTTCTCGTAGAGCACCGCGTGGGTGTAGTGCAGGCCCTTGAGGTGCTCGTAGGTGACCGGCGTCGAGTCGTCGCCGGCCTCCGCGCGCATGGCCGCCGCCACGTCGGGGTTCTTGGACAGGAGCATGCAGAGCGTGGTGAGCGCGGAGGACACCGTGTCGCGCCCGGCGAGGAGGAAGCTGACCACGATGTCGCGGAGGTACTTGTCGTCGACGGCGTGCGAGTCGCCGGCGGAGGCCATGAACCGGGACAGGAGGTCGTGGCTGTTGGTGAAGCCAAGCTTCCGGCGCTCCCGGATCATCGCCGCCGCCAGCTCGTCGACGAGCTTGATGGCCTTCTTGAGCTCCCTCTCGGACCCGATATTGAGCAGGCGCTTCATCCTCCACAGCAGCGGCGACGCCGCCGCGCCGCGCATGGCGCAAAGCCGCGTCGCCGTGTCGAACGCGTCAGCGAGCTTGGACATGGGCATTTCGCGCTCGAGGCATCCCGGGTCGAGGCCGAAGGAGATCTTGCAGATGGTGTCGAAGGCGAAGCGCCGGAACACGTCCTGGAGGTCGACGACGGCGCCCCTGTCGGCGGCGTCAGCGAGGACGTGCATGAGGCAGGCCTCCACCTCCTGGGCGATGATCTTGTAGGCGTAGGAGCGGACGGCGACGCTGCCGAGCTCGAGGCTGGCCATCTTGCTCTGGTGACGCCAGGCGTCGCCGTCGACGTTGAAGATGCCGCCGCCGAGGAGGTCGCCGAGGAGCGCGGCGAAGGTCTTGCCCTTGGGGAAGTTGTCGAAGTTGGTCTTGAGCATGTACTCGACGTTGGCCGGGTTGGCGGTGACAGTGCAGCCGAGGACGTGGACGTGGACGGTGCCGGTGGGCGATTCCCGGAGCAGGTGCGCGTACCAGTCGCCGAGGTTGGTGAAGTCTCTCGCCCACGACCCGGTGAGGTACGCCCGGCAGACATGGCAGCTGCACCATGGCCACCGGCGCACGAGCAGGAGCACCACGGCCAGCGCCACCAAGCAGAAGGAGAAGGCTGAGAAGGCCATGCCCGCGCACTGCGCTGCCCATGGCAAGCCCGTGGCGTCCATGGCGCTTGTTTCTAGCTAGAATTGGCTAGTGGAACAGGAGGGGAGCAGGTCGGGGAGAGCGGCAGAGAAGGAGAGGAAAATGTGAGTTTGTGCGGCACAGGCTTTGTCTATATATAACGTGGGTGGACCGGAATTCAGCACATGCAGCACGTGCGCTTTGGCTTAAACAAACGTTTGTCTAAACCTTTTCCCTTTTCCGTGTACTACACACAGCTCATGTCCCCGCCATTCCGCAGCAGTTGATGACAGTTGGGTCCACATCGCCGAGGAGGGCGGAGAGAGGAAAGAGAGGAGCTTGCCACCCAAGAGGCCAAGAGTGCAAAGTTTTTTTTAATGAACGGCCGCATGTGCTATTTATAAATTGATGTCTTTTTTGAAATTAAATAAATTGATGTCTCAGAAAAGGCATTAAGGAGTACTATTTGAAATATAGGAGATTAAAACTTTGGGAGTTGCTAAAATTCAGGTGCCTTAATTTTAGATTTTTTTCAGACAACGGTTATTACACATATTTTATGCTAAAATTGTAGTTTTAGTTTGTTGCAATTTTTGTTGGCATAATCTACAATTTTAGGATTTGAGAATAAAAAACTTGATAGACAAAATCACAAACCTGACAAATCTAATATATATTGACACAAAGACAATTCACAATTTTTTTCTATAGTTAGACGAGGACAAAAAAAAAATATGTTGTAATACAAAAACAATTAACAAATCACAAGAGGACAGATTACAAGATGATTGAAAAAATTAGAAGAGGGAGAAATCGAGGAAGCTGATAAATCCAGTGTCCTGCTACAGCTAGCGTGTTTGGATAAAGATCTGATAGGTAAAGCTGGCCAATAAAAAGAATACATCATCACCAGCACAAGCTACGGGTCTACGGCATAAGATCAGACGGACGAGCCGTCGCCTAAACAAACGAAGCATTTCGGTCGACCGATATATAGGAAACATGTAAAACTTTCAACCATATTATGGGTTTTGATGAACATATGTCTAGCCTGTTTTAATACCCATTTACAAGTATCAGTTCAGTTGGGATCCCCAGTGCAATAAAGTAAACTGTAGCACCTTCTTTCTTCATGGGTCACTCACTCCAACCCATGAAAGAAAGGTGGGGAGGCCTTGGACACCTCTCAAAAATTGCTCTATTAAGGGGGAAGATTTTGGTCTTAAATTCTTTGGTGGAGAGGTTGTAGACGGTAAGAAAATGCTATTCCACACTTTTTTTTGAAGTTTTAATGGTTGGTTAGTGAGTAATTAGAGTTTTGTTTTTCTCTCTCTTCTATGTTGCTTGAGCTACTTATGAAGTAAATTAGACCCAAGTTTTGAATGTACTAGGGTAAATTAGGGAGGGGAACAAGATTATACCCTTATTTGGTCCATATTTCTTGATTTTAGTGTACAATTAGTTAGTTTTATGGATATTTCATGTGCATGTAGATCTAGATCTTGGGTTTGGTTTTTTTTATTAATTTTGATTTTGTAAATTTGTGTTTGATGAAATTGGACTAGGGTTTGCATGAAAGATATTGGGTAAAATATAATTATTGCTAATTGTTGTCTTTGAAATTGTTTATTGTAATCAACAAATATGTATTTTAATTATTTATGGATAAATGGGCCATTAATAATTTTTCTTCTACCATGGTGTGTTTGTATGCTTCATGTAATTATATTTGATTTATATTCATATATATCTGAAGTATATACAATTATTCTCAAGTAATTATTAATTTGATTCATTTTTATAAATATCTGAATAAGTAGTCTTTTAATGTTTGTTTTGTTGTTATTTTAAAAGATGGAGTACATGAACTCTCGGATGTATGGTTCGTTAAAGTTCAAGGCAGGTTTCCGTGAAGAGATGAATAAATTTATTAAAGCCGCAAAGAAGCATGCAACGACATTGACATAGAATAATGATATAATTATTTATCCCTGTAAAGATTGCAAGAACCGTATGGCATGGACAGATGTGACTATCATCAGATCATATTTGATTATACGAGGATTTGTTGAGGACTACACAGTGTGGATTCATCATGGTGAAACGGTTATTGTTAACTATGAGGATGAGGAGGAATACGACGACGAAACCCTAGAATCCCTATCCCAATATTCAGCAAAGCTTGATGCACGAATGGATTCGGAGTTTGACAATGAATAAGGTGGTGATGCTGGTGGTTGGGATGGTAACGACAAAGGTGGTGCCAATATTGATGGTGGAGCACGTGTCGGGGATGAAGATGATTTGGAGGACATGATTCGAGCCCTTGAACCAGAGATTTTACTAAATAGCTCGAAAGATCTAGAAAATTTAGAAATGGTGGCAAAAGCATCGAAGGAGACTGTGTATGGTATTGAAAAGGGCTGTCCGACATATTAGACATTGCTACGTTTTGTGCTTGAGCTACTCATCCTAAAGGCTAAGTATGGCTAGTCAGACTGTAGTTTCAATGATCTATTGCATCTCCTGTCATGGGTGCTGCCACAACCAAACTCAGTTCCCGCCAACACATACCAAGCGAAGAAGGTCATAAGTCCATTGACAATGGGGGTTGAAAAAAATCCATGCATGCCCCAACCACTGTATACTTTTTCGTGACGACACGTTCAAGTCACTGGATAAATGTCTCTGGTGTGGGGCCAGCCGATACAAGAACAATGACCTTTACGGTAGGGACGAAGCCTCCACGGGGAAAAAGAGGATTAAGAAGGGTACAAAAAAGGTGGTACAAGAATCTCAGCCCCTAGAGGACACTCCATTAGGCAACGATGCAAAGCAGAGAAGAATTCCTGCCTTGGTAATGTGGTACATGCCAGTGACCGACCGCTTAAGATGTATCTTCCTAAACCCTAAAGAAGCCACACTCATGACATGGTGGGATGATGAGCGCAAGGTGGATGATGATAAGATTGCACACCCGACTGATTGTAGTCAGTGGCAAAGGTTCAATGAGAAGCATAAAGAATTCAGCGATGACACAAGGAATGTACGTTTTGGCTTGAGCACCGATGGAATGAATCCCTTCAATAAGAGGATGAGCGACCACAGCACTTGGCCAGTGATCTTGACCATGTACAACATCCCAACATGGTTGTGTCAGAAGAGAAAGTACCTTCTCCTCACTATTCTTATTTCTGGCCCTAAACAACCAGTCATTGATATAGACGTGTTCCTCGAGCCTTTGATGCAAGAAATGGAGAAACTATGGAGGCATGGGGAGCCGATGTACGATACGTTCCCAAAGGAGGACTTCATATGTAGAGCAATAATATTTGTTACTACCAATGATTACCCCGCGTTGTTTGCTTTGTCTGTACAGATCAAAGGGAAGATGGGATGCTTGGTTTGCTTGGATGGTACTACATGGGTGTACCTAGATGCATCCAAGAATATAGTTTACCTAAGGAACCGACGCTTCTTAAAGATAAGTCACAAGTACCGCAGTAAATTATTCTTTAGATTTCAGGACAACACCCCGGAGATTGAACCCCCTCCGAAGAGACATCATAATGGAGAACACGTGTACAAAATGGTGAAAAACATACGCGTCGTTTATGGAAAGAAGAATCCGGATGGGACGAACAGAGATAGAAGCACACCTCCTATCGAAGGCGTACCTTTCAAGAAACAATCGATCTTCTTTCAGTATCTGCCTTTTTTACCAGACTTGGAGGTCCCCCATGCCATTGATGCTATGCACGTGCAGAAAAATGTCTTTGAGAGTCTCATTGCTACCTTGATGGACACAGGCAAGTCAAAGGATGGTCTGAAAGCACGGAAAGACATGGTGCAGCTAAATATGATGCCACAGCTTCACCTGGTACCTGAGGCTAATGAAAAATACACTCTGCCCGCGACGTGCTTCAACCTAACACCAGACGAGAAGAGAGTTATATGCACTTTTCTGAGGGGGGTCAAAGTCCCCACTAGATTTTCAGCAAATGTGAAGAAGTTAGTGTCGATGAAGGACTTGTCAATAACACACTGCAAGGCTCACGATTGTCATGTGATGCTGACAGTGTTTCTACCTATTGCAATCAGGGCTATAAAGCTAGAGTTCTTGAAAATGGCCATCACCCGCATGTGCTACTTCTTTGCGAAGATCTCACAGAAGACGATTGGCAAGCAAGAGCTGAGTGACCTACATGAATTTGTGGTGGAGACACAAAACCAACTAGAGATGTGTTTACCTCTTGCTTTTTTGATATAATGCCACATCTCATGATTCACATGGTTCATCATATACAGGCACTGGACCCTTGCTACTTGCATGAAATATGGTCCTACGAGCGGTTCATGTCGGTTCTAACTTGATACGTGCATAATCGAGCATACCCAGAGGGCTCCATGATAGAGGGTTATAATACTAAAGAAGTCGTCGAGTGCTATCAAGAGTACCTAAAAGTACAGAAAGGGATTGGTAAACCCGATTCTCGTCACAAGGGTAGGCTGGCTGGGAAGGGCACCAGTGGTAGAAAAGTGTTCATCGACCATGATTACAAAGAGGTGAGTCGGGCGCATTACAGTGTCTTGCAGAGTACACAACTGATGCAACCGTACATTAATGAACACTTGGCTATCATTATGGTGGAGAGAAATGGCCGTTCGGATGATTGAGTCATGAAATAACACAAGCAACGACTAACTACATGGTTGAAGGACCAAAACATACCGCCTGGAGAAACTATAGATTCTATTACCATCAGTAGGTTGGTGGAGGGGCCATCGAGACAAGTGACATCTTGGAATGCTTATGTCATCAATGGGTATACGTACTATACCCACGCAAAGGATAGTAAATATGTGAACCAAAACAATGGCGTTCGAATAGAGGCTCTCGATGGATTAGGGTGATAGATCCAATACTTTGACATCATTGAAGAGATATGAGAACTTGACTATGGAAGAGATATAATGGTGGCCCTGTTTCGATGCCGCTGGATCAAACAACACCAACTGAATGAGATCAGATTGAGAGTCATAGACCTCGAGAATCTAGGCTACCAAGATGACCTTTGGGTGCTCGCTTTACGTGTCGCATAAGTTTTCTATATGTCTGACCCACAAAGTAACCTCCCCCCAAAGAAGAAGATAAAGCACGTGGTTGCCTTCGGGAAACAACACATTATTGGAGTTGATGGCGTGGATGATGTTGAAGCTTACAATAACTACGATGAGATGCCGCTATTCACAGACTTTCCTAAGAAGACCAGTGTTGTGGAAAAGAACCTACCCAAAGACATATTGCCATATGAACGAAAAGGTGTCAAGGGGAAAGTCGTTACAACGAGCTAGCTAGTTGTTGAACATGGAGTGTTTGTGTTAGTGTGTGTTTGTAAGACTTCATTTATGCATGCGTGTGAGACTATATATTTATGTATGTGTGTAAGACTACATATTTTTGTATGTGTGTGAGACTATATTTATGCATGTGTGTGAGACTACCCTTTGCAACATCTAGATGAATCTATTTCAACATCCACTCTATTACTACTAAAACTTTATGAAATCACTTAACACTGTTCAAATTATGTCAAATAAAAAGATGACCAAAATAAAAGTTGTATATAGTGATGTGTTCAACAACTTTTATATTCATCACCTTTACAGCTGAAATCATTTATTGGTTGAAAATCAGGTTTGAAGCTGTTATATTTTGAAATTCAAAATTTGAATTGTTCAAAATTAGTGACAAAGATAGATTACTAGACTAAAATGATAGAACATGATTTTAGAAAATTTTAAGAAAAAAAACCATCACATTTGGAGTTAGTATGAGAGAGAAAAACTGGTTACAAGTTTCAGCCACAGATTAAAAAGAGAAATCACACTTGTTCATCATTGATCATCATGAACAGTTGTGATTTTTTTTAATCTCTGGGTAAAATTTATAACTATTGTTTCTCCCTCATACTAACTCTAAATAAGATGATTTTTTTCCTAAAATTTTCTAAAATCATGCCCTATCAAGTTACTGTGTTGATTTGGTCATTCTTTTCATTTAATAAAGTTTGAGCACTTCAAATTTTCAAATTTTAAAAAATGACAAGTTCGAACGAGATTTTCAGCCATTAAATGATTTCAGCTTTTATTTTGGTGATTTCTTCATCTGACAAAGTGATAGTACACATTGTTCACAAATCAACACGTCTCTCGTATAGTTCATGAAACTATGAGTCATATGTGAATTTATGAACAATGTTTACTAATACTGTGTCACATGAATAAGTGACCAAAATAAAAGTTGTATATAGTGATGAGTTCAATAACTTTTATGTTCACGACTTTTATAGTTAAAAGCATTTAATGTTTTAAAATCTTGTTTGAAGTTGCCCTTTATTGAAATTAAAAAATTCAACTATTCAAATTTGGTCAAATGAAAAGATGACCAAAATAAAAGTTGTAGATAGTGATGTGTTCAACAACTTCTATGCTCATGACTTTCTTATTTGAAACCATTTAAGATTTCAAATGCTTATTTGAAATTGATATTTATTGAAATTCAAAATTTGAACTGTTCAAATTTGGTCAAATGAAAATATGACTAAAATATAAGTTGTACATCTTGATGAGTTCTACAACTTTGATGTTTACAAAATTTTTATTTGATGTCATTTATTATCCTAAAATTCTCTTTGTTGTTTTGAAATTCAAATTTTAAATTTTTAAAATATTAATTTTGTAAATAAGAAAATATAAAATTATATCTGTATATATATATCATGAAATTGTTTATATTTATATTTATTTATACATATATAGATTAATCAAAAAAGTATTAAATAAATTTACATTGTTTTCTTTATATATAAATTACAAAATTATTAATTAAAATGAATTAAAAAATATTTGTAGGGGCGGCTTACTCAGGAACCGCCCCTACAAATCGATTTGTAGGCGCGGCTGGCTCAGGAACCGCCCCTAGAAATGACCTGCGATATATAAGAAAGAGCTCGCGGGATGCCGAAATGACCTGGGCGCTCTCTTCCTCTCGGACGTCGGCAGGCTGCCGATTTTTTTCTCCACCGCCCCCATTGCCGCCGCCACCGTGTGGGGGTATTAACCCCTATACCCTTATGGCTAAGCTTGGGCCGGCCCGGATCGGTGGGTCTGGTCCACCAAAAGATGACGTGCGGCCTGGTTAACCTGATCGGAGTCCCACGCAAGGAGTCAAGGCGGATTTAACGATCAATCAAGATCCTGGTCGGTTAGAATAGGAACCCTTATCCGGCCACATATGGCAATTGTAACTGGCTAGGATTAATTTCCAGATCTGTAACCCTACCCCCCGAACTATATAAGGCGGGCAGGGGACCCCTCTAAAAAACATCTCTCATTGACATATAACAATACAAATCAGACGCAGGACGTAGGTATTACGCCTTCTTGGCGGCCGAACCTGGATAAAACCTTGTGTCTGTCTTGCGTCACCGTCTTGTTTGTGGCTTACGCATCTGTCTGCCGACAATCTACTACCTTGGGTATACCCCTAGGTAGACTGCCGACCATATTTTGTCGACACACCGTCTCCGTGGCCTACAACCGCCTTCTCTGACCTCCTCCATCCTCACCTAACAACTGCACCTCCATCCACCATTCCCCAACCGCCGCCTTTCCGCAGGCCACCGGGGCTAGGGTTTGAGCTCCGCCGGCTCGGCCGCATGCTCTAGCTAGTGTCCCCGCCACCGGCGCTCCCTCTCCGACCTCGACCACCGAACTCGCCGGCCCTCCCGCTCTCCCTCTCCGACCTCGACCACCGAACTCATCGATGTCGACGCGGGGGTCGCTCTCGGACGCTCCTCCACCGCCGCCACCTAGCTCATCCACTGCCGCTGCCTCACTCCTCGTCCGCCGTCGCCATCTCCACCGCCATTGCCATCCGTCTCGAAGGTTAGTGCACCTCATCTCCTTCGTTGCAGTAGTTTCTAGATCCGCTAGGGTTTGACCCACACCTCATCTCCCCTTCTACTTGGTCATAGTGATTGTGTTCTGCTTCACTGGAACATATATCAAAAGGAGTTAATGGTACTTGCGGAGACCGGAAACTACCCCATTCTACATTGACAACCTAATGAAAGACCATATAAATTAATAGTATAAGCTACAATAATATTTTCACATTGAAAATTTATCAAATCAAATTAAAGAATACAAATAAAGAAGATAATACAAAACAATATTACCGTTTGGTCGGAATCGGTAAGAAGACCCCGACATTTTGCGATACCAGCATTGCTTTCAATATAGGAAGCATTGGTACCAACTCCTACAATCACTGCAGAAACTGTATAATAGTGCCCCATGGCCAATGTACCCACAGCATTGTTCACCTATTTTGTAGTAGCAGATGAAATTAAAGAAAGATGTGATGAGTATATTATTATATAAGATTATTATAAGATTATGTCTGCAGTTCACAAAATCAGGAACTAAATGTCCATTTTTTTTTAGTATCATACAACATGCAAAGATCTAGATCCAACACTGGTATTTATTTGAGCATAGATACATATAAGAATTGGTTGTAATATATATCTTTATTATTTAAAAGTAAGCCACAATCATGTCCATGGAGACAACAATAAAAAACAATAATCTCATATCATTTTCGGCTGTTGCACACACTAGAAAACAGTAGTACATATGTGTTTAAGCAGCTGTTATCAAAATATTTACATCACAGACAATTCTTATACATGAAAGATTATCTGATAGGATTTTTAGATAGAACAGATAATATTTCAATATGTTCCAAGAGATAAGAAGGCTAACTAAGACAGCACATGCATACAACAGAGATAAACGATGGAACCAATCAAGTAGGATTTTTTTTTATAAATGGAATTAATTTTCTGAATCTAAATGCAAACTAACTCATGTAGCAGCAATGTTTTAAATATCCATATGTCATGGTCGGTTCAGTTTCGTGCTTTCTGTCCTGTCACCCTGTGCTCTCTAGATGAAGCTTGTTCGTCATTCGACTAGCTGTGCTCTGAATCAACCATCACCTTCAGCACGTGTTTAGTTTCACCTCAAAATCCTAAAAAGTGCTACAGTACTTATCACATCGAATATTTGCGGCCCATGCATGGAGTATTAAATGTAGACAAAAAAAAACTAATTGCACAATTTGGTGGGAAATTACGAGACGAACGTTTTGAGCCTAATTAGTCCATGTTTGAACACTAATTGCCAAATAAAAACGAATGTGCTACAGTAACCCCAAATTCGAACTTCCTGGAACTAAACAAGGCATCATTTGCCTTACACTTTGGCAAGGCTGCTACACTGGCTGCTTAGAACTAACGGCAGCCATAATTATTTAATTGTTATATACCCCGTATCATGTTGGGTTTAGTTCACACTGTAACTTCTCTTGTAAGCTACATCCAAAACTATGGTGAGACTGCATAAGAAATCACGTCCATTTAACTTTCAATTTTCAGTCCTGAATATTTTTTTTTGTTAATTTGTTTCAGTAACGTTACGTGTGAATTATTGTTTCAATTTTCAGAGTCTGATATTTACACCATGTTTTAGTTTTTGAATTTTTAGTTTTTAATATTTTTTATTGCTTGCTTGTATTTTTTATTGTGAGTAATATCCTGTTATTTTAGTTTTTCAGTATGCTACTCTACTCCTGTTAATTGTTTGTTGTTTTCTCTTGAATTTGGAATGTCAATTTGTGTTGTGCATGTCTGAAGAAATGCCAATGTTGACTTGCCCAGAACTCAGACATGCTACATTTCTTCACACATGAACTCCACTGTCGTTGCTGCATGTGTTGACTGCTTTCGTTTGTACAAGTGTGACCATTTCAGTTCTTTTTTGCTGAATCTCAGTTCAATTAATAACTTGTGCCATGATGTGTCCTACGGACATTGCGTCTCCATACAATAGGCTTATTGCATACTTCTAAGGCCATCACCTTTGTCTCCATTTTGATTTTGTTGAAGGGTCTGCTTGGACAGGGTCTTGATTGTTTTGTAAAAGATTGCAAAGTAAATAAGCACATTATATAGTGCCATGGATATATGGATGTTGGAAGTCTCTAGGATATCACTGGCTTGGTGAACCACAGACACACCAAGATCGAACTAGTACTTTCCATCAATAGAGTAAAGTTATTTAAAATGTCATCTACAGCCTGTCAGTTATTTATAATGTCTTTTTTAGTTTGTTCCTTATATTAGTGTATTTTAGTTTTTTTATTGTTAGTAATATCCTTCGGTGGTAGCAGTTAGGCCGCAGAGTACTTTTCTTTTGTTTGTTTCTTGGTTGTTCAGACATTAGGGAGTTTTCAGCAGCTGCTCTCCGTCTTTTCAGTTAAGCTGTGCAGCGGCAGTATTTGTTTTTTTAGTCAAATCTTTTGAGCTGATTGCAGTAGCAGGCTGCTGGTTTCTTTTTCCCTTGCTGTGACTAAGCGCAGCTCTTGGTCTGAACGTCTGCTTAGCAGTCTATTTGTGTTGTGTATTGCAGTATTAGTTAATTAATTAGTTAATCCGAGGGGGTATTTTAATTAGGTTCCTCAAGGAGCTACCTAGGCCTTGACATGTTTACTTTAATATCTTTCTTCTAGGATTAGCAGCTAGCTAGATACTCATCTTTCTTTTGCTGTGGCCACTGCCCTCACCTTCTGAAGGGTCATCAGGGAGGTGACTGATGAGGTGTTCATTTGTTTGTTTTGCTGTTGCTAACTTGCTACCCTCCTCGGCTCTTCCCCTGTGCTACCCTCCTCTCCTTTATTTTTGCCACCTTTCCTATCCTCTATGTTTGGGAAGCAGCCGCTGCTTTTTTTTACACTTTTTCCTCTCTATGTTTGTTAAGCAGCTGTTGTTTTTTTGCCAAATCTCCCCTCTCCTCTCCTCTCATTTGTTTTGCCGATGATGAAATTGTCCAAGCCCATATATTATATGGAATATAAGCTGATGATCAAGAACTTGTGAGGAACTTGGCATCATTAGCAGCCGCCCCTACATTACCTTCTCCTCTCTTCTCTGTTATGATGCCTTGATGCTCTAAGTTCAAGATCAGATGATGATTGACATGTTTCTGAGGCCTCTACTACTGCTACTACTCGTTTTTTTATATATTGTTGTTTTATAGAACTACTTTGGTTTATAGACATTTTTTATTTCTTATACCTTGTTGCGTACCTAAAACACACTTTCTTGCATCTATTAGAACAAAGCGCGAAATAATGTTGCGGACACCAGACAGTGCAGCCCGATGCCCCGAGCATGATGAGCAACCAACCTATGAGGAGCAAGCACTAGAGGACCAGCTTACTCAGGAGCAGTTCGATAATGAGATAGAAAAGGATCTAGAAGTGATGCTTAGTTAGGAGCAGTGTGATGAGGAGGAAGGGGGAGCAGAAGGAAGAGCAGGAGAGGCTGCTGAAGGCGAAGAAGTTGATGATGAGGACTCAGAAGAGGGATATGTAAGTCCCGAGGATCCTTTCCCACATGAAGCCAGAAGTAGGCCAACGGAGGAAGATTTGGACAAGGATTTTGACACGAACGAGGAGGTAGGGAAAAAGACTTAGCTTGTAAATTTTGCTAAAGCTTCACTGTGTTACCTCTGCTAACACTTTGACCTGTCGTATATACAGGTCCCTCCTAAAACTCGAAAAAATCGACGTCGACGTCTGCGACATCTCGCTGGACAAGACGGAATAGAGGAAATGAGAGCAGAGGCAACCGTCACAGAGACAGATCACGATGCCTCTGCTCCACAACCTCAAGACACAACCACGACTACCAAGCCTAAGAGGAAATGAGGGGATAGAAAAGCAAATCTATATCCAGATAAGGCATGCTATGTGATAATGGAGGTCGGGCCAGCAGGGGAGATCCTTGAGCCGAAGGAATTAAGAGGATGATTCCGTAATGCGATCGGGGCCCTACTAAGAGATAAATTGAACCCAACAATCCCTAACTGGAAAGAGGTACCAGAGAACAAAAAGAATAAACTATGGGATAAGCAGCTGAAGCTCAATTTTAGATTTCCAGAGGGTAAGCACGAACTGGTAAAAAAATGCTTTCAGGATGATGAGAGAGTCATTCCGACGTTGGAGGTCGAAGCTCAACAAGAAGTATATCCAAAAGGGGTTAACCCCTTCAACGAGTTCGGCAAAATAACTCCTAGTCAATGGGAGGAGCTCGTGGCTCAAAAGACTTCACCGGAGGCATTGAAGCTCAGTGCCCATAACACCGAGCTGGCGAAGAGGAACAAACACCACCATCATCTAGGCCCCGATGACTACTATGCCAAGGAAGAGCAGTTTAGGAAGATGGACGAAGAGGCTACACCTGTTGGGAATATCGATGTGACGAATTTGAAGGTACGCTCAAAGAATTAGATATATGCGAGGAGTACAGAATCATCCGACGGTAATCTTAAGTTTGATAAGCCGGAGACCCAAGAGGCTGTATCAAGGATACTAAAATATGCTGAAGACAAGGAGAAGGGCTCATTCAATCCTTCCAGAGAGAGAGATGAGCTTAGCCTTGGCTTGGGAAACAAGGAGCACACAGGCTGCACCAGGGGGCTAGGAAAAAGGATAACCTGGAAGCAAGGATTCGAAGAGGACAGGCACATGTACAAGAAACATGGCAGAGACCAGGAGACTAATCTTGACCTCCAAGTGAAGGCTCTAGTTGCGAAGGCATTGGAGGAGCAAGGACTGTCTACGAAGCCACGAATACTAATGACGTCGCTGGGAGAACTAGCATTAGTTGGCAGCCCTCTGAAAGTTCCTAGCAGCCAAGGTTCCACTGCAGCCACAACCCCCGTCGATCGCATATAGAAACCAACTAGTTGCACCTTGGTGTTTCTCAGCGGCCGATAGAACACTATGATGGAGGTGGCAACGGGTGTTGCACATCCTCCCGGTGGCTTACACCACAATAATAAGATACCGCCGAACTACACTAGGGTCAAGGTGCATATCGTGAAGCCCGAGTTCATACAGTGGGGGATAGACTACGCAACTCCCGAGGGGCTGGTGTTACTCGGAGACGTTATGGGGCAGTTCATCCTCTATCACAAACGGGACATTATATTGACTGCTTCTTCACCGCATCCCCCTCTCCCAAATTTGGAGCGAGTTGTTGAGGTCAGGGAGATATTTTCAACGTCTTGTGACCACCACATTCCTGAGATGCCATATTCTTCCCCGCCTCCGAGCGAGCATGTGCCTAATGAGATGCCACAACCTTCTCTAGCTCGTACCGAGCAAGTGCATGATGAGATGCCACAGTCTTCTCAACAAGCACAACTGATACATGAACAACGAGTACCTCCTAAAGAAGGTGATGCACAAGAAGATGAGGACATGCCTGAATGGGAACTTCGAAAGAAACATCCAATCACCATAAGGCCAGTTTATGTTCCGATGAAAGACATCTCGTCGGTGTCCAAGTGTTATTCCCATGACCAGTTCATGCCTGAGAACCAAGTTAAAAAAGTCCCATCACGGGATTCTAAGGAGGCCGTCACTAGCAAACTCTACCAAATTGCAAAGCAGTATCCAAATGTTGATGCCATCAAATGGTCAAAGGATTGCCCAAAAACATATGAAAGAGGCAAGCCCTTCCTTCCAAACCAGAACATCCAACGCCTACCACTTGGAATGAGAAGGTTCCACGATTGATACTTGCGTGTTCTCCCAATGAGCATAGACCTCATATAAGCATGCTTCCCCACTGGCACATTTGGAAACCCAACCGGGAAAATTGTCTTTGACTTCAATGACATGCAGACATGCTCTCACCTGGGAGCAATGGAGATGAATCTAATTCGCGCGTGGTGCCTGTAAGTCCTTGTCCTTCCGATATGATATGAATGTAATCTTTGAATTTTGTTGTAACTAACCCATGCCATGATTTATAGAATGCAAGTGCACATTGTTAAACAAATGCCAAGTGTGAAAGCCGGGTATATAGACCCTCAAGCTATTGTCCAAACAAATTTTAATTACCCTAAACAAATTTTAAGTACCAACACCTTCTGAGACTGAAAGGCTAGCTCTAGGACGTTGATAACAATGTGTATGGAATTTGACATTAGTTTTACCTTGTGAATTATGTCTATTTAATGATGGATTGTATATATTCTTGTGAATTGGACTTGTAATTGTAGTTTATATAATACTCTTGTGCTTGTAGTCTAAAGGGTTCGGAACGCTGGCTCTAGAACGCTGATGGGGTAATGAGGAAGATGGAGCTGCCTGAAATCAAGTTTCAGTGCAGCCTATACGCCGATGATGTCATCCTATTCATCCATCCACATGTCCAGGAGACAAGGGCTGTTAAGCAAATCTTGCACATCTTTGCCGAAGCCTCAGGCCTAGAAACTAACTTGGCAAAGTGCTCCATCACGCTGATCTATGGTGGGGAAGATTCACTGGAGGAAATTGTGTCCATTCTAGGCTATCAAGTGCAGCAGTTCCCCATCAGGTATCTCGGCCTCCCACTGAGCACAAAGCAAATACCTAAGTCCCACTTCCAATCGGTCAGGGCATGGTGAGGAAGATGCCACCATGTCACGGCAACCTGATGGCCAGAAGCGGAAGGCCCGTGTGGATTAAATCGGTGCTGCGTGCGGTACCGATCTACGCGATGATGGCGGAGAATCTACTGCCATGGGCGACGAAGGACATTGACACCATATGAAGGAGATTTTTCTGGATGAGAATGGATGCCTCGGTCTAGGGAAATTGCATGGTGGCTTGGCCGACCGTTTGTAGGCCAACGGAGTTGCGGGGGCTAGGCGTCAGTGACTTAAAGCTCCCATTTTGCATTGCAAGCACGGTGGCTGTGGCTCCAGAAGACTGATCAGGATAGGGCGTGGAGTCAGCTGCCGATCAAGACATCGCCTGAAGTCCTGTCGTTCTTCAAGGCCTCCACTTACACGCTGATTGGTGATGGGCGTCAGGCATTGTTCTAGGAAGATAAGTGGATACACGGTGAATCCGTCCCAGACATTGCTCCATGCTTATGTCAGTTCGTGCCTCTGAGAACGCGCAGAAGATAGACCGTGCAGCAGGGTCTGCTCAATAGGTCCTAGGTGCAGTCCATCTCTAGAGGATTATCAATGCAAGCTATCCATGAGTACCTGGCACTGTGGGATACGCTGCAAGACATACAACTCAATGATCAACCAGACCAAACCATTTGGCGTTGGGCCAACGATGGAGCTTACTCGGCGAAATCTGCCTACTACATGCTGCATGTAGCATCCACTCCATTCTTGGGTCACAAACTCATTTGAAAAACCTAGGTTCCACTGTGGATCAAGATCTTTCTTTGGCTGGCCTTCAGACGATGCCACTAGGCCGGAGATAGGAGAGCTAGGCACGGGTTAGAAGCAAGGGAGATGTGCTACCTCTGCGACCAAGGGCGTGAAACCATTGATCATATCCTGGCCGAGTGCCCCTTCACCAGAGAGGTCTGGTTCCATATTCTCCAAGCCTTGTAACGCCCACTGCCACAACCAGCCGTAGCTACAACACTGCGATGGTGGCGACGGCTGCGAGCGGCATACAATGGTGTCCGGCGCCAAGGCATTGACTCCCTGTTTGCACTAGTCTGCTGGACCATCTGGAAGGAACGAAATGCCAGGTACTTCAGGGAGGCATCCTCATCGGTGAACGACGTGCTGCAGCTAGTCAAGGCCGAGGCCGATCGGTGGATTGACGCCGGCGCACGGTGGGTTGAAACGTTGGCTCACCTGTAGGTGGGATGGTCACCCTTGAATGTTGTTGGTTTCAAAATGTAGCGCTTGCAAAAACACTAACGCGGTCGTGGAACGACACTTGTATTGCTCAAACTCTTTCTACCTAATACAATGATACACATCACTTGTGCGTATTCGAGAAGAAAAAAAAGATGATTTTTTCATACCTGAGGGCAAGACATACAAGTGCCAAACGCGCACGGGGACAATGATTATATTATTTTGCTTTGTCCCCGTGCGATGACATGCATACAGAGGTTTACTTCCAAAAAAACATGCATACAGAGGGCACAGCAGACCATGCATACCCTGAAATCCACTTCCCTTTTAATGAAACACATGTCTTACGGCAAATATGATGACAGTAAGGCTACATTAGCTAACACACAGCAGATCTATTTAAAACAAAGAATTATGTATTAATATCCATATTGGACCTTTATGAAAGTGCACCTTAAGTAGTAAATCCCTTATAAGAATACTATATGGGATAAGCCATTAGCCACGCTAAAACACATGGATTGTGAAAAGTCAAGGAAAGAATAAAACAATGGTGGCTGACTGGCTACTCTGCTCGAAACAGCCATGCAATACAATCTACACAAACACAAGGGGTAGATCACAAAGGGCATGGAGCTTCAGCAAAGCAGCACATACCCTTTCTTTTACTGGCACGTGTGGCATTTCTCGTAGCGGCAGGCTACGAAGAAGCTATGGATGGTAAACAGAAATTAAATCCATACACTTCCACCCTAGTCAAGTATATCACGGGTGCCTGAAAAGCTACAGACAAGGCAACATACAATCCTCTCTCCCAACACCAGCTGGCACCATCTAAAGACCTTAACAAACACGAAATCAGGAAAAAAATAGTTTATTCCGGCGTTTCAAAAAACATAAAATTCATAAGCTACATGTTGGGTACACAGTTTCTGACAAACCAAACGTTGTCAAACAAGGAGACTCAACAATGACACTTCCCTCATCAAGCAGTCAGACTGCATGGCCAATTCCTGTCGCTCTCTTGCCAGCCTACCAACCATCCCCACCGCCCTCGCAGTAACAGAAATGGTTGCATCGGCAATTCTCCTACACATGACGACACCGTGGAAATTGTAGTCGACTACAACAAATCCATACATTTTTTGCAAGAAGGCTATAGCCTGCAGAGCGGCCTGTTCATACCCAGGCCCAGAAAAATCATCCCCAGGCGCCCAAAAGAAAACACTACGGCATGGCGCTAAAGCCCCGGAGCAGGGAACGTCAACATCGACTCCATAGATAGGCGATCCATCTCCGGCCATCTCAAATACCACAGACGCATATGGCAGCCCGCACCGAGCCGACACCGTCTGTAGCAGCGCCAGGTACGATGCACGAGCAGCAAACATCGCGAAGCTGCGTATAGGGTAGGAAACGGAAAAATCGAAAGGAAAAAGGGAAATGACAAACAACCAGCACAATAGCCCCCAATTGGAGGAAAATTGAGAAGAAAAAATTCAGGGTGTCAGACACATCCATGGAACTCTAATCCCACTCTGAGGTACGAGCTGTAACAGCGACACTGGCAAAGAGACATACCTACGCGACGGCCATCAGTAGCAGGCGGCAGACGGCGGTCCCTCGCTGTTCCAGCGTAGCTCCGACATAGGGCTTCTGAGCTCCGCCGCTGGCACAGGCTCTGCTCCCTCGCAACACAGATCCACCGAGCTCGAACCCCCCTCTAGCACCTACAGGCCAAGCGCGCCGCTCCATGCAGAGAAGAAATGCATCAGCTGCAGTCCCTCGAAAGAGGATTCGAGAAGAGGAGGAACAGAGAACGGCGAGAGCCGCGGCTGCTTACCTGACAGAATTGGCAAGACCGAAGGGGAGCCTGGCGAAGGCGGCGTTTGGGGGAGGAAGCATGGCGGGCGATGGAGGCGGTCATAGGAGGACGACGGAGGTGAGAGGAACCGGCGTTAGGGCACGGAGACGGTGGCGGCGGCCGAAAATAGATGGGCAGCCTGACGGTGTCGGGAGGAAGAAGAGAGCGCCCAACAGTTGGGCACCCGAGCGCCCGTGGCTATATAATCACGACCATTTGTAGGGGCGGTTCCTAATCCAGCCGCCCCTACAAATAATTTCTATTTTATTAAATTATTAATTCTGTATTTTTTATATCACAAAACACAAAGTAATATAAAAACAATTGTATATACGCACAAATATAATATTTTGTATTATTCTATATATGCAGAAATAAATATAAAAACAATTGTAGTCAAAACAATATAGAAAACAAAAAAACAAAAATTAAAAAATTGAATTTTAAAATTTCGACTATAATTTTATGACATTAAATAAAATAAAATGAAAATGTTGTAAACATAAAAGTTGTATAACTCATCAACATATATAACTTTTATTTTGGTCATCTTGTGATGTGACTTTGTTTGAACGATTCAAAATTTGAAATTCAAACAATTTCAACTTAAAATAATATTTTGAAAGAGTAAATGATTTCAGCTGAAAAACTCATGAATACCAAAGTTGTAGAACTCATCAATATGTACAACTTTTATTTTGATCATATTATCATTTGACTAAATTTAAACAGTTGAAATTTTGAATTTTAATAAATGGCAACTTCAAATAAGATTTTGAAACCTTAAATGATTTCAACAATAAAAGTCGTGAACATAAAAGTTGTTGAACTCATCACTATCTACAAGTTTTATTTTGGTCACTTCTTCGTGTGACAGAGTATTAGTAAACATTGTTCACAAATTCACATATGACTCATAGTTTCATGAACTATACGAGAAACATGTTGATTTATGAACAATTTTTACTATCACTTTGTCAGATGAAGAAATGATCAAAATAAAAGTTGTAAATCTTGATGAGTTATACAACTTTGGTATTCATCACTTTTTCAGCAGAAATCATTTAATGATTGAAAATCTCGTTAGAACTAGTCATTTTTTTAATTTGAAAATTTAAATTGCTCAAACTTTCTCAAATGAAAAGAATGATCAAATCAGCATAGTAACTTGATAGGGCACGATTTTAGCAAATTTTAGAAAAAAAATCATCATATTTGGAATTAGTTTGAGGGAGAAAGACTAGTTATAAATTTTACCTATAGATTAAAAAAATCACAAATGTTTATAATGATCAATGATGAACAAGTGTGATTTCTCTTTTTAATCTGTGGCTGAAATTTATAACTAGTTTTTCTCCCTCATACTAACTTCAAATGTGATGGGTTTTTTTCTAAAATTTTCTAAAATCATGCTCTATCATTTTAGTCTAGTCATCTATCTTTGTCACTAATTTTAAATAATTCAAATTTTGAATTTCAGAAAATGATAGCTTTAAACCTGATTTTCAACCAATAAATGATTTCAGCTGTAAAGATGATGAATATAAAAGTTGTCGAACACATCACTATATACAACTTTTATTTTGGTCATATTTTTATTTTACAAAATTTGAACAGTTGAAATTTTGAATTTCAGAAAATGATAGCTTAAAACTTGATTTTCAACCACTAAATGATTTTAGCTGTAATAGAGTGAATGTTGAAATAGATATATCTAGATGTTGCAAAGGGTAGTCTCACACATATGGATAAATATAGTCTCACACACATACAAAAATATATAGTCTTACACACACACACTTACACAAACACTCCACGTTCAACAACTAGCTAGCCCGCTGTAACGACTTTTCTCTTGACACCTTTTCGTTCCTATGGCAATATGTCTTTGGGTAGGTTCTTTTCCACAACACTGATCTTCTTAGGAAAGTCTGTGAATAGCGGCATCTCATCGTAGTTATTGTAAGCTTCAACATTGTCCACGTCATGAACTCTGATAATGTGCTGTTTCTCGGAGGCAACCACGTGCTTTGTCTTCTTCTTCGGGGGAGGTAACTTTGTGGGTCAGACATATAGAAAACTTGTACGACACGTGAAGCGATCACCCAAGGGTCATCTTGGTAGCCTAGATTCTCAAGGTCCAGGACTCTCAATCCGATCTCATTCAGTTGGTGTTGTTTGCTCCATGGGCATCGAAACAGGGCCACCGTTATATGCCTTCCATAGTCAAGTTTCCATGTCTCTTCAATGATGCCAAAGTATTGGATCTTTCACCCTAATCCATCGAGAGCCTCTATTCGAACGCCGCTGTTTTGGTTCACATATTTACTATCCTTTGCGTGGGTATAGTACGTATACCCATTGATGTCATAAACATTCCAAGATGTCACTTGTCTCGATGGCCCCTCCGCCAACCTACTGATGGTAATAGAGTCTATGGTTTCTCCAAGCGGTATATTTTGGTCCTTCAACCATACAGTTAGTCATTGCTTGTGTTGTTTCATGACCCAATCATCCGAATGACCATTTCTCTCCGCCATAATGATAGCCAAGTGTTCATCAATATACGGTTGCATCAGTTGTGTACTCTGCAAGACACTGTAATGTGCCTGACTCACCTCTTTGTAATCATGGTCGATGAACACTTTTCTAGCACTGGTGCCCTTCCCAGCCAGCCTACCCTTGTGACGAGAATCGGGTTTACCAATCCCTTTCTGTACTTTTAGGTACTCTTGACAGCACTCGACGACTTCTTCAGTACTATAACCCTCTATCATGGAGCCCTCTGGGTATGCTCGATTATGCACGTATCGACTTAGAACCGACATGAACCACTCGTAGGACCACATTTCATGCAAGTAGCAAGGGCCCAGTGTCTATATCTGATGAACCATGTGAATTATGAGATGTGGCATTATATCAAAAAAGCAGAAGGTAAACACATCTCTAGTTTGTTTTGTGTCTCCACCATAAATTCATGTAGGTCACTCAGCTCTTGCTTGTCAATCGTCTTCTATGAGATCTTTCAAAAGAAGTAGCACATGCGGGTGATGGTCATTTTCAAGAACTATGGCTTTATAGCCCTGATTGCAATAGGTAGAAACACTATCAGCATCACATGACAATCGTGAGCCTTGCAGTGTGTTATTGACAAGTCCTTCATCGACACTAGCTTCTTCACATTTGCTGAAAACCCACTGGAGACTTTGACCCCCCTCAGGAAAGTGCATATAGCTCTCTTCTCGTCAAGTGTTAGGTTGAAGCACGCCGCAAGTAGAGTGTATTTTCCATTAGCCTCAGGTACCGGGTGAAGCTGTGGTATCACGTTTAGCTGCACCATGTCTTTTCGTGCTTTCAGACCATCCTTTGACTTGCTTGTGTCCATCAAGGTAGCAATGAGACTCTCAAAGACATTCTTCTGCACATGCATAGCATCAATGGCATGGGGGACCTCCAAGTCTGGACAATAAGGTAGATACCGAAAGAAGATCGATTGTTTCTTAAAAGGTACGCCTTCGACAGGAGGTGTGCTTCTATCTCTATTCGTCCCATCCGGATTCTTCTTTCCATAGACGACGCGTATGTTTTTCACCATTCTGTACACGTGTTCTCTATTATGACGTCTCTCCGGAGGGGGTTCAATCTCTGGGGTGTTGTCATAAAATCTAAAGAACAATTTGATGCGGTACTTGTGATTTGTCTTTAAGAAGCGTCGGTTCCTTAGGTAAACTATCTTCTTGGATGCATCCAGGTACACCCATGTAGTACCATCCAAGCAAACCAAGCATCCCGTCTTTCCTTTGATCTGTCCAGACAAAGCAAACAGCTTGGGGTAATCATTGGTACTAACAAATATTATTGCTCTACATATGAAGTCCTCCTTTTGGAATGCATCGTACATTGGCTCCCCATGTCTCCATAGCCTCTCCATTTCTTGTATCAAAGGCTCGAGGAACACGTCTATATCAATGCCTGGTTGTTTACGGCCAGAAATAAGAATAGTAAGGAGAATGTACTTTCTCTTCTAACACAACCACGTTGGGATGTTGTACATGGTCAAGATCACTGGCCAAGTGCTGTGGTTGCTCATCCTCTCATTGAAGGGATTCATTCCATCGGTGCTCAAGCCAAAACATACATTCCTTGGGTCATCGCTGAATTCTTTGTGCTTCTCATCGAACCCTTGCCACTGACTACAATCAGCCGGGTGTGTAATCTTATCATCATCCACCTTGCGCTCATCATCCCACCATGTCATGAGTGTGGCTTCTTTAGGGTTTAGGAAGATACGTCTCAAGCGGTCGGTCACTGGCAGGTACCACATTACCAAGGCAGGAATTCTTCTCTGCTTTGCATCGTTGCCTAATGGAGTATCCTCTGGGGGCTGAGATTATTGTACCACCTTTTTTGTACCCTTCTTATTTCTCTTTTTCCCCGTGGAGGCTTTATCCCCACCGTAAAGGTCATTGTTCTTGTACCGGCTGGCCCCACACTGGGGACATTTATCCAGTGACTTGAACGTTTCGCCATGAAAAAGTATACATTGGTTGGGGCATGCATGGATTTTTTCAACCCCCATTGTCAATAGACTTATGACCTTCTTCGCTTGGTATGTGTTGACGGGAACTGAGTTTGGTTGTGGCAGCACCCATGACAGGAGATGCAATAGATCATTGAAACTACAGTCTAACCAGCCGTACTTAGCCTTCAGGATGAGTAGCTCAAGCACAAAACGTAGCGATGTCCAATGTGTCGGACGGCCCTTTTCAACACCATACATAGTCTTCTTCGATGCTTTTGTCACCCTTTCCAAATTTTCTAGACCTTTCGGGCTATTAAGTAAAATCTCTGGTCCAAGGGCTCGAATCATGTCCTCCAAATCATCTTTATCCTCGACACGTGCTCCACCATCATTATTGACACCACCTTCGTCGTTACCATCCCAACCACCAGCATGACCACCTTGTTCATTGCCAAACTTCGAATCCATTCGTGCATCAAGCTCTGCTGAATATTGGGACAGGGATTCTATGGTTTCGTCGTCGTATTCCTCCTCATCGTCATCATTAACAATAACCGTTTCACCATGATGAATCCACACTGTATAGTCCTCAACAAATCCTTGCATAATCAAATGTGATTTGAAGATAGTCACATCTGTTCATACCATACGGTTCTTGCAATCTTTACAGGGACAAATAATTGTATCCTTATTCTCTATCAATGTCGTTGCATGCTTCTTTGTGGCCTCAATAAATTTATCCACCTCTTCACAGAAACCTGCCTTGAACCTTAACGAATCATACATCCAAGAGTTCTTGTACTCCATCTTTTACAACAACAACAAAATAAACATAAAGGACTACTTATTCAGATATATATAAAAAAGAATCAAATTAATAATTACTTGAGAATAATTGTATATACTTCAGATATATATGAATATAAATCAAATATAATTACATGAAGCATACAAACACACCATGGTATAAGAAAATTAATTAATGGCCCATTTATCCATAAATAATTAAAATACATATTTGTTGATTACAATAAACAATTTCAAAGACAACAATTAGCAACAATTATATTTTACCCAATATCTTTCATGCAAACCCTAGTATAATTTCATCAAACACAAATTTACAAAACCGAAATTAATAAAAAAACCAAACCCTAGATCTAGATCTATATGCACATGAAACATCCATAAAACTAACTAATTGTTCACAAAAATCAAAAAACATAGACCAAATAAGGGTATGATCTTGTTTCCCTCCCTAATTTACCCTAGTACATTCAAAACTTGGGTCTAATTTACTTCATAAGTAGCTTAAGCATCATAGAAGAGAGAGAAAAGCAAAACTCTAATTACTCACTAACCAACCATTAAAACTTAAAAAAAGTGTGGAATAGCATTTTCTTACCGTTTACAACCTCTCCACCAAATAATTTGAGATCAAAACCTTCCCCCTTAGTAAAGTAATTTTTGGGAGGTGCCAAGGACTTCTCATCTTTCTTTCACGGGTTGGAGTGAGTGACCCGAGAAAGAAGAAGGTGCTGCAGTTTGCTTTATATGTGGGTCATTTGTAGGGACGGCTGGTGATGGAGCCGCTCCTACAAATCAGAGGTATTTATACACGGGCATTTGTAGGGGCGGCTCAATCACCAGCCGTCCTACAAATAGCAATACCGGGGGTGGCTGGTGAGTGAGCCGTCCCTACAAATCCGACCTATTTGTAGGGGCGGCTTGTATGACTAGCCGACCCTGCTGTTCTATTTGTAGAGGTGGCTAGTCTCTGGGCTCTCGAGCATGTCAATATAAAGGTGGCTCCATCACTTGTCGTTCCTAAAAAAAATTATTCTATCGTTATAAACCGTTTTTTATGTAGTGGACGCAGCATGCATGCGCTTCTGGTCGTCCGCGCGCGTTCCCGACGATCCGCACGCATGTCGTCGGTGTCGCCATGCACCACGTACTGTACCGTACCGTACGTTGGGTGGTCGACATGTAGGTAGATTAGCAGCTGCTCTAACCTCAGCTCGCTCGTGGAAATGATGCTTATTGCATTGCGACTATATATATATATATATAGAGAGAGAGAGAGATATACTGCATGCTGTAGTTAGTAGTATGAGCACCATGTATGTCTTGCAACTGTACGCCTAGCAGAAGCGTTGGCTTGCATTGTGTTTCCCCACGATCTCTATGCATGCTGAAGAGGAAAATGCCAAGCCAAGAGTAACACGAACCTGCTCATTTGAACGTACGGTATGCAGCTGAGCTTTCAGAATTGGCATGCAGCTGAGCTGCGGCTCTGCCCGCGTACGTGTGCTTTCTCGCCGACTAGGCAGCAGCAGCCAAAAATTTCAGCACGTTTCTTCGGGGACTGGACCAGCGGCGCCGGCTGCCTGCCGACTCCAACCACCTGGAGTTGAGGACTAAGGTCTTGTTTAGTGGCGTGAAATTTAGGAATTTGGCTATTGTAACACTTTCGTTTTTTATTTGACAATTAGTGTTTAATCATGGACTAATTAGGCTCAAAATGTTCGTCTCGCGATTTCCCACCAAACTGTGCAATTAGTTTTTTTCCGTCTATATTTAATGCTCCATACACGTATCGCAAGATTCGATGTGATAGTTACTGTAGCACTTTTTGATTTTTTTTTTGAAACTATACCAGGCCTAAGCAAGCGGACTGCACAACCTAGCTAATAACACATGGGTAGCAGGGTAGGGGTGTGTTAGGGCAGTCCCAATGATATATTGATAGTTTCTATCTTCATTAAATGACTTGCCACGTAGATAAAATGCTGACATGGCAACGTAGTTAATGAAGAAAGAGAGCAAAAATCATAAAAATGGTTTTCTCATGAAGAAACCAGGTCTTCTCTTAACCCAATGCACCAAGAAACCATGAAATCGTCATTGGGAAGAAATCACCAGTTTTTAGGGAGCTCGTGCCGCACTCCCATTGAAGGAAGAAGATAGAGTTGGGAGAGAGAAAGAGAAAATAATTATTACTCATAGAAACCATGAATTGAAAAGCAATACTTTTTTGATGCGGTATCCTATGTTATAGAAACTACTACTAGTTTTTTTTTTTTTTTTGTTGGGACTGCTCTTAGTGTGCGCGCTAACTGTAGCCTATAGTTAGCTTTGGTATTATATATACTATAGTTAGCCTCTTTTTAGCTGCTTGCACGCTCATGGCTCGTGCTCATCATATCTCAGCATGCATAGTGGTATCGTCGTTTCTCTGCGCACAAGTGCGGAGAACATGTCGCGTTGATGCATTAAATTTTGGTCAAAGGAAGTGCTGCAAAATACAGTAGAATTCTGCTCTGACTGTTATTTCGAGTCATCTCTTCTTCTATAATAAAAGTGGGTGGTAGGTGCTATAGGCCATGCATGATGCAGACAATACAAAATGAACTGCCACTGCCACTTGTAGAAATCATAGAATTGCTAGTGGCCACCTGCTGAATGCTCGGTGCTAGCACTGGATGGGAGATTCACGCCTTGTTTAGTTTACCCTAACTTCCAAAAAGTTACTGTACCTGTCACATCAAATATTTACGGTTCATACATGGAGCATTAAATGTAGACGAAAAGAAAAACTAATTGCACAGTTTGGTGGGAAATTGCGAGACGAACGTTTTGAGCCTAATTAGTCCATGTTTGAACACTATTTGCCAAATAAAAACGAATGTGCTACAATAACCCCAAAATCCAAATTTCGCGAACTAAACAAGGGCTCAAGTTATCCGCTCCTGATTAATTCATGCATGTAGCTAGGCCTTGTTTAGATGACATCAAAGTTCTAAGTTTTTTCACTCTTTCTTCATCACATCAATTTTTGGACGTATGCATGGAGCATTAAATGTAGGTAAAAAAAGTAACTAATTGTACAGTTTGGTTGTAAATCACGAGACGGATCTTTTAAACCTAGTTAGTCCATGAACGAATAAAGTTTGTCAAATACAAACAAAACATGCTACATTGTCCAAAAATTTGCAATCTAAACAAGGCCCAGAAACACATCCATTGCACTGTTCCCGATTTCGTCCGGATTCTGGTTCGCGTCACCATTAAACTTAGGCCTGGTTTACATTGTCTCAAAATTCTAAGTTTTTTTACTCTCTTTTCATCACATCAATTTTTGGACGTATGCATGGAGCATTAAATGTAGATAAAAAAATAACTAATTACACAGTTTGGTTGTAAATCACAAGACGAATCTTTTAAGCCTAGTTAATCCATAATCAGACAAAGTTTATCAAATACAAACGAACGTGCTACAGTGTCTAGATTAAAAAATTTACAATCTAAGGCCTTAAACAACTTGTGACGGCCGCGGCTCATTTGGACGGCGCCGCCGGCCGGACTCGAAATGAGTGCCTACTGCTTGCTGCCGCCTTTTGGTTTCCAGTCGTCAGGCTACCTGAAATTTTGAAGCACAAATGCATGGACTCATATGCAGAGTAGTGCGATAACTGATCAAATCACATGTGCACCAGCGCAAGTGCGGCCACCCGGCCGCTTTGTTTGCGTTTCTTTCCTCGGTTTCTCCGGCCACTTCCGCACTAGTACATGAAACAAAGCGCATTTTTCAGGCCATGTCTGAAACTCTGTCTGAACCCTGAATAAAAAGGCAGCTACAGATACAATGTCACAAACTCTGAAAAGAGCTGCCTGCAAGTAGCCAACCAACCATCACCAAATCACAGAATAAAACTATCAATAGCAGAGGAGCTAGCGTCTTTTATATTTCCTCAAACGACTGGACAAGAAAGGAGGGAAGCCTCAACAAGTTACCTATATATATATATATCTGCAGCAACTGCTTCCATCTCTTATTCATCAGTATTCTTATGGACTCTTTGGCCACATGGACCTGAATTTCATCCCGGCCGATTCTTGCCGTGCTGGCAATCTATACCAAGATGAGATATTAGGCACGTTGAGAATCTGACAAGGTGCCAATTGGTAAGCATTATCAGATAGGATCAGACACACAAGTGTCAATTATTGGCGTGCTGCCCCCACTGTGTGTCGCTCTGATTCCGTCAGCAGCTACCTTGCCGGAGAAAGACGCCACACTACAAAAAAGAATTAGCAATGCTATTAGAACTGAGGACAAGCTATTAAACTCGCACAAATCTCCTCGGCCGTATTCTCCGACCACAGACCAGTTTATTGAGCAATGCGATGTGGGAAGCCTCTGCTTGCAGCAGAGCTTCATGTATCGTAGTTTTAATTTCGCTAGTAGTGTTTCTTTCAGTTCTTAGTAGCTTTGTACCGGGCAGAATGCCCAGCACCGACGTCCGTGAAGCTCGCCAAGCTCTCCTCGAGGCAACGCATTTGTGAAAAACCAAGTCTCCTGGGACTTCTCAGCTTTGTATCAGGCCCTTGCGCCAAGCAATGTAGTCCGCAGGTCGATGTTTTCCATGAGTCTACTATTAGTTGTGTGCCTCTGATCCATGTCGCAAAAAGATTGTAAAGTGTTGTGTTGGAATGTTCGTGGGCTTAATGCGGCAGCTAGGAGAGCAAGTGTACGGAACACAGTTCGTTCATCCGGCGCAACGATAGTATGTCTGCAAGAGACTAAAATAGCACACTGGACATCTAAACTCGTGGCAAAATAATTTTGCAAAGAACTTTGCTGCGTTACCAGCCCTTGGCACAAGATCAGGGGGCATCCTTATAGCGGCAACAGTGAGCCATTTCGACATGCATAACATCCACAACACCGATCACACAGTATCCACAACAATCACTATGAAAGCAGACAACAAATCTTGGACACTCACATGCGACTATGGCCCTCACACACAGTATCCACAACAATCACTATGAAAGCAGACAACAAATCTTGGACACTCACATGCGACTATGGCCCTCAGGATGACCACGATAAGCTTCTATTTCTAGAGGAACTGAAGAGCTTAAAAGGACAAGTTCTCACGGAGTGGCTCATAGTTGGTGATTTTAACCTTATATATAAGGCAGAGGACAAAAGTAACAATAGGCTCAATAGAAACTTGATGAACCGTTTCAAGCAGGCAATTGACGAGATCCAATTGATGGAAATCGACCTCCGTGGGAGCAACGAACAAGATCACCCAACGTTCACAAGGATAGACAGGTTCTTCGGCACACCAGAATGGCATCTTCTCTTCCCAAATCTTGACTTGCAAGCCTTGCCAACCATGGGCTCAGATCACTGCCCATTATTTTTGACAGGCGACGTAGAGAGACAAAATTATGTGGGCTTTCGCTTTGAATCTTATTGGGTACGGTGAACATACCAGGTTTCTTAGAAACTATACAACAAGTCTGGAGCCAGCCAGGGCATACTCAAGACGCCATACTACGTATGCATGTCAAACTCATTCGTACAGCAAAGGCCCTTCGACTGGCAATAGCCAACGAGGTGCTGCGCTTCTTGGATGCAGCTAAGGAACAAAGAGCTCTTACAACAGAGGAATTAGAATTTCGACGATATCTAAAAGCGAAATCGGTGGGCTTAGCTGCGGTTCAGAGAGCCCGTGCAAGGAAACAGAGGCTTTTACCTGTGTACCCTTAAAAAAGATGCCACACTCCTACGTACCCCTCAAAAGTTGGTCGTCAGCTACATGCCCTCGCTCGAACTTTTCTTTTCCCTCACGCCATTCCGTCGGCATTCTGTTAGGTTTTGGCCGTTTGGCGGCTCTGACATGTGGGACCGGGCTAGAAAAATATCCTCCTTGCCCTCTGGGTCACTGACATATTGGGTCGCATCTCCTTCAGTCTCACCCGAGCCTCTCTCTCAGTCTCTCCCCATTCTCGTTCCTCACTCTCTCACCCGAAGCTGGAGGAGGGCTGGGCGGCGAACTCCTAGCGGCGGCGGATCTCGAGAGCAGCGGCGATCGGTGTTGGCGGCCCGCCTCGAAATCCTAGCCCCGTGGAGCAAGACGGTCGGGCGGAGCAGGCATGCCGTGGAACAGACCGGCGAGAGGCCGGATTGGTTTCGGGAAGAGTGAGTACCGCTCCTCCTCCCTCCTTGACTTCGCCCCCTTGTGTATTGATGTTGATTGCATTAGTGTATTGCGCCACCGAATCGTGTTTAGGGTTTATTGATTACATGCTCCTTGTTCATCTCAGTAGGATGGACCCAAACAATAGTTACAACCTAGAAATGCGGATTGTTGGTCCCAATTGTCGTGCAAAGTGGTTTTCTCGTGAATGAAGTGATGGATGCGCATGTAACTTTGTTAATCGGGCTTATGGAAGATTTGGTTGACAAGTATCCTCCTAGCTATGGTGATGTAGCCACATTGTTTTACTGGTGCATGCATAGTAAAGTTCACATACCTGTGCGCAATGACCAAGAGATGCTAGCAATGTTTGAAAAAAATAGGGCAACCAGAACATGCTTGTTGACTGTTGCATATCATAGTCCTGGTACTCAGCCTGTGCTTCCTGATTGGGAGTCTGGTAGCCCAAGGAAATCTGTTGAGCCCCCATTCACTCCTTCAATTGTTTCTCCAAGCATAGCAGAACCAAGCCAGCCAAACCAAGGCAACCATCCAAGTCTCAGTCACCCAAACCAAGGCAAACATCCAAGTCTAAGCCACCCAAACCAAGCCAACCTGAGTTCCTGGCTAACCCAAATCCAATGAATGAGCATATGGGGATTGATGATGAAGGCTTGTATATTGATCTTGGTCCCAACTACCCTCCACCTCCTCCTACCAGTTCTCAGAGCCAAGGGGGGAGTAAAGAAAGGGAAGAAGAAATAGATGAATCCTCTGATGAGGAAGTTGCTGATAGGGATGATGAAACCAGTGATGAGGAAGTAGAAATAGATGAATCCTCTGATGAGGAAGTTGCTGATAGGGAGCCTGAGCAATTTCAATTTCCTGATGTTGAATATGACAAAGATGACCCTCCTATGACAGTGGGAACTATCTACCCAGATATGGCTTCTTTTAAGATTGCTTTAGCTAGTCATGCTGTTAAACATGAGTTCAACTATGAAATTGACAAGAGTGATACAGGGAGGTATACGGTGCACTGTTCTCTGAGGAATGAGGGATGCCCGTGGAGACTGCATGCCTCAACTTCAGCTAATGGACATGGCATTCAGGTGATGTGTTAGTTCAATTTGTGGTCAACCTAGCAGACATGACCTGTTCTTGTAGGGTTTGGCAGGGGTCAGGAATCCCATGCAAGCATGCCATTGCATACATTACCTCAATTCCTGGCGCAAAGCTTGAAGACTATGTGGATGAGTACTTCTCTATCAACAATTTCAGAGTTGCATATGACGGCTCCATCCCTAGCATACCTGACAAGAGCATGTGGCCAGAGGCAGAACCAGGCTTTTTCTTGAACCCTCCTCTTCTTAAGTCCACAGGTGGAGGTAGGAGAAAGAATATGATGAAATCTGCACTTGAGGGAGGCAGCAACCAGAGGAAGTCAAAGAAACATGAATGCCCCATCTGTCATCAGTTGGGCCATCACTGGTACACTTGTAAGAATGGGAACCCAGAAGACATAGCTGCAATGGAGGCAGCAAGGTAATCTGTTGTCCTATACATATAGCTACCTTTGCATGTACATAGCTTTGCATACACAGAAGCTAATCTATTTTCCTTTGTAGGGGCACACCAAAGAAGAGGTTGAAGAAGGCTACAGCAAGCAACATAGAGAGGAGTCTTGTGGTGGCCCAGCCATCCCAGATGCAGTTCCCATTCAATGAGGCAGTGGCAAATGCCATCCATAACAAAAGGAAGAGGAAGTCATCCTCTTCTTCAACCTCCTCACAAAAACACAAGGGTGCAGCACCAGCCACCACTAGTTCAACCTCAGCTCCTACTAGTGTGTCTACAAGGAACTTGTTCTTTGCCTCATCCTTTTCATTTCAACCAGGTGGAAATCTAATGCATACTGTTGACTGTCAGGTCTGGAACTGGTTCAAATGATCCAGTCCCACTCTTATCTGTGCATCTGGTTCCTTTCAATGAGGACTCCATTACAGTGGACACCTAGCCCAGCCAGCCAGTTGATGACCTCCCACTTGAGCCTGTGGATCCACAATGCACACCAAGAAGAAATAAGGGAGCAGTGAAGAAGAAGTTGACACCAAAGAAACTGCAGTAAGAAACTCTAGTGATGTTCTATTGGTGCTGTGATGTTCTTTTTTTGGCCCTGACGCATGATCTTTTGGTACTTTGATGTTCTTTTGGGGCTGTCATGAAAAACCTTGTCTGAATTGATGGTTCATGTTAGTGATGTGAACAAACTCTAGTAATTTAGTTTCTATGTGTAAACTGTAAGTGATGTGATCAAACACCATATGCTGTTGGTGATGAAACACATTATGCTACCAGTTATGTGATGGATGAGTGAACTGTTAGTTTCTTTGTCTTAATGTTGTTATGAACCATGAGAAGCATTCATTCATTCATCTATTCATTCATGCATTGATTGATCCATACATCCATGAAAACTCACACACACACACACACAATAGCAGCCTACTTCTTGAAAATAGCATACAAAGCAAGCACCAAGCACAAATACACAAGTTTTTCAATCCTCCTAAGCTGCTGCTGCACCCTCTTGTCCATTGGTGCATGGCCTTCAACTACAGTTGCCTGGGAACCTTCCTGCAAGATGGCCAGAGGAGGAGCTGTGGGAAAACCACCAGGTGCTGCCACTGCCTGCAGTGGAACTGCTTGGATTGGTGTAGCTGTCTCCCCCATCTCATCCTCCCACTGATAGTACTGACATCCTCCAATCTGAAATCCAACATAGAGACTGAGCAAAGAGGGAAAGACAAACAATGTTGACCAAAGAGAGAAGCACAAACCGTGAAATAAGGGCACTTGTGAAAGGCCCGGTTGGGGTTGGCCCTAGTCGTCGAGATGAAGCGATTGGCGAGCACATTGCAGTTCGGGCAAAGCACACGCCGCCTTGGCGCACCACCATAGCTGCTGCTACCTTGTGACATGGCTGTCAAAGAGAGAGGGCTCAAGAGAGTGGCAACTCCCTGGCCTTTGGCGCCAATATATAGGAGGAGAAGGGCAGGCTCTTTGGCGCCAAATCCCTATCCTTTGGCGCCAACAGCGGCGTCTCTTGCGCCAAAGCCAATTGGCCTGGCAATGGCACAGGGAAAACGAAAAAGTTCAGACACCCATACAAGCCCAAGGGCAACTGAGTCATTCTCCAGAGCTGTTACCCACCGTTAGGAGCAAATGCTGACGGAATGGCGTGAGGGAAAAGAAAAGTTCGAGCGAAGGCATGTAGGTGACGACCAACTTTTGAGGGGTACACAAGAGTGTGGTATCTTTTTTAAAGGTACACAGGTAAAAGCCTCAAGGAAACACTCCCGGCTCACATGGATTCGTAAAGGAGACGCATGCACACGCATGTTTATGCTGCATGCTAACAACAGAAGAAGAAAGCTAACCACCGTAAATGGAACAACGACCAACAACCACCAGCAAAAAGAAGAAATAATATACGATCACTTCGTAAACCTATTGGGCAAAACACAAGAGAGATCCCTCAGCCTAAACTGGACAAATCTCGGATATCAACCACATGACCTGACCGACCTTGAAGCACCGGAAGAAATAAAAAAGGTCGTCATGCACTTACCAGCGGAAAAATCACCCGGCCCGGACGGATTTATTGGTCTATTATATAAGTGTTGGGACGTGATCGGAGAGGATCTGATGCAAGCTCTTCATGCCTTCCACTCACTTAGGACCAGGCGCAGGGAACTGATTAACGAGGCCAATATCATTTTGCTGCCAAAGAAAGAAGGAGCGACCATGGTTACAGATTTCCGGCCCATGAGTCTCATTAACAGTCTAGCCAAGATCATAACAAAGGTGCTATCAGGTAGATTGGCTCTGAGATTGAATGAACTAGTTTCTGGATGTCAGAACGCCTTCATAAAAAAAAATGCATCGGCCCGTTCGCTTCGCTGAAAAAACAAGCCGAAACATTGTTCCGGCTAATTTATTGTGAGAGAAAAACACTGTTCCAGCTGAAAAAATAAGTTGAAAAGTACGGATTATAAGATAAGCGAACAGGACCATTGCACAAATCAAAGAGACTGGCACTCTTTATAAAACTCGATATCTTAAAAGCTTTCGACTCACTTAAGTTGGGTATTTCTCATCGAAGCATTACAGGCCCTAGGTTTCGGCCAAAGATGGAGAGATTGGATCACAACACTATTAGCCACCTCATCATCCAAGGTACTACTTAACGGGACACATGGGAAAAAAATTCAAGCATGCTAGAGGCCTCCGTCAAGGAAATCCACTATCACCCATGTTGTTCATCCTCGCCATTGACCCACTCCATAAACTGGTGGAACTGGCAGCCGGCAACAACATCATAAGACTAATCCTCCCCAGAGCGGCAAAGCTACGATGCTCCCTCTATGCAGACGGCGCAGCCATTTTCGCAAATCCGGACAGAGAAGAACTACAACGTATCGGACATTTGTTACAGATCTTTGGAGAATGTTCAGGACTCAAGATAAATATGACTAAAACGGAAATATTCCCTATCCAGTGTACCAACGAAACCATCTCAGAAGCTCTACAGGATTTCCCGGGGAAGATTTCATCCTTCCCTGGAAAATATTTGGGTTTGCCTCTCCACACGCGCAAACTCAGAAGGGTGGACGTGTCCAACCATTAATTGACAAGATCGGTGGAAGGCTTCCTGGATGGAAAGGTAAAATGTTATCATCGGCCGGGAGAGAAACACTGGTGAAGAGTGTGTTAACATCACAACCAATATATCACCTCACAGTTTTCCCTGCTCAAAAATGCCTGATCAATCAGATTGATCGCCTGCGTCGCAGTTTCCTTTGGAAAGGAGAGGAACCAGAAAAGGTCAACGGAGGACACTGCTTAATTATATGGCCAACAGTGTGCACGCCTAAGGACGTGGGAGGGCTTGGGATTCTCGACCTCGAGAGACTTGCGAGGGCTCTAAGAATGCGATGGTGCTGGTTCCAGTGGAAGTATAGCGAGAGACCTTGGGTAGGACTTGATATCCTGTGCGATAAGAATGACAAAGACCTGTTCTATGCGTCAACGGTAGTAATGGTGGGCTATGGAAAGAAAGCAAACTTCTGGCATTCGGCATGGGTGAATGGAAAGTCCCCAAGAAACTTGGCACCACTTTTGTTCCAACGATCTAAAAGGAAAAACTTCTCTGTACAACGGGCCCTACAAGATAACTACTGGATAGCGTAGGTTTACCCACTCGTGACGGGGGAGGAAATCAGAGAGTATGTGCAGCTGTTTGAGGAAATAAATATGCTACAGTGTGACCCTAATGCCGAGGACGAAATATCATGGAGGTGGACGAAGGACGGGGAGTATACCACAAAGAGTGCATACCGCATACAATTCCAAGGCCAACTGAAGAAGTTGAATATTACTCCAATATGGAAAGCTAGAGCTGAACCAAAATGCCGGATCTTTGCCTGGCTTCTCCTGCATAGAAAAATCTTAACGGCAGAGAACTTGGAAAAGCGGGGTGGCCTAATGACCCTCAGTGCAAGCTATGCAATTCTGACCAGAAGACACCCACACACCTGTGCAAGGACTGCCCTTACACAACGGCAGTCTGGGACCGGCTGCAGGGATGGTTTTCTGTTAACCACTTACCCCCAGGCAACACATCGCTTTCGATCCACAAGTGGTGGAAGAAATGCAGGAGCATGATCGACAAACGGAACAAAACTTTTTTTGACGGCCTCATCATATATTTCTGGTGGAACATTTGGAAAGAGCGCAACAGACGAGTTTTTAATCATGAAACCAAACCGGTGGACGACGTCGCGTTCTCTATCAAAGAAGACATCCAACAGTTCCAGTTGGCCAATAAAACGCAGGAAGCCCCCGCGGTTGAGCCAACTTAGTGACAGTTTTCTTCTTTTAAGTGGGGTTTTTTTCTCTGTTTCGAGTGGATCTCCCTCTTGGGAGTTATGTTTAGTTGGTGAAGTGAGAGCCTTGTACATAGAGTTGTTTTTTGTTTTGTTTTTCTGTCTTGTTTGGTTTTACCTCTTCTAATAAAAATTCGACAAAGCTTTTGCCGTCCGTTTAAAAAAAACCATATGTACACTTGACTGTGATTTTCTGTCACACTGCAATGGAGAAAAGTTCTAACCAAGAAGAAACCAGCCACAAGGAAACTAAATCCTCTGCAACTGAAGGGGGCTTCAGGTGAAATGAAGTAAGCTGAAAGACAGGTATGCAAAAGGATAAGACCAGAATACACTCAATATTTATTAGCTTTAAAAAAAATAAAGACGTACCCAGTGCAGAGAGCTCCCGCTCTGTGCGGGGTCTGGGGAAGGGTGTCAGTGGCAAGCCTTACCCTCGCCAGTGCAATACGAGAAGACTGCGACTCGAACCCAGGACCTTCCGGTCACATGCAGTAAGACTCTACCGCTTGCACCAGGCCCGCCCTTCTATTAGCTTTACAAAAAATAAAGATAATAAATATACACATCATGTGAAAATCGATATAAACACCTATTTATTGATCTTGGTAAAACTTGGTGTTATCCATACGGGAATTGGCCAATTGCAACCAGGGCTGTGGAGAGACTATCTCAATCACACTGCTATCCTCCAAATTATACATTCCAACATCTCGACGATAATATTGGCCATCATCATCCATCAGCGAATATTCATCGTCATCATCGGTGAGATAAACATGGTTGGGCAGTAGCCTAGGGTGATTGTTTGGGGGCAGACAGCACGAATAGTTATGCCCAATGAACAAAGCATCATCCTTCAAGGTGTCAATATACAAAATATCTTTCTTGTCAAAGTCAACCTCGTTGAACATTTCAATATCAGTTGTGCGCGTTTCTACTGAATCTTCAATTGGGCAACTCGTGACCCTCCAAATTTGAAGCATATCGCCAGACGAGGTCCGAGCAATATACATGTGTATGTGCTGGTGTGTACGGCGATGTATCCTTGAAAATTACATGGCGTGTGGCACAAGAACCATCAATGGTGTAGCGATGAATCCCTCTTCTTCTTTGATGCTTCCTACTACAGCTCATCTATGTGACGACCGGCGGTGGTGGTTGTTGCTAGGCTCGGTTTTGCAGCGGCCAGGCTCTCGAGCCAGACCTCGTCGCGGACGGTGGCGTACTCGTCGTCGTTGCGGTGCCACGTCCAGACGGCGCTGTCTCGTTGACGATCCTCAGCCGGCCGTGCCCAAAACTCGCCTCCCGGAACACCGACAGGATGTGGTCCTCGATGAACCTAATTCAGCGCAAACTCAAGCATCAGAAATTCAGAATCATGCGTTCCAGATGCATCGATCGATGATTCGAGATGCTGTCACGCTGGCAGTAGTCTCATAGTACCTGGCAGTAGTCACGCCGCGTAGGACCCCAGCATCACGACGTGCGCGGCGCCGCCCGCCGCGTCGAAGGAGTAGTAGAGGTTGGAGCGCGAGCCGCTCTCCTCGTGCGGCATCCGCCACCGCGCGTTGTAGGCGGCGAACGGCGCCAACTCCACGACGGGGAGGGTCTCCATCTCGTGGTTGCCCTCCGTCACCATCCACGGCCGCGCGCTCGCCAGCGGCTTGCACCAGGCGCCCGAACGAGTCCCACAGCGGCTGCTGCGTGTCCGCGTACGAGAAGGTCGCCGGGGAGCAGGAGCATGTCGTAGTCGACGCCGTCCACCCCGTCTGACCGAGGTCACCTGCGTCGTTACATTACAAAATGTTACAATGCGACACACATGTCCGTCACGTCTCGGCAGACACTCCCGGACGTTTCCATCGTACGGTTTTTCCGTTTTTTTTTCCAGTATACGTTTAATGAGTTTCCCATGTACTCGGCATGTAACATGGAACGACAAAGTTGATTCTTTTTTTTCTTGTTTCTGTGTCATGGATATGAATTGAAACGGAATTCAATTTGGAAGAGATGCAACGAACGCCTGACCGATGATGACGAACTCGATGGGCACAGAGTGGCCGGCGGAGTCCGGAAGCTGAACTCGTCGCCGGCCCTGCCGCACCGGTAGTAGTACGTCGTGACGGGCTCCAGCGGGCCGATGGTGACGTGGTGGATGGCGCCGGACTTGTAGAAGAAGTAGTGGTACGTGGTGTGGTTGCCCGTCGCCGACGCCGTGTGCTTGCCCGGGGATGTCCCGTACTCCACCACGGATGGCGCGTTCCGGTCGTCGGTGACCCATGAGATAAGCATGTTGTTCGCCCCTACAACTGAGATGTGTACCTGAAATAGAGACAAGGACTTGAATTTTTTCAAGCATCAGAGAACTCTGAAGAATCTGTCTGGCTAAATTGAGTTCCGAGATTTGCCAGCCAAAACTAGTGCCAGGTGAAACAACACAGAGTGCCAAAATTCTTGCAAACTAAAAATCAAATGCAAATTTGAAGCACGCACCTGCTGAGGATGGGACGCCGGCTTGTCGTGCGCCATCAGCACGAGCGGGCTCGGTGGCGGCCGGACGTACTCATCGGCGTGGGCGCAGAAGAACATCAGCGACGCGAGGCCCTGCACGAGCATCCTCCACGAGTGCGCCATGGCCCCGACCAGCAGGTCGCCGCAGAAGGTGCCCGTGCAGCTCCGCCCGAGCGCTGCCTGGTTCATGTACCGGAGGCACGGCGCGTTCACCAGCGAGAAGGCGACCTTGGCGACGGCGAGGACGCGGATCAGGGCGGCGGCCACGCGGGCTATCTTGCACATGAGCAGAATGTTACGTGCGGCTTACGCGTGTCGTCGCGACGGAACGAGCTCGCCGCCGTCCCCGTCGCCATCGCCATCGCCATCGCCCAGCCTGGCGTGAAGGACGAGGCCACCTGGTACGTGTGTAGAAGCACACGTGATTGCGCGTCAACATATAGATTGCAAATGGATTGATAAGTGCAAGCTGCTTCGTCTTGGTGATGTTATTTTGCAGGCGGATGCGCGTACCTGACGTGTGCCACGGGGAACGGCGGCTGCCGGAGGAGTTGCCGGAGATGATGAGGAGGCCGTGTGTGGCGGTGGGGAAGAAGGAAGGGGATAGGCAGGTTGAGGCCAACATTGCTGCAGTGCATACGTTTCAGCGTTGGCAGTTGCCTCCTTTTGAACCTCTATGTGGCAGCAAGTTAATTATCTGGCTGGTAGCTGAGAGTAACACGTCAGCAAGTTAATTATCATGGTAGAGGATCAAACAGAATTGAATCTGAGAGAAACAAAATTGAACATGAACTATACAATAGATTGAGATATTCATAAGAAACTTAAAGGAAAGTAAGTAATTGCAACCCAACTTTTTTGGAACAACTGATGAAGTGAACATTTGGAAAATAAAAGGCTTACAACTCTTTTATCTGAGCCTTTTATCTTTATATTACAAAAATAGTGTTCATGGATATCTGAATAAACGAGAATCTGGCATGTCAAAGCAAAATTGGTCTATAGTAATTAGATTCTAGAACACATCTCCCGACTACATATTATCTGTCAACTAAAGATGCAAATTTATTTGACCAAACATGATTCAGTTCATCAGTAAGCATAATTGCAACACGATAACTACAGCCACCTAAACCATTTGTCAGAAAATCAAACACCTACTTGAAAATGTAGTTCTCGGTGTAAATACAAGTTCTGCAAATTTGCTAGTTCCTTAGTTTATGTTCTCGACATTATTGCAATGCTCATTCAACATGCCAAAAAGCTGGGCAACTTGACAATGTTAGTAACCCTACGTTATTTTTGCTCGTGGATTAGAAATTAACCATGAGGTAGAAACCATGAAAAGTTGTTTTGTAATTAGAACCCAAAATCAATCTGTAGTAACAGATGAGAACAAGGAAATAATCTCTCAAGTATGGGGATCCATGCTTATAAGTTAATTAATCTCAGTCACAGTCGATTTATACAAGACTATGGTGGGAAGGGAAAAACACTCAATTCTGAATTTCACCTCCCTGCTGAACTTTCTGTTAATCCCTTGTAAGGGAATCTTATTAGCTGTTCCATTTGGACAACAAATTGGTCCATTCCATAGGTATAAACAGTGTGACTAGCTGAGAAAAATCTAAGACTTGTAACAGGACGTTTACATGCTAGGAAACAAAAGATTCCGAATGATTTCATCAACTAGAAATGCACAGTAATAAAATGAGTGGCCTGACACCCAGTTTCCAAATTGAAGAAAAGACCAGGAAGCAAAAAGGATGATGTCCTCAAAGCATCAATTCAAATAACTAAAAAAGTGTTGAAAAGGAAGCAGCAGTTGCCTGCACCTATCTTGCCATTTTTATAAAATTCGGAGTGATCCAAACAGGAGGGGGCCAATTTAGCCAGAAACTATGTCAGTGACAGTGCCGTTCTCATCGTTGTAAACCCTAACATCTGTCACACCCTGAAATTTTCAAATTTCAGGATGTGAATAAAAGGAATAATTAAACAATGATTTTCTCATAATTTTAAATTTTTTCCCAACATTTATTTTTCTTTACAGGAAATTTAGTATAGGAAAATAATTGTTTGCTTTTCTAAATTAAATAATGATCTTCTTTGTTTGTGCATTCATGCCGATGCATATTTTTGTTTGTGTTGAATTCAAAATTGTGTTGAATTCAAATTTGAATTTGCTTGATCAAAATTCTTTTTCCTCCTTTTCCTTCCTTTTTGGGCTGCTTCCTCCTACTCCTTCCTTTGTTTCCCTCGCTTGGGCACATTCTTCCCTTCCGCACCTTGCAGCCCAGCAGCACCAGCGCAGGCGGCCTGTTTTCCCCTTCCGGCCCAGCAGCTCGCTACCGGCCCAGACCGCGCCGGCCCAGCTCCTTTTCCCTCCTCTGTTCAGCCCGGCAGCAGCCAGTAGCAAAAGCCGGCCCAGCTCAGCTTCCGCGTCGCCAGCCCGCCGGCCCAGCTCCACACCTCCTCTCTTCCAGCCGCTGACAGCGGGTCCCGCTTGTCATCCCGCACCTCCATCCGCGCCGCTCGCCGCACGCTTCCGCAACCGCCGGCCGCCACTTCCGCCAATCCCCCACGTCGCGCAACGGCTCCGGCGCCGCCTCCTAGCTCTCCGCGAGCACGCGCCGCCCGAGCCTATCCCCCTCGGCCTAAAAATACCCCCCCTTCGTCACAGCTTTCCCCCACACCGAGCCCCAGTTTCTCTCTCCCGCCGCTGCCTCCCGTCGCCCACAAGCTGCGCCCTGCTGCTCCGCCCCGCCGTTCGCCCGCCTCCCTCGCGTCGCGCCGCCGCGTTGGAGCTCCGCCGCGGCTGGGAAGTCGTCCGTCGCGTGAAGATCCGAGCCGGCCGCCGCCGGTGAGCCGCCCCTGCAGACTCCCCTCGACCCCCTCTCCCTTGCGCCCCCACCAGAGCTCCCACCTCGCCGGAAGCACCGCTGTTTTGAACCAGCCAGAGCTCCCCGTCGGGAGGAAGAAGATGGCCTGGCAGCTTTGCGATTAGGCCCCTGAGAAACACTTTAATCTTTAGATTTGCTTTTGTGTCTTGAGTCTTTAGCAGAAAACCCCTGGAAAAGTTCGTGACCACAACCTAGTCCAAACCGAGCTCTTTTGCAGATCTAGCCCCGAAGATCCATCTATTCGCAGTGACTATTCTCTGAGTCTTAGGAATCTTCTCAGCTAACCCTCCAAGTCTACGGTTAATTACGTTTAGACCCTTATCTTGTTTAATCCATAAATTCTATGTTTTAGCTCCGTTTAACCTCGTTCAAGTTGTGTTAAATTCATAATAATATAAATTATACGTTAGTGGTAATGGTCCCGTTCGCTTCGCTGAAAAAACGAGCCGAAACACTGTTCTGGCTGATTTGTTGTGAGATAAAAACACTGTTCCGGCTGAAAAAACAAGCTAAAAAGTACGGATTATAAGACAAGCGAACAGGACGAATGTTTGCCCTCATGCATGTTTTTGAAAAATAAATTTGATATTAAATTGATTAATGCATGATAAAACATGTTTCTTTTCTAAATAAAATCTACTCAGAGTTATACATCGCTTTTCATAATAAACATCAATTTGATTAATGCCTACTTCATATCCTTTCTAAATAAAAGCCAATTAGGTTATACACTGGTTTTTCGTAAACTAAAGTTGATTTGATTAACGCTTGTCTAAATAATTTTTCCAATTAAAAGCTAATCAGAGACATACCTCGGCGTTTCATAAATTAAATTCAATTTGATTAATGATTATTCAATTTGCCTTCTAAATAAAAGCTACATGGGTTATATCTCGAATTTTCATAAATTAAATGTTAATTTGGTTAATATAAATACAAATGTGTTTTTAATATAATCTGCTTAGTTGAACTCGAAATATAAAGTTATAAGCTTAGATGCTTTTACATGCTTCGTCTAAACTCAAATGTTAATTTACATAAATTGTACTTAAATATTTATAAATAAAACTGGACTAAGCTTTACATCGTCTTTTCTTATGTAAATGCAAATATGACTTGATTAATTCTAACTAAGGACATTTCTCTGAAATATCTTTACATTGTTTTTCTCAACTAAAATAAATGCAGCATGTAGCTCTTGTCTTTTCTTTTATAATTCAAATCTCTCGATAGCTTTATCTTTTCAACCATAGTTCCGTTTTAAGCGTTTCTTGCGTTCACGTAATCGTAAAATCGAGCCCTATCCTTTAGTACGCTCTTTTGAAGCCTTTCTTTTGTTTTGGTGTATTGTTCTTAGTTGTACTTGTTTGTTGCTTGTATGTTTGTGCCGGTGATCGCTTCGAGTAGAAGAATCGCCATTCGGAAGATTTGAAGAGTAAAAATTTCAAGAGAGCAAGAGTCGAGCAGTAGGAGTAACTTTTCGTTGGAGAAAGGCAAGTGTCCCTAACCATCCTTCTGTATATGCTTATTTACAAGAATATCTTGCATTAATGGGAACATGGAGAACCACCCAGGAAAACAATGCTACCACAAGACTAAATGGCTCTGGTCTTGGCTGAATAATTAGAAACCTTAGTCTGGGGTAATCTTACTCGAAAGAGGCAAGAGGGGGCACCGAGTCGTCGCATAATCGGCCTTCGGTAGGTTGTGCGCGCCGGACACCAAAACCTTAGCGGGTTACCACTTACTAATGAATCTTTGTAAAGGCCTCGTAGCGTCCCTATGCAATCACACAAGTGTGGTATTGTGCCTACTTTTGCATAGCATGGTTGGGTCTAAAGTTCTTTTGAACTTTTACGCGACTTGTGGGTAAAGATGTGCGACCTCCGCAGAGTGTAAAACTGATCGATCAGCCGTGCTCACGGTCAAGAGCGGCCTAGACTCTCACATGATTAATTAAACTTGAAGATGGACTCAAATCGTTAATTCTGGTTATTTCTTGTGGCCTTGCTGAGTACCAACCATAAGTGTACTCACCCTTGCTTACTGCTGCTCAGAAGAAGGTGTGTGAAGTTTTCTGAAGATGATGCTGAGTTCTAGGCGTACGCAGCCCCCAGTCGATAGCCTGTGAAGTTTGGAGCCTTCGTTTCTAGGATTAAGCGTAAATCCCTGTTATGCTCTCTTATTTTTTTTACGTGAACTGTTGCTGCTATTCACTTATGATGTCACTGTATGTATGAAATTTGATCCTGGCATACGTATAGGTAGCACTTGGTTGTTTTGAAGCCAATACTCATTGTCATCGTCGAAATAGATGTGGTTCGGCAACAGGTGTGGACAATCCTTCACGGATAGGCAGGTTGAACAACTTGTCCCGACGAAGAATGCGTTGTCTCCCAAGCTATCCACAGGCTCAATGTTGTTCTTCTCATGGTGAACCTTGTACACATCGAATCCGACTGTTCGGAGCACTCCAGACTCCACGTTCTCTTCATATTCTGCAATCCTGGACAGTTGTAGGACATCACCCTCCGGGGTTGGCACGATATAGACATTGCATATCTTGGCCATTGGCTTTTTGTGGATCATTCTCTGGCTCTGCCCTGTAACTCTGTTGAACAGTCTGTTGGGCCCCTGACCTTAAATAGAAGATGAATCGTCCATCCGATTCAGATTGGATTTTGATCTCCGATCAGCACACGGGATAAAAGGTTCTTGGTTGCAATTTGCAAAATTAATAAAGCCTTGTTATGAAAAGCACACCTTCAAAGAGTGTCTCCCCCCCTTAAAAAAAAACCACAATTTTTTTAGGTGTAAAAACACGTTCAGAGAGAGAGGGTCAGAGGGAGACTTGATTGAACAAGTGTTGCCTGGAACCCTCCGGCTAATAATACCGGTGTCGCAAACAGATTACGACGTCGTTGACTGTCATCTTGGACATCTTCAAAGAAAAGGATTTTGATGGAGATGGATGTACACGTAGCTGGCCACAAACGCGAGTGACATCACCTTCTCCTCCGTGACCCCTGCAACAAAAACACTCATCGACTGATTTTTTTAATGTTTATGCTGAAAACACTGTTTATACTGGAATAGATAAAAACACGGCTCCGACTGAAAAAAAAAAAAACAAACAAGCCGGCTTTCAGTCCAGCCGAACACTGCCCCGCCCGTCCATCGGTTCCTGTGCCTGCACTCAACCTCTGTCTCTCCAACCTCCATGTTCCTTCTTCGGATGTCCAAAACATTAGTACTAAACACTCACACGTCACCCAGATTTGACCAAAACACAGCATATCCAAATGCCAGATTCCTGTTTGGCAGGCAGTTTGATAGATAGATATAGATAATCCAGAGTATAGCTCATTAATTTGTGAGATATATATATATATATATGATGCACCGAGCTGGCCGCCTCGCCTCCGTGCAGTGTGCGTAGCCCCGCCGTATGTCTATATAAACCCCCATTTCAGCCTGCATCCTCCTCCAAGCTGTCTAGATTATTCATTCAGGCAACCTCGAGCAGCTTGTGGTGAGTGGTGGCAACGGCCATGGCAACAAGCAGCATGGCGCTGATGGCGCTCCTCGTCGTCGTCCTCGCCGCCTCCGCGCTGTCCCTGTTCCCGGCGTCCCTCGCCGTCACCTCGCCGTACGTGCGGCCGGCGCCGAGGGCCACGCTGCCCGTGCTCCGGGACGACGCCGCCGCCGACGGCCAGACGCCGCAGCAGGTACTACACCGCTAATTTGCTGTCCCTTCCAACAGCCTCGGGGCTCAGGCTTTTTTCTGAAACACCATGCCACAGCGAATTTTTCTGCATCATCAGACACCAGAGTTCGTCGCGATTTCGTTTGCATGGTCAATGCGGTTGCGTGCGTTACCGGTGACATCTATATCTGAGATCAGCAAGAGAAACTGTGTACGTCTGGTGCAAGATCGAAAGAAAAAGAGTCCAAGAAGAATATCCTACCCTAAAAGAAGTCCTCTCCCTCTCCCGAGTGCCCCCAACGGGCGACTCGGGGGCACTCGCCGGCGCAGCCCCAGCGCCCCGCTCCTGCCCCTCTCTGGCCGCCGCCGCCTCCCTCCAGCGTGAAGCGGCGGCGGCCCGCACAACCGGCAACCGTCGCAGCCCTCTTCCTCCCTCTCCCGTTACTCCACCATCCCTCCTCGGTCCACGCCACTCCGGTGGGCTGGCCGGCCATGGCAGGGCGGATCCGCCTCCCCCGGTCACGGATCTGGCCTCTCACGGTGGTCGGCGGCCTCCCCCCTCGTCGGCGCTGCTCCTCCCGGTCCGGCGTCCTTCGTGCGCGCGGGGGCGTGCATGGGCTGCTCCGCCCCGCTGCCTCTGGCGGCCGGTGGTGCCGAATCCGCCTCCTGGTCCGGATCTCGCCACCATGGATGGTGGCCCCCCTTTTCGGGCGCGGTTCCTCCCCGCTCCAAAGAACCGCCGTGCTTTGGGGGGCGCTTGGGAGCTTCAGGCGCCTCGCTATCTCCGGGCGGTAGGTGGCCGGTGGGGCGGATCCGCCCTCCCTGGTCCGGGTCGGGCCACTGCTGCGGGTGGTGGCGGCATCCTCTCCTTGTCTGCATCATGGCTCCCCGAGCCCGTGGTGCGAGTGGGTGGTGGCGGTGTGGGGGTGATTGTCGGACTTCGCGGTTGGCGCTTGTGGCTGGTGGTGTCGGGGCGGTGAAGTGTTCGCCGTTAGTCTTTGGGCAAGCTTGGGGACGTTAATCCTCTTGATGCTTCTCCCAACGGTTGGCGTCCGTGGATGTCATTCCCTTCTTGATGGCTTCGTTGATGCACTCCGCCCGATCCCCGTTGTTCTCGCCAAGTCGCTCCATCTCGTGTTGTGCATGCATGTATAGTCAAGCGGTGGAGGGCAGGGGTGGCGTGCCTTCAAGACTCCTCGTTTTGTTGTGCTCGATGTGGGCGAGCACCGCGAAAGCTTTCATGTCGGATCTGTTTAAGCAAGACGACGGCGACGCCTTCGGGCGCGTCGTCTCCCTCCTTGGAGGCGTTGTCATGGTGTTTTCCCACTCCGACCGACTGCGCAGCAGCGCGGTTGTGCCGTGGTGGCATGGCCGACAACGGCTTGCTTGGATGAGTGCCAGTGACGCCGTGGTGGTGTGGGTGGCAATAGCCAACCGCTGGCGCCATGGTGGCGTGGATTTGGAGGAACCCGGCCGCTTCCTCAAGGCCAAGAGGTCGCTTATTGAAGGCCAAGAGGTGTCTGCTGCTTCACCGCCGCCGCGGCATGGGGCGGGCGGTCCTGTGGCCGGACCGTCGGTGTTGTTGCTCGCTCTACTTTGCCTATCTCGTGCTTCAACTCTATCTTCACATTGGTTTGTCCTTCGGTGTTTGTTGTTGCCGCCGTCGTTCGGTTCGTTGGCGGATGCTTTGCATTTATTGTCGCTTGGGTGGATGCTTGGCCACCTCGTCGCTTCGGTCTCCACGCTCATTCAGCTCATCGAGCGTGTGATGGCCCTCGTTATGTGATGCTTTGCCGTAATGGTCCTTTTTCCGGCGGATGCTTGGCCGTCGTGGTCGTTTCTTGTGCGGATGCTTTGCGCATGTTGTCGTGTCGGCTCCCTTGGCTTCCTTTGGTGGATGCTTGGCTAGCGCAGCTACACTACACCTTAGGCTACCAATGTGTTTTGTCTTCCTGTAATAGGCTCAGTCTGTAAGGGTTTGGTGGTGGAGGCCCTACCCCCGGTGCTTTCTTGCTGTATCGTTTGTGTTTATGGAATTGTGCTGGTAATTTTAGGATTACCGGCCAGTCGTTGTTGTTTGGTTCGGTGTTATCTACTTCCTTAATGAAATACGTGCTACACGGCACGTTCGAGAAAAAAAAATATCCTACCCTATCCCAGTACCAAACTAGAAAACCTTGGTCTAATCTGCCGCGTCATGTGGCACAGTGTGGCGTCTCTGTTGTTGTTCACGAATACAATGTACTAGGGAAGGAGTTCAGTACTTCAGTGTAGGAAGGAATTTCAGTTCAGGATTATATTACTGTTTGATTACCTAGTAGGACAGGAGTATGAGCATATAGTTGAATACGCTGGATTCACACTAGGAGCGAGAGCGACGATTTGATTGCATCGTCGTATACCAACAATTTAATTTGCCGTTGTTTAGTTCACTGGCACGACCGCACGACACGGTAAGGGCTACCTAGGGCTTGATTGGTCGCAAAGGGGTGAGGCATACATGATGGAGGGGTGGTAACGTCAGCGGGAGGCGGGATGGCCTGATGTACTTGCGTTACTTTGGCTGAATGAGCCAAGCTGCTGTTTGGTTAAATTGGATGGACCGTTTTCGTGTATGAGTTGGTACAAGAGGTCTTGTTTGGTAGAATGAATAGCAGATGTTCAGAACATCTCAGGACCATTTTGGTGAGGTTACCACCAATGTTGAGTAGCATGAGCAAATAAAGTGTTGTGTTTAGCCTAGCTGTCTTACAAAGATTGTTGTACATAAATTATTTCCAAAGGAAACTAATTGCTACAAGCATCCCTAGAATAATAAAAAGCTCCACCACAATGATGATATGGAGCCATGGTGTTGTGCTGACCGGCGAACCAAGGTCGAAGAAGGGGAGGAAGAGGAGAAGGCGCACCAGGGAAATGGAGGGGAGTGAAGGGAGTGGCGCGGGAACGGGACGGTAACCCTAGCCTCTCGCGCCTTTATCCCCAGGGTGGTGCCATCCCCCGCGCTCGCCCCAAATCTTCCCGCCTTGCTTCGCTCATCCCGGCTCGCGAGGGAAGGAAGATTTCGGCAGACGGAGGGATGCGGAATGGGAGGGGGCAAGTGAAAGAGGGGGTGCGGGCATATGGTGCGGGTGGGGGAACCAAACTAGACCAAAGTGCACGAGACGGTGCAGGATGGTCCCTAGGACGCCCCCCTCCGAGCTACCACCGGGGAGAACAGACAGGACGCTCCTTTGGGGATTTTTGGTTTCTTGCTTTCCCTTTCATCCCCATCATCCTTGTTTTTATTGTTTCTGGCAATGTCGGCATGCCGTTTGGCCTACTATGTGCTTTGGTGTTTCTTGTCGCTAATCATGGGCTACCCATGAAAAGCAGCTTTCGGTTAGTGTTGCTGATGGTGCAATCAATCGCACACGGCTAGTGCTGCAGTCATGGCAACCTCGATCTACTCTTCACTATCTTCTCCTCGATCCGTTGGAAATTGGAAGCACAGCATGCATGACCAAACATGCGATCATTATACACGGCAAAGTGTTTGATATGGTCCGTGTGAAAACCATCACTGCAAACGTGCTATGCTAATGTTACAGGAGAAATAAAATTGGCCACTTACAAAAACTTTGTGCAAATTTCATTCAGGTGCATATATCAATGGTCGGGCCCGACAAGATGAGGGTGACATGGATCACCCACGACGACGCGCCGGCGATCGTCGAGTATGGCACGACGTCAGGCAATTACCCGCTCTCCGCCACCGGAAGCACGATGACCTACTCCTACGTCCTCTACCACTCCGGGAACATCCACGACGCCGTCATCGGCCCGCTGCAGCCCAGCACGACATACTACTACCGGTGCAGCTCTAACCCATCGCGCGAGTTCTCCTTCCGGACGCCGCCGGCCACCCTCCCTTTCAAGTTCGTCGTCGTCGGTAATGCACCTGTTACTCTGCTATTTTCACTGCAAGAGCTTCTTGCAAATATAATGTCGCCATGTCGTTGGCACATCATTGTGGTCTTGATGATGAACATTATTGATAATGTGGCAGGCGACCTTGGCCAAACCGGATGGACGGCGTCCACGCTGAAGCACATCGCGGCCGCCGACTACGACATGCTCCTCCTCCCCGGCGACCTCTCGTACGCTGACTACATCCAGTCGCGGTGGGACTCGTACGGCCGCCTCGTCGAGCCGCTGGCGAGTGCGCGGCCGTGGATGGTGACCGAGGGCAACCACGAGGTCGAGAAGCTTCCCTTCGTGAAGCCCTTCAAGGCCTACAACGCGCGGTGGCGCATGCCGTACGACGCCGGCGCCTCGCCCTCGGGCGACAACCTCTACTACTCCTTCGACGTCGCCGGCGGCGCCGTGCACGTCATCATGCTGGGCTCCTACACCGACTACGCCGCCGGCAGCGCGCAGCACCAGTGGCTCCGGCGCTACCTGGCGGCGATCGACCGCGGCAGGATGGCGTTCGTGGTGGCACTGGTGCACGCGCCGTGGTACAACAGCAACAGGGCGCACCGGGGAGAAGGGGACGCCATGCGCGGCGCCATGGAGGAGCTCCTGTACGGTGCGCGCGTGGACGCCGTGTTCGCGGGGCACGTGCACGCGTACGAGAGGTTCGCGCGGGTGTACGGCGGCAAGGAGGCCCCCTGAGGGCCGGTGTACGTCACCGTCGGCGACGGCGGCAACCGGGAGGGGCTGGCGAAGAAGTACGTGAACCCGCAGCCGGCGATCTCGGCGTTCCGGGAGGCGAGCTTCGGGCACAGGCGGCTGGAGGTGGTGAATGCCACGCACGCGCTGTGGACGTGGCACCGGAACGACGACAACCAACCGGTGGTCGCGGACCAGGTGTGGATCACCAGCCTTGCGGCCAACCCGGCTTGCAACAGAAGCAAGAACAAGATGTGAATAAAGCAAAGGGAAGACTACAGTGTCTTTACTGGCTTGAGTAGCAGTTTATTAAATTTAAAAGTATACATATGTTATTCTTCAGAGCAATATTCATATATTGGTTGTGGCATGTAAATATCCCATACTTTGATTGATTGTTGGGCCTTGTGCTAGGATGCCAACGTGCTATTGGGCTTCCACAATTTATAAATGGGCCTTGAGCCCAGCTTGAACTGTCGTTTGGGTGGGCATCCAACGAAATGCAAAATTCATCTAAATTTCATTGAAGCTAAAATATACCGCACAAAGTGTACCTGCAATTACATTCAGAATTTAAATAGAAAAAGATAATGAAGGTAAGTTTTGGCATTTCAATAACATCAATTAAATGTATTCTAGATGAGTAATTGCACAGAATAAAATTGTAGTGCTTGATCATAATTTCTTTATAGCAATGCAGCAACTGAATAGATCTAATTTAGTGGTAAGATTTATGCTTTTTGGAACACGTGTTACACAGTAATAGCGTAGACTAATGAAACTAACAAAAATCCTTATGGTGAACTAATCATTCGAACAACCTATCACTGACCCCAAAAGTTCTATGTATGTCTAAGCACAAATCTTGTATGGTTCCCATGCAGCATAAAAAAGAATTGCATAGGCATCTCACAGCAAGGTGACTGTAACATTTTATTCTAAATACAGATGCTTTAGACATTACATATCAGTACTCGCCTTGATTATCATCTACGTGAACTCACATGCTCCCCAAAACTGCTGCCCTGTACATTGTCCTGGTTGCCATTCAAATCAACGAGAACCAAAAAATTAGCTCTAAAATTATAATTAGGATAAAGCTCAGTTTAGATGGATGTGTCATGTTTATCCTAATTATACAACAGTACTCAACTGAAGAGATTCAAACACAAAGAAGCGGGTCAGCTTCTGCATTTTGTAGGAGCTTTATTTGGAGCAGTGAAGCAGCCTTATGTTCATGAGTTCCCTCATTAATAGTTCAATATAGGATTAAGTAGCTAGGCAAATAATTGGGTCTGGTGGTACAATGTATGCAAGCATTGTCGCAGGAGTTTTACTTGGACTAACATATAGGTAAATTTAAGTTCTAAAATCATATGTAGTTTGCAATCATTTTACCTTACTTCGACCGTACAAGCGAGTCAAAAATGGAGTAAAAAAGAAATATTTATTTTCTAAATTTATGCATATAAAAAAAGAACCACAACTCATACAATGGTGCAGTAGTCATCTTATAATCCTAAAACATAACCTTTACTTCACGAAACAACGACCTTTTTCTCTTTCTCACCCTCTCTTTCACGTCAGCAAAAAATCCTACGTGACATTGTATGAGACGACTTACGAGACTGTTCAGGTGTAGCAATGTATTTGCTATGAGTAGTTTTGCTGATTTCCAAACTGAAGTATATGCATTTTCGAGCGCCTTTTTCCCTTCTTCACGCAGCTTGTATTGGTCAGTTGAGTTCTATGGCTAATTGCCGTTCGCCCGTTCGCACTCCATGTCCACTTTTGGAGCAGTCAAAGAGTGCATCGCAGCCAAACCAACCCATCACTGTAGCAACACCGTTACCTAACTAACGAGCTACCCACCCACCCGCTGACACGTCGGCCCGTCTCTATCTAGGACCCACATGCCAGTCCCCCATCCCGCTCAGCCCACCAGATCACATCTTCCCAGCTGTATAGGTCCCACCGTTCCCGAGCTTTCTCCCCCACCTCACCTCTCACTCCCCGCGTCGGCGGCTCCGGTTTACCCCCACCACGACCCTACTAAATGGTAGCCGGATCTCGGCAACAGCACCGCCAGAGATGAAGCGCCGCCATCTCCCGCCGGTCCTCCTCCTCCTCCTCACGCTCTCACTCCTCTCCCTCTCCTTCCGCCGCCACATGTTTCTCCCCCGAGGCCCATCCCCGTACGCCGCCGCCGCGCTCCTCCGCTGGCTCGCCACCACCGACGTCGACGGGGACCAGGTTGTGGCCGAGGCGGCCGCGCTCTTCGCCAACGCCTCGGTATCCTCTTTCCCCAGCCTCGGCAACCACCACCGCATCCTCTACCTCCGCCTCCCTTACCACAGCAACACCACCTCCGCCCCGCGGCAGCGGGTCGTCTCCCGCCTCCGCGTCCCCTTCGACACGCTCCCCAGCGACGAGTCCCTCCTCGCCGCCTTCCGCGCCTCCCTCCTCGCGCACCGTCACCGTCGGGGCGGCGATGTCGCCGGCATCATGGGCGAACTCACTGGCCAACTCGGCCGCCCATGGCGCTTCCCCACCTGCGCCGTCGTAGGGAACAGCGGCATCCTCCTCGGCTTCGGCCGGGGCACGTAGATCGAGGCACACGACCTCGTCATCCACCTCAACAACGCCTGCGTCACGGGATATGCCACCGACATCGGCGCCAAGACCTCCATCTCCTTCGTCAACTCCAACATCCTCCACTACTGCGTCGTCCGCTCTGCAATCACCACCCCCGGCTGCTCCTTCCACCCCTACGGCCTTATGGTCCCCATGGCCATGTACGTTTGCCAGCTGGCGCTGTTAAGAATCTAATTGTACTAGGGGTAGATCCGAGGGGCTACTCGCTATTGGATGAACCAAAACCTAGGACACGTTCTAGACAGAGAGACATGGACATAGAGAGGATGGACAAGGGCTGTTGAACTTGACACCGCAGAGGGGGAGAGTTCAGAGGACGCCATCACGTTTGTTGGTGTAGTCTGCGCACGGGCAGCGACGGTCGATGAAGAGGGCGATGAAGACGTCGATGTCGATGGAGCGGGCGGCGGCGGCTGGTGGCTTCCGGTCACTGGCTGCGCCCCTCTCTGATCGGATTAGGGTTTAGGTGTCGGTGGGGAGCACGGCTCAGGTCAACCTCATGATCAGAGCCGCCGGCCCCCACCTCTTTTTATAGCGCAGTGTGACAGGGGCCCTCCAGCCATGGTGGGCTAGGCGCCCCCGATCAGTGCGCGAATCAAATGCCCAACTGGGTCGTTGGGTCCAGTTAGGATTAGAGATCAATCTAACAATCTCTCCCTTGATCTCCTTCCATCTTTCATTTTTATATCATTTACTTTTGTTCATTCCATTATAGATTAGCGCATAGAGCATGTCTCATCGTCACGGTCAATTGCTGATAGATTTAACAGCCACAACACACCACTCTGTTCTGAAATAGATACTTAACTTTGGGCCTTCTTTTGTCCAGGAATTATAGGCTTTTCCTTAAACCCATGCAGGCTACATGTTCTCTGAACACGTTGGGTGTAAGCCTTTTGTAAGTAGATCCGCGAGCATCTTTTCGATACTTATATGCTCAAGACTTATGACATGATCCCGGACTTTATCTTTCACAACATAATACTTTATGTCAATGTGTTTGGCAGCACCACTTGACTTATTGTTGTGAGAATACTGTACTGTCGGATTATTATCGCAGTATAACTTAAGTGGTCTATAGATATCGTCAACCACCTTCAAACAGGGTATGAACTTCTTTAGCCAGTTCACCTGCCCCATTGCCTCATAACACACTACAAACTCGGCATACATTGTGGACGATGTAGTGACGGTTTGCTTTAAGCTTTTTCATGAAATAGCTCCCCCTGCGAGAGTGAATACATATCCAGACGTGGATTTTCTATCATCTCCCGCATAATCAGAATCTGAATATCCCACCATATGGAGTGAATCAGATCTTCTATACACCATCATGAGGCCTTTCGTTCCTTGTAAATAACGCCAGACTTTCTTTACTAATTTCCAGTGTTCTGTTCTAGGATTTCTCTGGAATCTGCCAAGTAACATGATAACAAATGCCAAGTCAGGGCGCGTACATACTTGAGCATATTGCAAGCTTCCAACAGATGAAGCATATGGAACCGCTTTCATTTGATCGATCTCATATTGGTTCCTGGGGCATTGAAAATCCCCATATCTGTCGTCCTTGACTATAGGAGCAGGTGAGGGACTATATTTGTACATACTGAATTTCTTTAAGATTCTTTTAATGTATGCCTTTTATGACAGTCCTAATACCCCTTTACTTCTATCTCGGTGAATCTCGATCCCTAGAATGAACGAAGCTTCACCAAGATCTTCCATATTAAATTTTAAGGACAAAAACTTCTTTGTCTCCAGTAGTAGACTGACATCACTACTAGCAAGTAAGATATCGTCCACATACAGGACAAGGAAGATAAACTTCTCATTCTTAAACTTTGCATAGACACAATTATCCTCAACATTCTCTTTAAACCCAAAATTCCTTATTGTCTGATCAAATTTCAAGTACCACTGTCTTGAAGCTTGTTTTAATCCATAAATGGATTTCTTTAGGTGGCATCTCATTCATTCTTTTCCTTCCATGACAAAACCCTTCGATTGTGACATGTAAACATTTTCCTCCAAGTCCCCGTTGAGAAATGCCATCTTTACATCCAGTTGATGTAATTCTAAATCGTAATGTGCCACTAATGTCATTATGATTCTGAAGGAATCTTTATATGAGACTGGAGAAAATGTCTCATTGTAATCAATCCCTTCTCTTTGCGTAAAGCCTTTTGCCACAAGTCACGCTTTATATCTTTCTATATTCCCTTGAGAGTCAAGTTTTGTTTTGTAGACCCATTTACAGCCTACTGTTTTGGCTCCTTTAGGAATTATTTCTAAGTCCTAAACTTTATTGGCATTCATAGATTTTATTTCATCTTCTATGACCTCAAGCCACTTTGATGAATGATCACTTCTCATGGCTTTTTCAAATGAGGTGGGATCATCCTCCATTTGAAATTCCTCAGTGTTGTATACTTCATAGTCAGTAGGAATAACTGATTTTTTAACTCTTTAAGACCTTCTAGAGGCCTCCACATTTGGCACATCTTCTGTTTGAGGCTGTTGTTACTCCCCCTTATGTGTGGCAATAGGTTCTACAGGATCCTGAAGAACAGGTTCCTCATCGTCATTCATTGTTGCCACAGGCGGAATAACAACAGGTGCTGGCACCACAGTATCTTGCACTGTTGGTGCAGCGACAGCAGGTAGTGAGAAAAATGGCTCATGAATCATCGGAGTGGGTGCATACACCCGCTTCTCTTTAAGGTCAATTTCTTGAGCTACCATGCTCCCCCCTCATCATTTCATCCTCCAGGAAGACAGCGTGTCTCGTTTCCACAAACTTTGTATGTTTGTTTGGACAGTACAAACGAAAACCTTTTGATTTTTCTAGGTAGCCAATGAAATGGCAACTCACTGTTTTGGGGTCTAGCTTCCCAATATTTGGGTTAAATACTTTAGCCTCAGCAGGACTCTCCCCCACACGTAAGTGGTTTAGTGAGGGTACTCTTCCTGTCCACAACTCATACGGTGTTTTGGGCACCGACTTACTTGGTACTCTATTGAGAATATAAATGATGGTTTTTAATGCCTCCATCCACAGGCTCAACGGTAAGGTGGAGTAACTTATCATACTACGCATCATATCCATCAGGGTACGATTGCGTCTTTCAGCTACTCCATTCTGCTGAGGTTCGCCCGGTGTAGAATACTGGGCTACTATGCTATTCTCCTGTAAGAACCATGCAAAAGGTCCAGGAACTTGGCCATATGGGGTATGCCGACCGTAGTACTCCCCCCCACGATCGGACCTGACTATCTTAATCTTTAAATCGTGTTGGTTTTCAGCTTCTGCCTTAAATATCTTAAATTTATCCAATGCTTATGTTCTTTCTTTGATTGGATAAATATAGCAATAACAGGAGTAATCATCTGTAAATGTTATGAATGAATCATAACCATCCACACTCTTTACAGGAAACGGACCACATATGTCTGTGTGAATAATCTATAGAATTCCTGCGCTTCGTTTGACATCTTTCTTAATTTTCTTTACATACTTTCCTTTTATGCATTCTCTGTATTGTTCTAAATCTGAGAGCTCTAATGAAGGAAGAATATCATTCTTAACTAGCCTTTCTATTCTCCCCCTCGAAATATGGTCTAAACGACAGTGCCATAATTTTGACAACGCATCGTGAGCTCTCTTTCGTTTTCTGTTTACATCCACAGACGAGGATACATTCTCATTATCGCACGCAATGTTCCCATCATCGCATACAACATTCACATCATCACGTAGTGATAACAAATAAAGCTCATTTTATAAGATAGCAAGACCAACATAAGCATTATTAAATGTTATCTTACATTTGTCATTTCCAAAATGGCAATCATATCCATCATTGTCCAAGCATGAAACACTAATCAAGTTTCTCTATAGGGAGGGAACATATAGTATATCTCTAAGTAAAAGTGTGAAACCATCAGCAACCTTTAGAGAAAGATCGTCAACGGCTTCAACATCTGCTCGGACTCTATTTACAACTTTAACGTGTCTTTCGCTTCTTTGCGTAGTCCTCGTCGAACGGAATCCCTGTAAAGAATTAGCAACATAAACAGTTGCACCTAAGTCAATCCACCAAGTAGATTTCGAATACTGTACATACAGGAATTCATTTATGAACGTAATAATGTTCTCATCTTTCTTTGCTATGATCATCTTTAAGTAATCGGAACAATCTTTCTTATAATGTTCCGTCTTCTTGCAATAGAGACACTGGTCTTTCTCTACTGTGAACTTGTTCTACTAAGGCTGATGCAGCATGGGACCCTTTCCCTTTGACTTTGAGGAGGAGTTAGCATTAGTATTCTTTTTCTTGTTGTCTTTAAGATAATTGATAGTGCCACCATTGGCAGCTTTCATTCTCTCCTCTTGCACACACATAGCCATGAGCCTCTCCATGTCCCACTTCTCGGGCTGTATGTTGTAGTTGACAACAAAAGTGTCAAACTCTTTTGGCAAGAAAGCAAAAATCAGATGGATAAGGAACTCTTCCTTGAGAGCCAGATCTATTGGTTTTAGCTTTGATGCAAAACTGCTCATCCTTAGTATGTGCTCTCTTATGCCACCATTACCAGAGTACCTCTCTGTCACTAGCTGCTTTATCAGCTGGGTAGCATATGTCTTTGAAGAGCCAGTGAACTGACTATTTATTCTATCAAGGTACTCGATGACCGTGTCACACTCTGGGATTGAGTCCACAATTGCAGGCTCAATCGTGTTCTTTATCACAGCCAAACATTTTTTGTTGGCAGTGACTCACTTCCTATACTCAAGGTCATAGGACATCTTTTGAGATGCAAAATCCCTCTCTCTGGTTGCCCAAGCGGCATCAGCCTCATTTGTCTCCCTCACCGGTGCCACAGGCTCTGTGAAACACGGTGAGGTGACTACCTAGTCCACCTCAGCCAAGATGAAGGCCAGGTCAATCTTTTTCTTCCACTCCATGTAGTTATCGCCTTTGAGAGTGGGGATCTCTTTGATACAACCCATCAAGTTGTATCCGCCTGAAAACACAATTCATATTGAGTGAGAACATAAATAATAACAATAACAATTGCATTTCTTAGTTCTACCGTTGGTCAAAATTAAAACATACAATTGTCCTCTACACTAATTCTACATCACCATTGGGTAGAAATAGAATTAATGCATGACAAAACTCATCACAATATTGCCATTAATCAACGTTGGTCAGAATAACAACAATATTATAATACGCTAAAAACATATCCATTTTTCAAAATTAAATTATCTCGTTCGTTCGAATTTAATAATGAAAATAACAACTTTAAATACGCAGCGGAAAAATAATCTCAATTTAGTGAATTTTACCCACATGAAAATTCTCTTTTCTATTTTCTTTAAGTCATTTATCTATTTTTTAGGAAATAAATATTTACTGGAAAAACAAAAACAAAAAATGACTCATTTCAAGATCTTGTTTATTGCCCCAAAGAAGGAAAAAACCACTGCCCACACTTCTCTGGCTGCCGTCGCACTCAGCCAGAACTCTGGGCTGGGGCAAAACCGCTGTATGCGGCTCGGTGCGCTGGGTCGCTGATGCGCCCGCAGCATCCGGGCGCTATTGGATTCAATCGGACGGCCGAGCGGTGAGATCAGGTGAACAAAATCGCCGACGCTGGCCTCCTCCCGAACCCTAACCCTCATTCGCGCCTCTCATTCTCTCTGTCACTCTCTCAACCACAGCGAGTGCACCGAGCGAGCGAAGCAGTGGAGCGGGCAGCCATGGCGCCGTCGTCGTCGAGTGGCCTGGCCACGGCGCCCCCTTGGCTGAGCCCGACGAGCAGCTCCCCGGCTCAGCTCTTTCTTCTCCTCGTGCTCCGGCGAGGTAGCAGCACTGCGCAGCGGCGAGGTAAGCCAAAACGGCTCTTCCTCTTCTCCCTTTCCCCTTCTTTCTTCTGGGATTAACCCGATTTGGGGATGGGGTCAAAAATTAGGGTTAGGGTTTCGGGATGGGCACTGTTCTTCTTCCCTAGAGGGACTCTACGGATTTTAGGGTTCAGCATCGCGTGCCGAGCCCTCCTTCTCTTCTTTCTTTCACCCAATTAGGGTTAGAGTTACACCGAACCCTCTGTTCTTCTTAGACCCGCACTGGATCTAACCTTCTACTTCCTTTTCTAATCGGTTTCTAGCCTCTGCCGTGATCTACACCTTGCAAACTCGCTTTGATACCATTGTTAAGAATCTAATCGTACTAGGGGTAGATCCGAGGGGCTACTCGCTATTGGATGAACCAAAACCTAGGACACATTCTAGACAGAGAGACATGGACACAGAGAGGATGGACAAGGGTTGTCGAACCTGACACCGCAGAGGGGGAGGGTTCAGAGGACGCCATCACGTTCGTCGGTGTAGTCTGCGCACGGGTAGCGACGGTCGATGAAGAGGGTGATGAAGACGTCAATGTCGATGGAGCGGGCGGCGCCGGCTGGTGGCTTCCCGTCACTGGCTGCGCCCCTCTCTGATCGGATTAGGGTTTATGTGTCGGTGGGGAGCACGGCTCAGGTCAACCTCATGATCAGAGTCACCGGCCCCCACCTCTTTTTATAGTGCAGTGTGACAGGGGCCCTCCAGCCATAGTGGGCTGGGCGCCCCCGATCAGGGCGCGAATCAAAGGCCCAACTGTGCCGTTGGGTCTAGTCAGGATTAGAGATCAATCTAACAGGCGCACCTCCTTGGCGCGCTCATCTGCAACGCCACCGCCACGCCGGCGTCCCCATTCCCGCTGCTCGTCACCAACGCGTGCCTCGACGCGCTGTGCGCGCGCATCACCAAGTACTACTCGATGCGGCGGTTCGTCTCCACAACTAGGGAGCCGCCGGGTAACTGGACGCGGAGGCACGACGAGAGGTACTTCCACTACTCCTTGGGGCTGCAGGCGGTGGTGATGGCCCTGGGGGCCTGCGACGAGGTGAGCCTGTTCGGGTTCGGGAAGGCGGCGGGAGCCAAGCACCATTACCACACCAACCAGAAGAAGGAGCTCGACCTGCACGACTACGAGGCCGAGTACCAGTTCTACCGCGACCTCCAGGCGCGGCCGGAGGCTGTGCCATTCCTCGACGAGGCGCCGGGCTTCAAGATGCCGCCAGTGAAGCTCTATTGGTGACCGGTGAGGTCAGTAACCTGTAATTGTTAGCTAGTGTAATGTGTTTGTTGTACAATTTTTATAATTTGACTGATAGGGGTGTTTAGGCAGAGAGAAATGTGGAGATTATGTCAATTCAAAGGGAAGGAGAGACTGTCTAGATGTTACAGATTGAGGACCATGTGAGGAAGAGGGGGAAATGTAGCTCAATTTTGTGTTGATCAAGAAGAATTGATCAAATTGGTTGTAACAGTTCTTGTTCATGTATTTGGTACACCACAATTGTATACTGGATTGGATATCGAGAAAATGTAAATTAAGCGCAATGGAAATGTAATGAACCTGGTGTTAACTATCTGAAAATGTGTATGAAAAAATATTTGCTACAAGGAGGGGTTATGTTTTTGCCAATTCAAGGTGCTGATGGTGAAGTCGTACTGATGATTGTTTCTCTTGTGCGTTATACTATTATTGTGCTTTTGTACAATTCTCAAACTTGATTGATAGAGGTGTTTAGCCAGAGGAAAAGGCTGTAAACTAGGGGCAGTTCAAAGGGAATGAGAGTTTGAGATAGATGTGTCTAATTTGGGAAACTTAGCTCAGGTTTTAAAGGGAAATGCAGCTCAATTTTGTGTTGATTAGATGGTTCAAATTGGTTATAATCGGTGAGATATTTGTTGTAAAATGTTACTCTTGATTGAAACGATCATACAGATACGACACTTGAGACACATGAAACGATCATACAGATTTGGGCATGTATAAGAAGAAAAAGTCTAGGTACACGAGTGGTCATCTCTGTGTATCCTCAGTTATCTGAATTTCTGTGCACCCTCTGGTATCTGAAAAGGAGGAGAAAATTACAGTTGATAGTACCTGTTTGGATTTATTTATTTAGCTCGATGAAGAAGAGGTCAACTAGCTGGCATTTTGGTATCTTCGTTTGCGCCCTGCTTATAAAAGGATAACTTATGACCAATCACTAACAGGTCACTACTACTCCCTCCATTCTTAAATATATGACACCGTTGACTTTTTATTCCAACTTTGACCACCAATATCTATTGAACGAGTTAGTTAACTAAAGTAAAATGTGTATCATTATGTCTATTGTCAAATGCACTTTAGATTTAATTTGTAGGTTTATCTATTTGCAAAAATATTTGTAGAAAAGACGAATAGTCAAATAAATGAAAAAAGTCAACGGTGCCATATATTTAAGGAGGAGTATGAACCAACCAAAATGGTGTGAGTTGCGTACGCACTGCTATTTATCTGAAGTCCAATAAGGTGGTAGCAGGCTATCAGATGAGTGTGGTTCAAGTGAGAGTATAATTTACGACTGATGCAGTTACGGTCAGTGCTCTAGTGTTGTTCTGTCAGATTGCACCAACGTCCCTGCTGAATTATCCAGTGCTTTTTGGGATTGTGCAGATGCTTGCGAAGTCACTGAAGTTTGGTTAGTGGTTATGGAGAGAAATCAAACAATGTCTTTTTTCCGATCAAAAAAAAAAAAAACCTTTTTTCTTAATCTCACCTTTGAAACTGCTACCTGCAATACCACGCCCTGCTGATGGTATATCTGTGATGAATTTCAAATTTGACTGAACGAGTCTAAAGATGAAGTCAAACTGCTGATGGATTGATCTGAGAAGGCATCCATCTCGAGGTTTTTACTCTTGACATGAAATCTAACTGATTCTCTGCAAATCTAGCAGAGTTGCATGCTCATCATTATCCTGCACGTAATAACTCCTTGCAAGGAAGAGGAGGATGTTGACAAGCCCTGGCGTTGTTTAGTTCCCTTCAAAGTTCTAAGTTTTTTCACTCTCTCTCCATCACATCAATTTTTGGACGTTTGTATGGAGCATTAAATGTAGGTAAAAAAATAACTAATTACACAGTTTAGTTGGAAATCACGAGATGAATCTTTTGAGCCTAGTTGGTCTACGATTGGACAAAGTTTGTCAAATAAGACGAAAATGATACTATTTATCGGTTATAAATTTTTCTCAATGTTGACAGGCCCTATCACTATCAGGCAGTGCTGAGCTCACATTCCCTGGTTCCAATGTCACCTGCCCCTAGTAATGGCCAAAACTGACATCCAAACAACCCAAAGCCTCAGCCGGTCATAGTCACACTTCGCCTTGCTGAGGAGAGAAATGCAGAGAACGCAGCTCCCAGCTCCCAGCTCCACAGCTCCACAACGACAAGCACTAGCCCGGACTCTAGCTTGAGCTACTCCTGTGCTCCATCACAAAAATAGCCGTTCGTATCCAGCTGCGATCATGCTCCTTTTCTGATATGCATCCAACCTGATCCTGCAGAGATGAGAGGAGGAGAGGCCTGAGTGCCTGACCGGACGAGAGCTTCACTTTGCTCGAGTGTCGCCATCATGATTGCTCAAGGAAGATAGGCCTGTTGTTCGCAGGAGTACTGGTACTGTGTTTCAGTTTCTGAGGTCAACATGTCCAATCAGAGCTTCATAAAAAAACATGTCCAATCAGACCAAGAATCCAAATCTTGGACGCATCACGCCTGTTTAGTTGGACCCCAAAGTCCAAAAAGTTGCTATAGTACCTGTCACATCGAATGTTTGCGGCTCGTGCATGGAGCATTAAATGTAGATGAAAATAAAAACTAATTGCACAGTTTGGTGAGAAATTGCGATACGAACGTTTTGAGCCTAATTAGTCCATGAACACTATTTGCCAAATAAAAACGAACGTGCTACAGTAGCCCCAAAATCCAAATTCACCCAACAAGGGCTCAATGTTGCTATTCAGCATTCGCGGGTAGCTGCCTGCACGACTCGCGGTATCTCCTAAATCTCCTATCTCAAATGGAGTGATACACAGTAATCGCAGTGTCTCCTAATCTCCTGTATCTTCGATGCTAGGCCAGTCTCAATGCATGGTTTTATCGCACTATTACCCAGAGTACCATGTCAGCTTTTCAATGAAAAAAATTGTTACCTTCAGTGCATGGTTTCATTGCACAATTTTATAGATAGCCTAAATCATTTATTTTTTGTGTTGTCCTATGACCAAATGCATCATGCCATGAAACTATAACATGCTCAGTGCAAGTTTCATTGGGTTTCATGAAACTTGGTAGCTGTGCTAAGTGGGTTTTATGGGATGAAACTCCCTTCTCTCTCCTCATAAATAAGTTTTTGCTGATGTGGTATGAAATTAAATGCCTATAAAACTTTTATGATACTCCTATTGAGACTGGCCTTACAGCGCTCGAAGGAAGTGGTCGGGTAGTGCAAAGATACTTTAGAGATTTGACTCAATAATAGGACACGGAGTCACAATGTTGTATTTCATTCTGCAAAAAAACATACTACTCGTATCTTTTCTTTTTTTGGTTGAAAAAATGTTTGCACACAGCGCGTTCAAAACCAAATCTCCAAGTGACATGATGGAGGATTGAGAGCATTGGAGAAGCATATGGGCAGTGGTTGAGAGCATTGGAGAACAGAAAACATGCACTTGAATGCTGATCATCATGAGTTCTTGCCTCGGGACAGTAAGAAATCTGTTGCACATGAACTCCAACCGGACTTCCTGCAAATACTGGTTCTTGGCTTCCTACTTTGCCTGCCACTTGACTGGACCAGAGTACGTGACAGGGCCTGAGGCACTGCTGAGCTCACATTCCTTACTTCCAGTGTCATGGTAAAGGCCAAAACTGACATCCTAACTGCCCCAACTCAGTCTCACACTGCTCATTGCCCCCTTCACACCTACTGTATGTAGTACTGGTACCACTTGCACAGTGTAGGTATGCTCAGCAAGTTCCAAGATTTCCCATTCCATCCTTGTGTATATGCAGCTCCTATTCTTGTGTATTGCCATTCACCTGACCTCCCAAGGCCTTCACCATTGAACATTGTCCATTCTCAGCGAAAAGTGGTGACCAACAAAAAAAAATCAAGTGCCCCACAACCAAAAAAAATCAAGTCCTTGAACTTAGACGATGGCTGTGTCGTTCCGATCCCTATACTCTTAAAATACATTTTTTATCCCTAAACTCTGTTTGGATCTCACCATGGTCCAAGGGGTCACCATGAACTGTGCATTCTCAGCATGCCAACATGGAGTCTATGTGGAAAGGGCTGCCGGCCGTACGCATGATCTCTGCAGGCATGTTAAAAAAATCAAGTCCTTAATTTTATACGGCGAATTCATTCCGAATGCTTTAAAATGCATGAATGGGTCTTAATTTCCAATCGGATCCCATGCTGTGCGCCTCGTGCCAACATGGAGTCTACGTGGAAAGGGCGAGCATGATCCCTTAGTCCTTGCCAGCGAGCGGAGGAGGAACAGCGGCAGGTGGCAATCTCGCGAGCTGGGGAGAGCGGCGGTGCTGTAGGCCGCGCCATCTTCGAGGTTGTGGCAACTTGGCATGCCGCATGCATGACGAGCTCATGGTCGCCTGCCTCGGCTTCTCCGTCCTCTACGTCGAGCTACTCCCCGGTCATGTCACTACATGTGCCCATATCGAGCTGCCGTCGTCGCGCGTGCGAAGGAGGTGCCATGGGAGGAGCCGCATTGACAGAGACGGCGAGGTCGAGGAGGCAGCAGGGACGGAGACGACCATGGACGCTGCGAAGGTGAGGCACTGGCTTAAGCATAAGATCGAGCACCTGGCGTGCGTTGTCCATGCGCCACCAAGGCCACGACTAACAATTTGTTGAGCACAACGGGAGAAACAACATGCGCACGGCGCGCAAATGGCAGAAGACGCCAATGCACCACGTCCCGGCGGTGATGCCGTCGGCACCATGCTCTTCATGGCCATCTTCAGTCCCGTTATCCGCGATGTTTATTAGAGTCGCTCGTCGAGGTCATTATGTTCATCACATACGAGACGGCCGCTTCCAAGGCTGAGGACAAGAACTGGGACGCTGAACAGCAGCAGCCGTACGTGCTGAACCTCAACGTGGAGGTACCTCAGTGTCGTCCCAAACGGTGTCGACGCCGGCGTTGGTGCTGCTGCTATCGAGCTGGACTTCATGCACGGCATCGGCCCGAAGTCTGGTCTCTAGTGTGCCGGAGAGAAGAACTACAGGACAAAGGGAGCAGCGGTGGTAGTTGTGGTGCTCCTCGCCGGGGAAGAAAGGAAGCGAGAGGCCAATCCATGCTGGCGTGCTGAGAGAACTGGCTTGTGGACCCTATGGACGGTCCAGCCATGTCACCACGCCACGTCCATATGTGGGTGCGGGTCAAAGACCCATTTGGACCACTTTGAGACCCAAAACAAGTTTAGGGACATAAAAATACATTTTCAGAGCACAGGACCGAGATGACACGTATACGCAAGTTTAAGGAATGACTACGCACTTTACTCTTAAAAAAATTCTAGTGAAAGGTGGTGGAAAATGGGCATTGTCTTTAATTCACTGTATTTTTCACTTGTTGTGTCATTTTTTTTTCTGAGGTTAATCTTTTAGAAGAGTCATGCTTTTAGACCGATTCTGCCAACTAGAAATACGTATTACTGTTGGCATGTTGCACATGAGTAAGAAAATAACAGGATGCATCTTTTTTTTTTGAAACTTTCGGATGCATCTTTTTGACGTCAATCTTTGTTGTGAAGTGAGAGTGACATGGGCGCTGGCCATCATGGAGTATTGGAGGATGGTAGCAACAGGGCGATCGATCGATCGAAGGCAGTGAAGGCCATGTTTAGTTACCCCATTTTTCAGAATTTGATGATTTCTACATTAAACTTAAATGTTGAGTCTTAAATGTTCGAAATCAAAACTAATTGCTCATGCTCACGATCGGAACGTTTAAGCAATTAGAGATCAATTGTTCCGAAAAAACAAAGCAGTGCAGAACTGTGTCGCCGAATCCAGCGGCGCCGAATCGGCCTCCAACTAAACACGGCCGAAGTGATGATCTGCACTTAAATGTTGGTCATCATTCGCTCATGCCTCGGGACAGCAAGAGAGATCTGTTCCAAGATCAGCAAGAACATTGGAGTTGACAGCCAAAGACTAGGCACACTGCACTGTGCATTCGAGTACTGTACACTTGCTATTGCTAGTAGTAGATGCAATCGAGTGCAACGGTTGTAAATGCCATTGACCTTTTGACGCTCAAGTAAAGTAATCATGTGTTCTTGTATGATGATCCGCCTTCAGTCCGGCTTAAGGCCCTGGTTCTCTGCTCCATGGAGTAAAAGTTTTAGTCCACTTTAGTTCATGAACTAAAAGTGAACTAAACTAGTGTTTGGTTTTTAAATTAAAATAGACTAAAGTGGAGAGAGAATAATAAATGAGAGGTATGGGTGTCCCCAACACCTTTTAGTCTATTTTAGTCTAGTTTTGTGGACTAAAAGACTAAAGGATTTTAGTTCATTTTTAGTTCAAGTATTTGACTGTTTAGTTTAACTAAAGTGTAAATTTTAGTTCAAAATATTTTAGTCCATAGAAACCAAATAGTCCCTAAGCCATTGTTCAACTCCAAAGCACAATGTTGTCATGTTGTAAATGCCATTGACCCTTTTGACGCTCAAGCAAGTAAGTCTGTTCGCTTGATCGTATTTGGCTTATAAGCCATGGCTTATAAGCTAACAAATAGTATTTTTCTCTCACACCAAACCAGCCAACAATATTTTCAGTCATGGTTTATACGCCAAACAAGACCTTGTTTAGTTGGTGAATTTTTTTGGAAAATGGTACAGTAGCACTTTCGTTGTTATTTGACAATTAGTGTCCAATCATAGTCTAATTAGGTTTAAAAGATTCGTCTCGTGAATTTCGTCTAAACTGTGTAATTAGTTTTATTTTTTATTTATATTTAATGCTTCGTACATACGTCAAAGATTCGATATGACGAAAAATCTTAAAATTTTGGGAACTAAACACCACCCAAGTGCCTGTTTAGTTCTCAAAATTTTGCAAAATTTTTCAAGATTTCCCATCACATCGAATCTTTGGACGCATGCATGAAGCATTAAATATAAATAAAAAATAAAACTAATTACACAGTTTAGACGAAATTTACGAGACGAATCTTTTAAGTCTAATTAGATTATGATTGGACACTAATTACCAAATAACAACGAAAGTGTTACAGTACCGTTTAAAAAAATTCGCCAACTAAAAAAGACCCAAGCCGAAACGAACGGGGTAAACGGGGCGAAGAAATGCAGGCCACGTTTAGTTCATTAAAAAATTCAGGGAGGCCAACTAAAAAGAATAAGTTCAAACATTGACTAATTAGGCTTAAAGGGTAAACGGGCGAAGTACAATCAAATGCAATTAGTTTTGATTTCTCGACATTTGTGTGTGTCATGGAGAGAGAGAGAGAGGAGGGTCCAGACTAGAGAGGAGTTGGGAAGCGCAGTGGAAGGCAAGAAGGCAAGAAGGACCATTTCGCTTGTTGGTTTTTAAATGATCGTACCAATGATGTTTTTTCTCTCAAAAAAAATAATATAAATTTTTTTCTCACACTAAATCAACCAACCCAACAATAAACAGATCCAGAGGGAGGAAGCGCAGCAAAGGCAAGAAGGAAGACCAGGCGTGGCCAGCAGGGCTGACAAGACCGACGAGGAAGAGGAAGAATGATGGCATATATTTTGACCTGGAGGGCGTCATCAATTCATCTCCATCATCACACTCTACTCTGTTGACAGCTACCTACCACGGACACAGCCTCGAGTCTGCAGCTGACAGAGGATGATACATGACGCACAGCATTGACTCGTAGTACTTGTACAAGAACACTTGCTCCTTTGATCGAGCTTGATGGGGCGGGCTATAAATAGACTCCCAGGCACACTTGAGCGAAACACATCGAGCTCTTTCTTCCTCATCTAGCCTCCTCGTCCTCCCCGACCCCCTGCACAAGTGCAAATCATCTGCCTGTAAAGGCCGGGCCAACCGCGCTGCTGCAGAGTTCAGGGAGAGGTAGGTACTAGTGCGTGCTTCAAATGCAGAGGATTGCAAATTCGAGTATATATTCTCTTGTCTGCGTTGAACCCTTTTGTTTCTTGTTTCCAGTTGAAGTTACATGTGTTTTGATCATGCTCGTTCTGAAAATTGACTGCAAGCATTTGGCTTCAGAACTTTATTTTTGGTGGTTTTGGATGCATATATATGCAGGTAGCTTGCCAGGCGAAGGATGGAGCGTGTGAACTCGAGCCTGTGCCTGGAGAACCAGCGGATGATGCACGAGAACGAGCGGCTGCGGAGGAAGGCGCAGCAGCTGGACCAGGAGAACAAGGCCCTCCTCGCCCAGCTCAAGCGCAAGCAGCAGCAGCAGCACAACTCCTCGGCGTCGTCGTCGGCGTCCCAGCAACAGCAAGGCGCCGCCACCGCGGCCAACAACTTCAAGGCGGCCGGCAAGCAGCAGCCCACCATGTGAACAAGCAAGTGAACGCTAGCTGCATCCTTGTCTTTTGTAACGTAGCAGTAGCTAGCTGGTTACTACTCCTAACTAGCCACTGGTAGAGTAGTAGTAGAAGGAAGTTAGGAACTGATGATGATGCATGGTTAAGCCAGCAGCGGCAGCATTTTGTGCTACGCAGATGGAGTACTCAACTCAACTAGTCAGTTGAGCAGTCTTTTCACAGTGCACGCAGCATGCTACCGACGATTGTTCCAGTACTGCTGCTCTTGTATGCAAATATGTATGCAATGCCATAGAGTTTTTTCTCAAGGAATTGAAGAAGAAATGAGAGAGATCATCAGTACGGCATGAATAAGTAGTATAGCTATGAATCGACTTGGAGTAAAGCCCTTCACCCTTTTCAACGTGTGAAATGGGAACTTATTTGCGATTCGAGACGTTTTAAGCACAAATCATGTTTGTTTTTTAAATTCACACATGCCATGTTTGTCTGAGTCTGAGTGTCTGACGCGCGGTTGACCATGTCAACCCTGCACAAGATGCTGGCGACGTCATCCGCACACCGCACTCGAGTGACTGGTGAGTGCTTGCGAGATACCAGGCCGGCAGCAGGCCCCCCGTGCGTTTCACTGGAAAGCCCGGAGTAAGCCCAGCCCAATATGAGCCCGACAGGGAAAAATCCGTCGTCTGGGCTGCGCATGGATTCAGGCCTAGTAATTAATTTTGTATTTGTGTGGCAGCTTTTTGACGTGAATGGGAAACAATCTAAAAGACCGTCTAAAAAAAAAGAAAACAATCTAAAGATCGTCTAACGAAAGACGACTACTTGTCACTCTGGTCACACATAACAATTAATTTGTCATGGATTAATTAATAATTAATCAATTAGAAAGCGTCCCTAGGAGATAGGAATTGTAGGCAACCTACTCTACTCTACTCTACCGGGTCACGATGTCACCACCTAACAAGCGCGCCATTCCCAACCATCTTTATCCAGGACAGTAGAACAAACTCACGCACCCTCGTCTATGTTCGTGCAAGCAAGGTAAAGCATCATCATATATACCACCGGTACCCTGCACGCCACGCCCAGCTCCACCTTCAATTCGTTCTTCATCCAAGTCACCAGGAAATTAAACATATACAATCACAAAGCAACATGGCAGGCATAGGCATGGCCAGCGACGGCGATGACCGGAAGAAGGTGGTCGCCGACGACATCGACGACGAGGACGAGCTGTTCGAGCTCGACATCGACCTCCTCGATGGTCACCGCGGCCATTACTATTCTGCTGCCGTCGCCGACGACGGGCAGCAGCAGCAGCATGCTCTGCTGGCCAACTGCCTGCTGCCAGCACGGTCGGTGAGCAACGCGGTGCCGGTCGACGCGAGCAGCGCGCTGTCGTCGTCGTACCCCTACTCCGGCTACTACTACAGCTCCAGGAGGCTCGTCTTGGGTGGCGGCGTCGGCAGGAGGTTTCTTCTTGGACGGCCAGGGAACTCGGCCAGGTTTTGCTTCTCGAGGAGAGGCTTCGATGCCTACTTCCAGAGGTACTGATCGATCAGGCGTTGAACCGCTGAATGACCCAGCAAACAAATATGCACGTTTCGTTTCGTCTCTACTACGGTTCAGGATGCAGGGCACGTTCATCACCATCAAGTCTGACGGCTTCCAAAGTGGCTTGGTGTTCAATATTCAGCTTAGTCTCATGTACAGTTTATTTTGTTTCGTGCCCTTATTCTGTACATGAATAAATGAATGCTGAAGCAAAATTATTCTGCGAGTATTATGCACAGATAGTTGCATTGTGATGTTATGCATTTCTAGTTTCACAGTTTTGTCATCTCCATGTTCAATTTTCTTTCAACGCTTTTATGAACCAAGCAACAATTAATGATCAGTGTTAAATTTAGAAGCAGAGATCAATGGACAGTAAATGAATACCACCTGCACCATTTTAGTAAGTTCAACAATTAATCAGAAAACAATGGATAGTGTGAAAAAATAGGTCATAAATCAAATAACGATGAGTAAAACAAAGGGCCATAGATCAAGTTTAGTTTTGGAATGTAGAATGGTGTAGTGTGAAGTTCAAAGCTAAAAGGCATTGATAAACTGGTGTACCGTTTCAAAATAGGAACACATTTTGTATTGTTTATGCATGTAAACCTAGTTTAAGATTAGGCCCCAATATCCACCAGATTAACCATCTCTTTTGTGGACATGGGCCAGGAAAAATATAGCTGTGATGCCTGTCGTATAAACCATAATCCAACTTTTCTGACACTAGAGAAACCCGTGACTGGAGTTATACACAAACAAATAAAGAATGACCCAAATTCATGGAGCAGTTCCAGGCTTCCAGCCTCATTAGTTAGGACAAGTGTGACTCCTGACATGCAGCCTCATATGTTTTATTTGCAATTTTTTATTGTAGGAACTAGTAACAGTCGAAGGCTGAGAGTAGGGACTAAAGCTCACAATGCTTACAGTTTGAGGCACACAGAATATAACTTCCACAGTTGCATGGTTCACAATGAATTGGACAGCATCGGGACCTGCAAGTACAATATACAAAACTGTCACTAGATGAATCAAGAATGAACAGGAATCCAATGGTAATTCTGTGTTGTGAACATACCAAGAGTGTCATAAAGTGGCACAGATACGTATGAATATGAAGCACAAGCATGGTGACGGGTCCATAGACCCGGGGTCCCCAACGGGACCGCTTCCCGTAGCACTTAGCCCAACGGAGGGCGTCGCAACAACGGGCAACTGGGCTGACCTAGTTGCATACGTTTAGGCCGAAGACCACGGCCCAGTCGCCGACCAGGTCCCCCGACCTGGAGACTCGCTCGGAAACCAGCCGAACGGGGCCCACCACACATGGGACCACAGTCCGACCCCGACCAGGGGCTCCTGACCAGCTCTCCTTGGCCGGATGCCCCAGGCTCGAGTCCCCGACCTGGCTCCCCGGCCAGGCCTCCACTATGCCACCAGCGCTGACCTCCAACCAGGGATGGCCACCCCGTGTGGGCCCTAGGAGCAGGTGGAGCGGATAACAATGCGACACCTGGGTCAGCCGGTCGTACGTGGAGCCTTACCGCGCCACGCCCTGCGCACGTCCGCACAATGGCGCCGTAAACCTACCCGCTATGGTGTGATGGCTTGATGTAGCGATATGATGACCTGACACAGAGAACAGGGACCAAGGACGGAGGCCATACCATATCCGCCGGACAAGGGATTCGACAAGACTAGGCAGCGCCCGCATACCAACTCTCATATCTTCTTCCGACATGTAAGGGACGCCCCCTTGTACTATAAAAGGGCGTGTGCCCCCTCCCTATCCAAGAGAAGAGCAGAGAGCTAGGAGCTCTGAGCCCTCCAACCGACCAACAGACTCACTCTCTCCCTCCGAAGGCTCGACCGACTCTAGGGAGATTGACCCAGCTCTCTCTCGAGCTCCCCTCAATAGAAAACGCACACACACGCACTCCACACTTGTAACTGAAAGGTCCTTGTTTGGTTTTGGTAATTGAGTGACAACCTAGGTGGACTAACTGTGTTTATGTGAGATACACAGGTAATTAGTCCACAAGTACATGTGTGTGAGCAACATATGCCATGAAAGGTGAAAATGGCTTGGAGATGTTGCAAAGCTCACACATGTGATGATGAAGGAGCTTATTGCACATGAGACATGACATTGAGTCATGTGATCAAGGTGGAGAAGATCAAGATAAGACTTGGCTTGATGGACCAGTTGCAAGCGTGAAGGGCAAGTCGGAAGCTTTGGAGTGATGGACCGCGTGGCGGTGAAGCTTGAGCAAGACTTGTCGCCGATGGACGATGGCAACGGTGAAGAGCAAGTGAAGTCAAGATCGATGAACCAATATGATCACATGATGATATGAAGTGGATCATATCATTGTTGATCATGTTGGTGCATGTGTTGCATCGACGTTGGAGGAGATGAAATGGAATGCGCAAGGCAAAGGTATAACCTAGGGCATTTCATTTCACCGGTCATAGGTGTGTAGAGAAGTTTATGACCGGGTTTAGGATAGATGGCCGTACTATCAAGAGGGACAAACTTGTTTGCATATCGGTCATCTAGTGCCACTCGAGTGATCTAACTTTACATCGTCGCTAGGATTGAGTGGCGTGGCAAGAGGAGTGCTAACACCCTTGAAAATATTTGTGAAAATATGCTAACACATGTGCACAAGGTGATACACTTTGTGGTTAGCACATTTGAGCAAGGGTGGAGAAGTTAGAAGTAAAAACGAGTTAGTGTCGCTGGTTATTCAGTGACCGGACGCTGGACCTCTGAGGGACCGGCGCGTCCGGTCATGTGTAACAGTGAGATGCTGGCGTCGGTCTATTGATCGGACGCTGGGTCGCTCGGCGACCGGACGCTGAAGGGTTGCGTCAGGTCAAGTGGTCGGTCTGCACAGTGCTTAGGGTTATGCACCGGACGTTGGGCTGTGTCCGGTCGATAAAAATCGGTTTTGGACCCTTACTAGAAACGACCGGATGCTGAGGGTTCAGTGTCCGGTCAACTGACCGAAGCGTCCGTTCGGTCAAAGCAGATGACCGTTGGAGTCAGACACGTGGCTGACTATGAGCGTCCGGACGCTGGGGGCTCAGCGTCCGGTCAACCGACCGGAGCGTCCGGTCAACCCGACCGTTGCCCAGTGAAGGGGTAACGGCTAGTTTAGCCCCTGGGGCTATAAATAGAAGTGGCCCTCAGCCATGGTGAGGGCTGAGCACCTAAGGGGACTTAGTGTCCATGCTTGTGAGTGCTTGGGAGCCCTCCATCACACATATACTTGATAGTGATCATTCGATTGTGTGAGTGAGCGATTCTAGTGCGATTGCATCGTGAGGTTGCATCGAGTGGCACTAGGTGATCGAGTTGCAAGCCGGTGGTGCTTGTTACTCTTGGAGGTTGCCACCTCCTAGACGGCTTGGTGGTGGTCTCCGTCGAAGCCCGCAAGAAGCTTGTGCGGCGCTCCGGAGAAGTGCTTTGTGAGGGGCATTGTGCTCGCCCCGCGGGAGCCGTGAAGAGCAACTTTAGTAAAGCGTGTCATTGAGCTACCCTCACTTCCGGGGTTGGTTCTTGCGGCGCCCGACGTGCGGGCTTGGCGGGTGATGCCAATTAGCCGCCGAACCACCAAGTGAGCGGTCGACACAACGGGGACTAGCGTGTTGGCAAACACGTGAACCTCGGGAGAAAAATCATCGTGTCAACCTTGTTCTTCCCGTTGGTTTGTATCCCCGTTATACAAGCTTGCAATTACTTTCATATACATTGAGCTTGTGTTGTTGCTTTCGTAATTAGTTAGCTTGTGTAGCTTACTAGTTACCTTCTTACTTGTGTAGCATAGAAGTAGCTCCCTTGCGTGGCTAATTTGGTTTGTGTAACCTTGTTAGTCACATTGCTTAGTTTGTGTAGCTAAGTAATTGAGCTCTCTAATTTGGCATTGGTTGCCTTGTTATTGAGCATTGCTAGTGAGCTTAGTTGGCTTTGTGCTTTTGCTTACTAGCATGTGTAGGAGCTCCCTTGTTGCTTAAAGTACTAGAGGCATAGGTTTGTGTGACATTGCTCCTAGAATTGATTAGGTGAGCTCTAGCTAGCCGACACCTTAATTGCTTAATTAGTATATTTGAAAGGTGCTAAAGAACATAGATAGAGGGGTGTAGTCTTGGCTAGACCGATAGTTTTAATTCCGCACTTGTTTCGGTTAGCCGATGCGATTAAGTTTTAAAAAGGACTATTCACCCCCCCTCTAGTCGCCATCTCAACCCTTTCAGTAACGCACTACACCCCCATCACTTAGATCATGTTCGGATTCCGCCTCCTCCGGAGCACGGACACCCCTCTTCTTCCTCCTCTCATTTGTACCCCCACTGCAAACTTTGAGCACCTAGGCTCAGGAATAAAGTCGACGATCGACCCCCTAACTAGACGTAGGGCATGTTGCTCGAACTAGTATAGATCCTGTGTCATTGAGTGCTAGGCCACATCCGATATAATGCGTGGCAAAACTACATATATTTATTTGTCGGCCACATTTTGCACCGACAGCTGGCGCCGTCTGTGGGGAAGACGCCGTCGCGTTCGCATTCTTTTTTAGGTCATCGGATGGCCCATATCGTCGTCACCGCCGGCTTGGCGGGCGCCAACGATACGATCCATTTTGGCTCGCTGGAGTTCCCCGCTCCCGCTCTTGGCGGGACGTGGGTTCCACCGGTGTTCGCACCGCTGCAGGCCTTTGGCTTCAGAAGCTTGGATTTCATCACTGACCAGCTTGGCGTGCTTCGCCTCCGCGAGGAGGCAAACCCCCCGGCATCCCTGGGAATGGTGGCCCGCATCATCGTCGGCGAGCCGCTCGACAACCTTGACATGGAAGCCCTCGCGCTCTGCATCGAGTCCGTGCTGGGCGCCAGCCCCACGGCCAACGACGTGGGTACCATGATGTACTCGCTCATCAACACCTTCAGCCAGCTTTCTAGAGGGCCTCCTTTATTCCTGCCATGTCCGCCGCGAGGATTCCTTCCTTTTGGCCTATTGTCCCCAGCGGACGCGTACGTGCGAGGCCTCCAGAGGGTCATGACGCCATCTCTTCCCCCGTGCGAGCACGTGGGGATGGCGGACTACGCCCCCGCCTTGTTTCTCGAGATTCTCTGCGATGAGACGCTTGAAAGCGACGGCTCCACGGATGGTGACACAATGGTGCTCGGTCATCCTCCGTCCCGGGAGTTCGCCATGGCGGACGTCCCGAAACCGATCCCTGAGGTGGCAAAATACACGAAGACTCACACCCCGTCGGACCATCGCGCGGAAGCACAGGCACGGGCTCAGGCCCACGGCAACACGCTCCGGCAGTGTCCATCAGATGCGCAGCCGCCACCGCCACTAGTGTGCCCGGCGCACCACTCCGCGCCTCACGCACACAATACAGAAAGTGGGGCTTGAGGCCAGGCCCGCCAGGTCCAGCGCAACATCATGGCTGGAGGGGACGATCCCCCGTAGTTCGCTCGGGCTAGGCAGAACATCACCGCTGCTGCGATGCTTCTGCGTAGCCTTCCAAAGCCAACTGACCCCAAGGAGCAGGCCATCCACCGAAACCTCCGGGCGCTGGTGGAAGCTGTTGTGGTACAATAGGCGGAGAGCTCCGCCTCGCATCAGCGGCATGCGGTCTCTTGCCCCACGGGGGCGATGGGGGGCCACCAGCCAAATCGTTCGATCCATTCTCCCCTGTAGCCACCTCACGCTGTGCGAAGCACCACGGCGGCACCTCAGGCTGCTCCTACACCAGCGCTGGTGCCATAGCGTCAGCCTATGCGGGAACGGGTTGTGCCGAGCTGCGACGCGCGTAGCGTCATTCGCGCGCGGCACCTCGCGCGGCACGAGGCCGACGTCGATCACATGGCGGCGAGGGTGGCCGACGTGGAGCACGACCGCTCTGACGAGGAGCGTGAGGATGTGCATCCTAGGCACGCCCACTGTCAAAACGGCAGAGACGACGCTCAAAGTCCTAGTCTAGACAAACTGGGACCACGGGCCTTCGGGCGGGACATCCGGAGAGCGCCTTTCCCACAGCGCTTCTAGCCACCCACCAACATCATCAAGTACACTAGGGAGACGAACCACAGCATGTGGCTCGAGGAGTACCGGCTTGCCTGTCGAGCCGGTGGCGCCAACGATGACCTTTTCATCATCCAGTACCTCCCCATCTGCTTGGGGGAGTTCGTCCGAGCCTAGCCCGAGTTCCTTCTATCTGATAGCATCCGCGACTGGGCAGACCTCAAAAAGGTCTTTGTAGGGAACTTTCTGGGGACCTACGTCCATCCCGGTAACACCTTGGATCTCAAGAGCTGCAAGCAGGAGCCCAACGAGTCCCAGCGAGACTACATTCGTAGGTTCTCTAGGCAATGCAACTCCCTCCCTAACGTCATTGACGTGGACATCATTAGTGCTTTCCTTACAGGGATGACCTGCAAATTGTTGGTTCACAAGCTCGGCTCTATCAAGCCCCGAATGACCCGCGACTTGCTGGATATCGCCACCAACCACGCCTCCGGCGAGGAAGCGGTTGGAGCGGTTTTCAGCGACGGCCGGGACAAAGGCAAGGCCAAGCATGAGGATCGGGATGCGGGCCCCTCCTCCCCACTAGGAAAGAAGAACAAGAAGGAGCGACATCGAGCGGTTCATTCGGCCGTAGTTGCGGCGGCCGACTGACCAGGCAGGCCGCCTCAGCAAGGGCATAATGAGCACTTCGAGAAGCCAATGAAGAGTCCCTACACCAACCACCCCTTCCCCATCAAGCACCTCTACAAGGACTACGAGCTGCTCAAGCGCTTCCTGCGGCAAACCGGCAAGGCGAAGGAGCGTAGGAGCAAGGAGGAGACGACCATCAAGGAGGACGCGACGGGCAAGGATGGAGACAACTTCCCCGAGCCCGAGACCTGCCTCATGATCTTTGGGGGCGCCGACGCCGACCACTCCAAGCGCCAGCATAAGTTGCGCCAACGAGTGGTCTGTGCCGTGGACTCATCCATTTCAAAATTCTTACGTTGGTCACGCCATCCTATTACTTTCGACCAAAGAGATCATCCCCCGAGCATTCCTCAGCCGGGCCAGTACCCACTCGTAGTCGATCCCATCATCGAGAAGAAGCATCTTAGTCGTGTGCTCATGGACGGGGGCAGTGGCCTCAACATCCTGTATGTCGAGACCCTAGATTTAATGCGCATCCCCCGTTCTAGGCTCCAATCAAAGATCGCGCCCTTCCACGGTGTGATCCTAAGGATGCAGGTCTTCTCGCTCGGGCAGATAGACCTGCCCGTCATGTTCGGGGACCGTGCCAACTTTTGCACAGAAGTTCTGACTTTCGACGTGGTAGACTTTGAGGGGTACTACCACGCCATCCTTGGACGCCCATGCTACGCATAGTTCATGGCGATCCCAAACTACACCTACCTCAAACTAAAGATGTCAGGCCTGAACGACACCATCACTGTAAGCAGTCCCTTCCCGCACCCCTATACATGTGACCGGGAGAACCTCGAGCACACCACCGGTCTCGCCAACTCCAAGGAGCTCCAGAAGCTCCAAAAGGAGGTAGTCTCGGCCATGCCTAATTACAATGAGCCGACCACCGCGAGTGCGTTCACCCCGACTGATGGGACTAAGGCGATGGAGATCGACCCGGTCGACCCGACCAAGATGGTGCGGATAGGGACCAAGCTCCCGACCAAATAGGAAGGTGAGCTCGTCGACTTCCTGCGTGCCAACTGGGATGTTTTTGCATGGAAGCCAGCTGACATGCCGGGAATCCTGAGGGAGGTCGCCGAGCACACACTTCACATCGTTCTGAACTCGAAACCCGTCAAGCAGCGCCTACGCCATTTCGATGATGAGAGGCATAGGGCCATTGGCGAGGAGATCGCAAAACTCCTGGCAGCCGGTTTCATCAAGGAGGTGTACCATTCTGACTGGCTTGCCAACCCTGTTCTTGTAAAAAAGAAAAATAGGAAATGGAGAATGTGTTTTGACTATACTGGCCTGAATAAGGCATGTCCTAAGGATCACTTTCCTTTGCCATGTATAGATTAGATAGTTGACTCCACCTCAGGATGCAAAATCCTCTATTTTCTGGATGCCTACTCGGGCTATCACTAGATCACGATGAAAGAGTCCGACCAGCTCGCGACCTCCTTCACCACCCCCTATGGTTCATATTGTTATGTAACCATGCCGTTCGGATTAAGGAACGTCGGTGCCACCTATCAATGGTGCATGCAATGGTGCTTCACTGACTAGATCGATCCACCCGACCCGCCTGATGGGACAGAGCGTCCAAAGAGCACCATCCCTGTCTACGTAGACAACATAGTGGTAAAATCAGCTCGGACGGACAATCTGATCGCAGACTTGACTGCGACATTCGTGAACCTCCAAAGGTTCAGCGTCAAGTTGAACCCCAAAAAATGCATCTTCGGGGTTCCAAAGGGGAAGCTGCTCGGGTACATTGTCTCCGAGCGAGGCATCGAGGCCAACCCCGAAAAAATCAAGGGTGTGCAAAGGTTCACAGGGTGTCTAGCCGCCCTAAGCCGCTTTATCTCCCGACTCGGGGAAAAGGGAATGCCGCTCTTCATACTCCTCAAGAAGTCTGACGCATTCGTCATGACGGAAGGGGCCCAGAAGGCCCTAGAGAGCCTCAAATCATTGCTAACTTTAGCCCCGGTCCCCGTCGCTCCCGAGCGAGAGGAACCACTCCTCCTTTACATCACGGCAAGTGACCACGTGGTCAGTGCCATCCTTATCGTGGAAAGGGAGGAGCTCGGGCACGTGCTAAAGGTCCAGCGACCTGTATATTTCGTCAGCGAAGTACTCCTCGACACCAAAGTACATTACCCCCAGGTGTAGAAGCTTTTGTACACCGTGCTAATGGCTAACCAAAAGCTCTTGCACTACTTTACCGAGCATGAGGTCACCGTTGTCACCTCATTCCCGCTCGACGAAATCATTCGAAACCGCGACGCCGCGGGATGAATCTCTAAGTGGGAGCTCGAGCTCATGGGGCATAACATCAAGTATGCACCCTAAACCGCGATTAAGTCTCAGGCCCTGGCCAACTTCGTCGCCGAGTGGACAGAAGTCCAGACCTCGACCCCAGACGTCACCCATAAGTACTGGACGATGTACTTTGATGGGTCGGTCATGGGAATCGGTGCGGGGGCTGGAGTGGTCCTAATCTCCCTAGAGGGAAATAGGCTCCGCTACGCGATCCGCCTCCACTTCAATGCCTCGAACAACGCCACGGAGTACGAAGCCTTGATCAACGGCCTACGTATCACTGTTGAGCTAGGAGCAACCCGACTCTATGTCCGGGGCGACTCCGAGCTCGTCGTCAATTAGGTCATGAAGGAGTCCTCCTGCAAAAGCCCGCTCATGGCAGCGTATTGTCAAGAGGTGTGTAAGCTCGAGGACAAATTCCGGGGAATCGAGCAGCACCACGTCCCATGAAAGGACAATGATGCCGCCGATACTTTGGCAACGATGGCCGCTAAACGTAAGTCGGTCCCCGACGAGGTCTTCATGAACGACCTTCACGAACCGTATGCCCGCATCCGGGAAGATCCACCCCAAGCGCAAGCGACCCTGGTCGGTCACTCGGGGGCTCTGACCCCGCATCGCTACCGGACCCCGACCAAGCGCATGGGGGCCCCAACCTCGATGTGGCGGTAATGACGCTCGACCCGACCGACTGGAGGGCGCCGCTACTCACCTACATCCTGGACGTGGTCCCCCCACTAGAAAAGATCAAAGCACGATGAGTCGCCCGCCACGCCAAAACATTCGTCACCGTTGGCAATGAACTCTACAAGCGAAGTCCGTCGGGAGTGCTCATGAAGTGCATCCCGATCGACCAAGGGAAGCAGCTTCTCCCCGAAGTGCACGCCAGAATCTACGGGCATCACACCGCCCCACACTTGCTGGTCAGGAAAGCCTTTCATCAGGGTTTCTACTATCCCACAACGCTGTGTGACGCAGAGGAGCTAGTCCGTAGGTGCATGGGGGGGGGTCAATTCTATGCTCGGCAGACTGTGGTAGAACCGCCTAATCTAATGCCTCCCAGGAGTGCTCGTCTTCCTTTAGACACTAAACACCCAAAGGAGAACACTAAATTACTCGGTTCCGTCGGGCACACCCCAGGGAAGAACCCGAAAATCCACATTTTTGCCATCAGGATCACAAATGAGAGAATAAAGCTTACATCATTCTTAACCATTTCTTACATCACTTTAATACAATATCAGAGTATAATATGTATTATTATAACAGCGGAATATAATCATATTATCAGAGTTATGAATAATTTAATTTAACAGCGAAATATAAACATGTGATTAGAATTACAGCGGAAATAATTATCTAATCATGGCATGATGAAGTATTGATATATACACCACGACAACAGATTATGAAACTTTCATTTATAAAAGCATTTGGTGAGAGTTATAAATAACGACTACGATCACAGCATAAAGGAATCCTCACTGAGCCCATCAGAGAGAATCCACACACAAGAGTCAGCTTTAGCATCCACCTGTCACCTGCAACGAGGGGAATAAAACCCTGAGTACTCAATTGTACTCAACAAGACTTACCCGACAGGAGAAAAGAAAAGACTCTAGGATATGCAAGGCTATCTAGTTTGTGGGTTTATTACATTTGCAGGAAGCATTACTAAGTGTGCATCCTTATATTTGATTTTTTATTAATAGCCGCATTGGTTCATTAACTAACCATTCTATATAAGCACCTGTGCTACTTTCAACCAGGTGGTAAGCAATCAGATTTCCTTTTCTCATCTTCCATCTTTCATCTTTCAGTTCTTACTACGGTGCTAGGCCACAGACGAGCCGTACCGGATTTCCCGATGATTCGTGAATTAATGCCCCCAGCTGGGTACCCCAAAAACACACGCCCTGTTTGTACCCCGGGCACAAGCAGGACCAACCCATCACTCTCCTGTCCTGGGTGTCCAAGTCCCCGTCCAAACTAGGACTCCAATCCCCCGCCCCTGAGTCCCGGACTCAGTGCGGTGACCTCCTCGACCAAAATAAAACCCTGACAGTCGGTCCAGAAAGAGCCGGATCCACGACAAGAGAGCAACAAGTCTTCCAAGCGCCCATACCCAAGTATGTGCTCGGGATAATAAGTCCGTGACTTGCCTAGAGCCTTATGCAACGGCCGGTCCTTAATTGACACAGACAGGGAAAGCAGTGTAACCAAGCCATGCCCCGCGTCCACGACGACACAACCTCTTACACGCACCAATACCCAAACCATATCCCTGTCCGATCACCATTTTTCCTTTCCACCATTTATATTTTCCAAGTGATCATAATACAGTAATATATTTCCTATATCTCGCGAGTGACAGGTAATCACTCGACTTCTACCAGAGTCCTATAGCATAGCATTCTACACAATCCTGTCATACTAGTAAGACTCATAGGATAAAGATATATATGCAAGTGGGTTTCATTCAACTCCTTAAAACTTAATGCACAAATATAATTTAAACTGTAGAAAAGTAGGGGTTATGCACCGGGGCTTGTCTGGGTAAGATATATATTAAAAGTTAGTATCTGCATCCTCAGATCATCCACCGTCAAATGGATAGAAAGCCCATTGCATCATCTCCTGGAGAGAATACCATGACACCATCTGCAGATTCCCAATCATCCTTCAATCGATCCGTTGATTCATCATCATACCTATATGATATGCATGCGATGCAAATGCAAAGATGTAATTAATCAACTACAATCGTGACTCGTAAAATATGACGTATGCCTCTCGAGTTCACGGCTAGTTCTAACGATGACCGTACTTAGGCTACATGTCCATGTCGTCGAATAAGACGTTATTTTCCAACAATTATTTTAGTTATATAAACCCAAGGTGTTTCTTTTTTTGATCCTATCGATTTAACCATTATTTGAAATAGAGCATCATTATATATCTAGCAACTAATTATTCTAGAGCTACAAAAATTACAGTGAGCAGCTAATATTACTAGGAACCTACGTTACATATTTCAGACCCAACCCTATTACCAATTTACCACAATAATTCCTACAAGTTTACATTTTCATAATATTAAGCATTCTAAATCAATTAGAGCAACCCTGGAACCATCTTAAAACTAGGTGAATAAATTATACTAACAAGTAGATCCTGATTTTATAAACCTAATAAAATTAGTTTCATAATTTTTGGATCACTACACAGATTTATATTGATTTTACAGTTTTGCCTTATAAGCGAATTTAGAAATTGCTTAAGAAAAATAAAGAGGCCAGCAATCACCTACTCAGCCCAGCGGACCAAGACAGTGGTCCGCGCACACGCGGCCCAGGCGCGGTGGCCGTCCCAGTAGCGGTTCGGCCCACGGCGCGCGCGCTGGCTCGAGCGGCCCAGCGGAGCGGCGAGCGCGGCCAGGGGCCCAGGCGACAGGCAGGCCGGCCCAGCATGCGGACGGCCCGTACGCGGGCGGCGATAGGCCAGCCCAGCGCGGGCGACACCTGTGCGGCCCAAACGGCGCGGACGCAAGCCGAAGTGGCCCAGGCGCGGCGGCGAGCAGGCCGACCCACGCGGATGAGTGCGGTCCACACGACCAGGGCCAGACGGCGGCGTTAAGTCGATTCGGGTCCTTTCTCTGCCTAGAAACAGAACACCAGGGGAGGGCATGGCGGCCGGCGGCTGCTGCGGTCCGGCAGAAGGGCGCCCGGAGCAGCGGCTTGCGGAGGAGGCGCGAGGAGGTGCGCGGACTGGCGGGGCTCCGGGTATGGGCGACTGCGGGCGCCCGGGAGGAGCAGCGCCCAGGCTCAGGTCCAGCGCGGCAAAAGGCACGGGTGCGCGATGCTGGCGAGACTGGACTCCCAGACCGGCGGACATGGCTCGTGGGGCAGCGCAGCGGAATCGCCGGGTCACGCGCGCAGGCACGCGAGGCAAAACGGCGGCGTGGAGCTACGGTGGCTCCGGCGCGGGACTCAGGAGCGGCAACGGTGGCTGGCCATGGCGGGCACTTGCGCGCGGTCAGCAGCGAGAAAAGGAAGGAATGGAGAGCCACGCACGGCCAAGGAACTCGTGCACGCTCGCGGGGGAAGCGAGCAGCGTGCGGAGGAGCGGGGAGGTGCTTCACAGCTCGGGCGAGCACGCGCGCGGGAGAGAGCCACGGAACACGGGCGCGCCTGGCCACGACGGTGGACCAAGGCAGAGGGGGAAGGAGAGGGATGGCGTTGTGGGTCTCGGGCGCGGTAGTGGAGCAGGTCGTGGGGCGGCGTGGTGCTGTGCTCGGCGCGGTACCAAGGGAGCGGCGCGTGCTCGGGTGGCGAACCAGCGCAGGCCAGGGACTCGGTGCGCTTGCGCTCTGCGGCCGGGCGACGGTGAACTAGAGCTAGAGCGTCTCCTCACAGCAGCAGAAAAAGGAAGTGTGAGAGAGAGGGAAGCAACGCAAGCAGGAGACAGACAGAGACAGAGACAGTCACGAGAAATCAGGAGACAGACAGAGACCGGAACAGACAGGGTTGCAGCGGAGAAAAGAAAAGAAAGAGAACAGTCGGTCAAATGTACAGTGAGAGAGGACAGAGTGGCCTGACACATCAAGAGAGGCCAAGGCCAAAGCTAAAGGTTTACAACAGCGCGGTTCAATTAAGCCCTTGTTTAGTTGCTACCCAATTTCCAAAAAAGAGGCCAAGGCCATTAAATGTGACGAAAAAGCTGCACAGTTTGGTGGGAAAAGGTTTACAACTATTTGCCAAATAAAAACGGTGCAGACAAGAGACCCAAAATCCAAATTTCAATTAAGTTAGGAAATATATTAATAGCTGGCCATGCATAGGGTAGAAGTACAAAAATATGGATTCCCAATGGAGAGCAATGCAGAGCCTCAGCGTTAACCATGGCAAAATTGTTAGATAATTATTACACTAATGCGGGCCCCGAACTTGCTTAATTACACCCGGATAATATAAACATGTACAAAATTGTTATAATACTAGTCTGTACGCATCAGTAGGAATATAGTTTTTCCCGTGTCTTACTAGTAAATTGTGGTTAAATGTCCGTGGGCGCACATTTGATACGAGGACGCTAACCAGAACGATATATTAACGACGGAATATATCGTTCTATTTATTAATAGATTTTATTTTATTTATAAAAGTTGCTTTTCAAGCTCAATCTAGCAGAATAAACCGTTCGTTAGAATCATCGTTCGACTTTCCTAAATATTTCTATACACTGCGTAATTTAACTTGGGCGCTGATTCGAGCCTAAAAAAAATTAAGTCACATAGGATTAGCTTATCGCATCAATTACATTTTTAATCAAAAATTCCGAGAAACCCGTTTCGCAAATTTTCTTAGGCCTAAATCGCGGTGCTAACGAGCTCGTAACACCAGGGGTGTTACACAGACCCACCTGCTGGTGCAAGAACTTCAGACCATCCCCATCACCTGGTCGTTCGCTGTCTGGAGACTCGGCATGGTCACACCCACCTACTCATGGCAGTGGATAAATTTACAAAGTGGATCGAGGCAAAGCCCATCACGAACGTCCGCTCGCAAGAGGCCGTCAAGTTCTTTCTCAATATCGTCTACTGGTTCGGCATCCCTAATTGTATCATCATAGACAACATGACAAATTTCACCGGAAAAAAGTTCCTAGACTTCTGTGATGGGTACGACATTAGGGTCGACTGGGCTTCGGTCGGACACCCACGAACCAATGGCTAGGTCAAGCGAGCTAACGACATGGTACTACAAGGACTCAAGCCACGCATTTTCGAGCGGCTTATGAAATACACCAGGCGATGGGTCGCAGAGCTCCCTACAGTCCTCTGAAGCCTGAGAATGACTCCGAACCGATCAACGGGGTTCATCCCTTCTTCCTGGTATACGGTTCGGAAGCGGTGTTGCCATCCGACCTTGACTATGGTGCCCCATGGGTAAAAGCGTTTGACCATGACAGAGCCGTGGAGGCTCAACAGAACTCGATCGACTTGCTCGAGGAAGCACGCGAGATGGCGCTCATCCGCTCCGCCTGCTATCAGCAGACTCTTCGTAGGTACCATAAAAGGAAGATCTGGGGAAGAACCCTCGAGGTCGACGACCTTGTGCTTCGCAGGATCCAGATGACCAAGGACAAACACAAGCTCTTTCCTCCATGGGAAGGATCCTATACAGTGGCCAAAGTGATCCGACTAGGCGCCTACTGGTTGAAGGACGAAGTCGGCAACATCCTCACCAACACTTGGAACATCGAGCAGTTACGTCGTTTCTTTCCCTAACTCGGTTCCTTTTCCAGTCATGCTTCCATCACGCACTTGCTCCAACAGCACCCTGGCCCGAGCACACTCGGACTAGGCCGCTCGGGGGCTCCATGGGGGTGCACTACCCCCCTCTCTTAATTTTTGCATAATTCAATCATGCATCTCGCCCAAACAAACGGGGCATGCCCGAGCTGAAGGGCTTCCCATCCTCTAACTCACTCCGAAAGCAACCGACACTCTAGCCTTCGGACTGATTGGACCTCGCCACGACTACGATACGAGCAGCTGAACCTCGAGGGCCATGCCTAGGTTCTTAAGGTTGTAGCCTACATCAACAGGTAGGTCTGAGAAGGAAGGGGCAAAGAGGTGGAGGTTGTCCGAGGATGAAAATGAGAACGGGCGGGACCAGTTCCCCACCTTTATTTTTATAACTCACAAATGACAGCCTGGCCCCCACGACCAAGGAAAATACAAAGGGGATGACACCCGAAACTTTCCAACCAAGGTAACTTTACCAACCCCTTTTTTTCTTCACAATCTATACGCACTCGCATTCATCTTGCATGCATTCATACATCATTTTTGCATTTTGCATTCTGCATTCATTCATACATCATTCTTACATTTTGCATCCTACATTCATTCATGCATCATTTTGCGTCCTGCATTCATTCATGCATCATTTTGCATCTTGCATTCATTTATGTGTCTTACATTCATTCATGCATCATTTTGCACCCAACATTCATTCATTTTTTGCATCTTGCATTCATTTCAATTGCTTTGCGTCGCGTCACAAAGCAATAGCGGCTTGTCCAGAACAAGCTGCGACCGACCGGGGTTCGAAGGCCGGCGCGCGGAGGGCTTCAAGGCCGCCTCGCGTCAAACAGAGCTAGGGGAGAAAACACAGATGGAGCCCCAGCGGCCTTCGCTCGACCTGCTCAGTGCGGAAGGGACCATCTTGACCTTCTCATTCGATCCAAACCTCGAGCCATGCCCACAGAATCCCCATCGAGGGGAGGCCAGCGGGCCACCTGAGTCAGTCTCCGGAACGACTCGGGCATCTACCGGGAGGCGGGTTGAGGAGCAGTGGAATGCTCCATGTGGGCTATGCTGACCCTGTTACGAACGACGGACCCGGATTCCACTCGAACAGACCCGTTAGCGAGCTCACCGAGCGCGTCACTCGAGCCATCGAGGCAAGCGACGTTAGCTCAGCCCCTTCGGTCACGGAGACCAAGGACTGGGTGATGCATGAAACCCGACCGACGCCGCCCGAGTCCGGCTGGGCTCAGGGGCTCGGGCCGATAGATCCCGACCTAGGGACAAAACGAACAACACGAGTCATGTTCGGGATCGGCGCCGACAAAATCCCCCGACCAAAGGACAAGGATGCTAGGATCCGTGGCCCCTAGTAAAGAACGCACAAAGTGTTTAGCCTCCGACCGACCTCCTGGTCGGCCGTAGGCTCGGGGGCTACACCCATCGGGCGCGCTCGCGCATGCCCGGCGGAAACCGGATCCGTAGTAATCCTTCCCCTTGGAGAAGGCAGTCAGCACCCTATTCGATCCATCTCTGAGGAACGCCCGAGTGTTCAGCCTCCGACTGACTCCCCAGTCAGCCACAGGCTCGGGGGCTAGACCCACTGGGTCCGCTCGCGCGAACCCAACAGAACACGGACTAAGGGCGAATCCTCGAGAACTGATCACCCTAACGCGACTCGGCGAGCCCTAGCGCCCTGCGCCAGCTACCTCCACGAGGGTTGGGCATAAGCCCTTCTCCTTGGAGAAGACGACTAGTACCCTGCTGAAACTCATCTTCGAGGGACGCCCGAGTGTTTAGCCTCCGACTGACTCGCCAGTTAGCCGCAGGCTCGGGGGCTAGACCCACTGGGGCCGCTCGCGCGAACCCAGCGAAACATAGGCTAAGGGTAGACCCTCGGGAACTAGTCACCCTGCACAACACGGCGCACCCCTTATAGCTCACTCCTCAGAAGTTGGGCGTCAGAACTAACCTGACGCGCCCCCTGCGGCTTCTGCCAATCGACCCGGCGAAAGCTGGGCGCTGATACTTGCTCGGGGGCTAGCACATCCGATCTAACTCGATTGCCCTATGCAACACAGCTAGTGGAAGGGAAGAGTGCATCTTAAAGTCTCAGAGCCGCCACGAAGGCGCAATGGGCACACAGATCATATATAACAAGCAATTTTTTCATTAAGATGAAAACATGAGCCAAAGGGTTTTACAATATCACACGAAGCGTGCGAACTCAAGGACCCGAGGGCCTTACAATATCGCGCAAGGCGCATAGGCACAACCTAGGGACTACCCTACAACTCGTGGCCAAAACAAACAAAAAGAGCGCATGCAAAATAATAATGCTGCGCTTGAAGCTCCTATTGCCGTCCCCTCCTTTCCGAATCTTCTCCGATCTCCCCTCTCCGGGCGAGAGACGCGAAGGGTCGAAGAAGACAAGGGAGCTCAGGCAACATAGGAAGCTGCGCAAAGTTCTCCAGCCTCCTTCCACCCGGATGACTTGGATAGACCCTTGAGTGCAGGATCGACCATCATGTCCAACGCGTCGATGTCATGCAACTGGGGAGTCGCCCATAGCACAAGTGACTGCTCTGACCTGGGTCGAGAGCTGTAATGAAAATGGTCACAAAATGGAATGCAGGATCGTAATTATCAAATTTACAAATTATGACTAATTTATAACTTAAAAGGCTGAATAACAGACAATTCCACGAATCAAATGATATTTTTTTTCTAATTTATGGTAATCCTTTGTATAGACGTTGCGGCAGACCACTTCCTCATGAATTTATCTTTGAATCGCGACCCTTTGGCTCAACTCTATCCTAGTTTTGCCGAAGGAGCAACTCCTTTTTTTCAACTTGAATTCGTCTGAATATGTAGAACTTCTTAGTTTTATGCGTGGGGCTCGCCAAAGACCCAGAACTCAAAGGTGAACTCGAACACACTATTTAGACATGTTCGGGCCGCTTATGTCACGTAATACCCTACGTTATGTGTGTTGGTTGGATTGTATTGATTGATGATTGTTTGGAAGGGTCCCTGCCTCGCCTTATATTGCCGGGGGGCAGGGTTACAGGTCGATTGTGTTACATGAGTACTAGTCGGATTCAACTAGAGAGTCCTACTCTAATTGCTACGAGTAGTTTCCTAATCCTCGACTAGTCATTGTCCTCCACGTAGACCACGCCATCCTGCACCGTAGTATCCATGTCTGACACGTTTCGGTGTACATCCCCGTATTGTAGGACTGTCCAAACCTGCCGGTGAGCCCATAGATGCATGGCCGACAGGTGGGGGATTCGTCCTCACCGGTGAGATGCGGCAGAACCTGCGGGAGTCGCTGGTGGTCGTTGATTGCGGCGACGACGTGTGCGGCAGTGACTCACAAGGGCGAGGAGTTGCGGAGAGAGGGCAGTGACTCGCAAGGGCGAGGAATCGCGGAGACACGATGGAACGCGGAGCGGTATCACTGTCGACGAGCACGTCGAGTTAAATCCTGGAACAAATGCAGGAAAATGTGAGCTCCAGTGCCGAGTCGAGGACTCGAACCCTAGTGGGCAGGTTCCACCACTAGGAACCTTTTCAGTGTTCTTACTCCTACTTTGAATACAATTGTAGTTTTGCTCCTACCTTTTTTAAAAAAAAAATAAAAATGTAACTATATATAATTTTGCTCTTTACTATTCATAAGTCAAGGTGATTTGCACTTGATCTCTATGCATTTGCCACTGTTATGACAATTTAATAGGGGTAAAATTATGTTGACTTCTAAATAGTAAAGGCTAAAATTACAAAATCAAAAAATAAGATTAAAATCATAATTACACTTCTATGTAGGGGTAAGACTACAAATGTCATGATTATGTATGGCAGGCAAGTATCTGACTCTGTTTTCCCAACAAAAAAGCGCAAAATCTGAGCCCAGCCCATTAGCCATCCAGAATACTGGGCCTATGGCCGGCCACCAATTCTCAGCCTCCCACTTCCCCATCTCACCCTCCCATACAGAAGATGGCTGTGATCACCTCGTGTGCTCTCATGGCCGTCCTCGCTATCGTCGTCCTTAGTGCCTTGGGTGTTTCCTCTTAATCAACTGATGTCTGATGAGCAGCATCCTCTCCAGCAATTATCGTTTAGCTCCCTTCCTGATCCATGATGGACTTTCACAATATTGACCTGTGTCCGGGGCTTAATTTCTCTGCTAAGGTACGATTATGTAACTTTCAGAAATTAGACAGCAGTTTAGCTCAAGCCTGCAACTGCAAAATCGCCAAACCAGGTCGAGAACTGTGTCGAACAGAATATACGATGTTTAAGCTGTAGCAATAAAATAAATTAAGGGAAAGAAAGGAGATATGAAGGAGATGTAGCTTGCAGCAGTAAAAAATAATAATAAAACAAGACCCTGGACACTATAAGCTTCCTTAGCTCCCACGTATACTAGCAGATAGAGATTAGAAAACTCAACCATGGTAGAAACTAATCCAACCATGGTCAAGTCTTGCAGTATATATACAGCCCTCTCCTCCGCTCACAGTCTGCACCAAAAATTCCCAAAAACCAGAGCGCAGTAGGGTTGGGAGAGATCGAGGGAAATCTGAGGTTTGGAAGTAATCTTGCTGCTAAGGTATGCACCTCTAGCAGATTTACTTTCTTACTGCTCTTAATTTCTGTTCTTTTCTCCCTGTTCCTGCTAGTTCTCTTAAGTCCCGTACATGTCCAGTACTAGTGCTTGTTTGTGTATAGCCTCTGCCTTGCTTCCTGTAACAAGCTGAGTTAGTTAAACTACATGTTCCCCGTCATGCTTTGTAGTATTTTATATATATATATATATATATATATATATATATATATATATAGTCATTCACACACAAGGGCACACCGTACTTGGCAACCTAAATTAACTAAACATTGTACTTACATGTGCACTGATAAATGATATTAGTTGATGAACCATGGTCCTGATACCAGCGTCATTGCTGCCGGCAAGAACGTAGTACTCTGGATGAATGCTTTTGAGCATGTTTACATGAGTCCAGAGCTCTGTAATTAGAATAAAATAACCAAAGAACACATGTTTGATCTTACTAAAATCTGATGACTATTTTACATACAAAAGAACATCTATATAGATTGACTCTGGAGGTGTCACACTTGATGTTGCTTGAACTGAACTGATGAATACATGCACATGGTATTGATCTAAATATTACCCAGTCTGTAGCATTGATGAATATGTGCCCACTTGATGAACTGTCAACATTTAATAATTACTCTCACTAATTAAATTGGATGCTAAAGACTGTAATAATTTAACTGAAACTCATCCAATATGTTAGGTCCTGATTGCAAGGAGGACAAGGAAGAACACAGTGAACCAATCAAGGCAAACTGCGCATATCAGAACCTATTAAATCATGACATGTAACCAACTATGAGATGATAATTAAAAACTGAACTCTAGTCGTCATAATTTGGGAAAAGAATTGTGTATTACTTAGCCTGGGACAGCCAATCCTTGAAACTGTGATATGCGGCAAGGCCGGTATCAGGGTGAGATGGGCATCCTCACTCAAGTAGAGGATATGGTGTAGGTTTCTCAGAGATGGGGTAATACTATAAGGCGGAAATTATGATGACTTAATGAATACTTCTCTGCAGAGAAATACTAAAGACTATGAACTATTATTGTCCCTGTTTATGTTTTAATGCCAACTCTCCTGTGGTAAGCAGGAACATATATTCAGAACTTAACTTGCTGAGTGTGGTAACATGCTCATTGCTTGCTTGTGTTTTACTGATATGCGCAGAAATGAAAGAAGACGAAGGTGTGGTCGGGATGGGGAGTGACGACTATGAACAACAGTAGCTGTAGTTTAGTTTCTATCACAACTAAATTGGTGATCAGTACACCAGTGTAACTCTTGTATGCTTGGAATCATGAATAAAGAATGAATGTCACTTCAGTTGAGATGAAACTACTGTTCCACATAGCCTTGTACCCTTATGAACTGCAAGTGTTCACAAGTGTACGGCGGCTGCCATCTCCAAGTTTATGTTTGGGGCGTGACAAGGGGTCCCTAAATCGGTAGGCCAAGACCTCATAGAACCACAAGAGGACCAAATCCTCAATATCAAACAACACCCAAGCGCAGGGCACAACATACAACACCCCAAATAGGATGTAGGGTATTACGCTACTCTGGCGGCCCGAACCTGTATAAATCTGTGTCTTGTGTCCTCGCTTTTACCTTCATGTTACAGGTCCGGCGATCCCCCACCAACGAATCTACTACCTCGGGATACTTCTCGGTAGGTTGCCGGGTATAAAACACCGACAACAGTCTCAATGCATCTCCCCCTAAGCCCAAAATTACTTTTGAAATGTACATTATTTCCCTTCCACTTCCTTGTTTTATACAACTTCTGATTGCATAATATTTTCTATATTGAGTTTATGCATATTCGTCTTGAATTGCAAAAGTGCCAACGTGGCAACACAATATGATTCTTCAAGAAAACATATCAATTCTGCATAACTTCATGTTATGTATGAACTCAAATAGTGGACATACTTCTTAAGATTTTACTGCTATTGTAAAATCATAATGCCATGTTGGGAAGTAAATATGTTGATTTCAATTAGCTAAAATAACTTTCAGAGTTATATAGCATTTCTTCTGGAAATTACATTGTGCTATGCATAAAACCAATATTACATTTCTTCAAGAAATAATGGACTTCATGTCACATCCTACATTATTCATGCAATTGCTACAGGCACACTTCATGTGTTTAAATGCATGAAACAAGTGCAAAATTAATTAATGTTGATTAATCTATTCAATAGATAATTTATATAATTTCCCAGAATTTTCCTTACAAAAATATTTACCCATTCACATTGCTAGGAAAAACATATAAATATGACACTCTCAGAGGGTATTATGTCTAAAGTTCTTCAAGATTGAGAGAGGTCATAAACCTAAAACCATTTTTCTATGATTAAATGTAATTTTCTAGGCACTTCCGGGATTAATGGTTCAACTTTCAAAATTATATATCCATTAAACATGCTAGAAAAAGTTGAAATATGAGCCTCGAAGGGGTTTTCAAAATTTAGAGGGCTCATATACCTAAAACCATGTTTCTACTATGAGGCTACTGGTCCTACTGTTGCAGATGCTGAGCAGACTGCTTCCCTGATGGCTATCCATGCACTTGCAGCAGAGTATCAAGTTGAACTTCAAGGCATCAATTACCCTCAGGTTGTTGTGCTGCGCAATCAGGTCGCAAACCTGCAGGAGAGGGTTCATGATGTTGAGACACTCTGCTGTGAGCTGCTTAGGATGCTTCTCACTACTGAGAATCAGCGTTCTTTCCTGAAGCTACTGACCAAGAGCTTCTTCCGTCGCATCCTTGGGCTGCGTCAGGCTCTGGCAGCACGTCATCGTGGTGGCTCTGATAGTGGCTATGGCAGTGTCTAAAGGGTAGCAGGATGGGGCGTGTTTTCTTTTCAGCAACTTCATTCACACAGTTGGTTGACGTATGCCTTGTAAACTCAGGCTTCTTTTTGTTAGGCCGGGGGGGGGGGCTGATTTTGTGTCTCACGAGTTGCAAGGCAGCCGGTACTTGGGAAGCTTTAGATTGTTACTGGTGAGCACCACTTACTTCAGTAGAACTAGGAGGGGGAAAGATGATCATAGTTGCTGTTTACAGTTAGGTTTGAACTGCATAAGAGTGCTTCTGGACTCACAGTTAGTGTTTGGTTGTCTTCAGTTGTCCTTCTTGCTTGCTTTCAGTTGTAAGGTGGTCTGTATAACAGAACTTTGCTTTATCATGTTTGGTGTTTATGATGGCACAAATGTTTTACTATTCCCGTACTAAATTTCGTGATCTTTGGATAAAAGTACATGGTGGCCAGGAAAGAATAAATGACGAAAAAAATGCTAAGTAACTAACTATATACTACAATTGAGAAAGTGTGCCTATCTCTGTCGACCAATGCTTGTGAATGCAGAGACATATATTTCAATTAATTCACAGATTTAAATAACAGTTGGACTCACAAAATAAAAGTTTGAATTTAAACATGGACTGAATATATATAAAAAAGTTGAATCTGAGTTACTTTTATGCTTGCACTTGACACCAGCAAGCTCATACGTAAATCTGTACATGTGTACTGCTCTCTACTAACCTGTACCACCTAAATTTACTAAATAATAACTTCTTTATTATAGAATGGAGGGCACGCGGAATGGTCATTAGCACAACCCAAAATGGGGCAAATAGTAGCACAGGGCTTGTGATAGCTGAGCAAAAACCATTGTCCCAAATGCTGGCTGATATACTGGGAAAGCAACAACAAACTCAACAGCGGCAGATGGACATCATAGAATGCATGGCAAGAAAGGATGCAAATCGTAATCGGCTTGCAGAATTTAGAAACTTGAATCCTCCATCTTTCTCTCGAACAGCAAACCCCCTTGTAGCAGAAGATTGGATTACAGCCATGGAAAAGGCATCTGGTGCCATGGGGTGTACTGAAAGTGAAAAGGTTACATATGCAATTTACATGTTACAGTCAAGTGCTTTTGAGTGGTGGGATGCTCATAAGAAGTTATATCCTGAAGACTTAGGGATCACATGGAACATATTTAAGGAAGCTTTTTACAAAAAATATTTCCCAGAGAGTATGAAGCGAATGAAAAAAAAAAATTTAGAGCTGAACCAAGGAAATAAATCTGTCTCAGAGTATGAGATTGAATTTTCATGGCTGGCTCGTTTTGCTCCAGAATTTGTTAGAACAGACAGTTCAAGGGCTCGACGCTTTGAGAGTGGGCTTCGCCAACCACTTAAACGGAGGGTGGAAGCATTTGAACTTGACACATTCAGAGAAGAAAGGAAAGAATTGGGACATCCAATTAAGAAGCCTAAATATGGAAACATGTCCTACCAAGGGAAATTCAGAAAGGAAGATATTGGTGAACAGTATAGAACTGAATCCTCTAGAGCCCAATCAAGAAACTGTCCAATATGTAGGAAAATCACCATCCAAATACCTGCAAATACCGTTGGGGTAGGTGTTATGAGTGTGGTCAAGCAGGGCATACTAAATATGAGTGTCCAAAATTTCAGCCAACTAATAAACAAGTGGGGCAAGGAAATCAAAAGGCCATGCCTCTGCCTCCAGCTACACACCCCCTGTACTTGCCAGGACCTCCTCAAGCCAATAACCACCCTACATTAACTCGAGTTCCTAATTCAAACAACAGTAACAATAATGGAGGGCAGCTGAATCACAAGGGAAAGTTTCCGGCTGGAAACCGAGCTAGAGTGTTCAATATGACAAAGAAGAATGCAGAGGAATCCAACAATGTGGAGTCAGGTAACTTATTAACGATTGGCCATCCTAGCCTAGTACTATTTGATTCAGGAGCTACCCATTCTTTCATATCAAATAAATTTGTGAAGAAGTACTCAATAAACAGCCAATCACTAAAAGAACAAATTTATGTACACCCTTGGATAATCGAACTGAACACCAGCAGAGCAGCCCAACAAAAGCCCGCTCAAGAACCAGCCCAACAACAAACCCTAACGCCTCCCCTACTCGGCCAGCCGTCCACGGTCCACGGTCCGCCCTTCCCTATTCCCAGACCCGACGCCCCTTCTTCCCCGTTACGCTCCACGCCGCCGCTAGGCCGTAGCTGCGCCGCTCCATTCCCTTCTCTCCGCGTCGCCACAGGCCTAAGCCTAGCCGCCTCCACCGTCCGCATGCCCATGCTCACGGGCGGATCCATGCCTGTCCCCGCGCTCACGGAGTCCCGTGCGAAAACGCAACACATCAGCAAGAGCTGCTCCTCCGCCATGAGCTCATGAGGATGTCGTGCCTCGGTGACGAACATCAAGGCGAGGACCCTGCCTCAGAACCTTGAATCGGCTGGAGCAAGGTCTTTTTCTTGAAAACTTACGCTGCACATTCCAATCGGTGTTGCAAGTCGGTCAAGATGCTTTCTTTTTGGGGTTTGTTTCCGAGCCGAGGATATTTCGATTCAGGAAACCTCCGTTTCTAGGATGATACTGATTTGGGTTTAGGGTGGAAAACGTTTTGGTGCTGTTTTTCTTGCAAACTAAAGGGGTACCAGTCCGATCTCGGGAGCAGTTGTTTCCTTTGTTGTTTGTGTTAATTTTTCGTTGCACGGCCCCGTTTGGGAATCGAAATCGGTTTGTGTGCGGAGGACATTTCGATTCGTATTCGGATCGTCTTACGTTCCAAGCTTGTCTTCCAGCCCCGTGTACACCGTCATCTCCAGCGTCTCGGTGTCGAACACGGGGATGCCGGGGCTGAACCCCGCAGGTTGCATCGCCAAGATCTTGGAGCCGTGGTCCGCGAAGGAGCACGTGTAGGCGTGCTGCGCCTGAACGCGGACAAGAGGGCACTCAGCGGCGCGGGCGTCCAGGCCGGCGTCGGACTTGAAGTCATCCTCGCCCAACCTGTGAATGCTGTACCCCCTCTGCCAGTCGTCCAGCACCAGGTACAGGTATCGCTGCCGCGCCGGCGAATTGGCCGAGTGAGACCAGGGTACCAGACCCCTCACCAGGGGCTTTGGCGTCCTCGGGCTGCAGCCTCTCCTCATCTCTGCGTCGTCTTCGTGCGACTCTTTGCGCGGCCGCTTCGACATCTCGGTCTGCCCGTTCTTCCTTCCTTCCTCTGCCTGGTTTCTCCCCCTGTGCCCCTGCGCACAGAGAATACGATTTACACGGGGCTGGAAGACAAGCTTGGAACGTAAGCCGATCCGAATACGAATCGAAATGTCCTCCGCACACAAACCGATTTCGATTCCCAAACGGGGCCGTGCAACGAAAAATTAACACAATATCGTACACGAGCGATTTCGATTCCCCTCGGAGCAGAAGCCGCGGAGCGCGGAGGCGGACGAGGTTGACGTGGTCGATCATGCCGAGGGTGAGCACCTCGGCGCGGAAACTGCTTCCCGCACTGGCCCTGATGCCAGCCGTCGAGCTTCTTGACGGCCACGGGCGTCGCGTCCGGGAGCGCGCCCCTGAAGACGGAGCCGAAGCCCCCGCTCCCGAGCTTCTCAGAGAAATCCCGCGTCGCCTCCTTCACGGCGCGGTAGTAAAACACCAGAAGCGAGCCGGGCTGCACCGCCCACTACAAGACTTGTCAGAAGTAAGTCAGCAGCAGCCGCTACTCCGCTGCCATGGATCACCTCTGATTTCTTCGACGAACGCGCCGACGGCACCCCCGATGCCGCGACGCGGAGGTGAAGTACGACGCTTGCGACTCCATGATCGCCTTGATCGTTTGAGACTCTCCTTATGTTGGCGACCTCGCCCTTCCACATGGAACACTTTTCTCCATCGTAAATGTACGCGCTGCACGAGCAGTCCCGAAAGCAGGAGAGCTCTCACGCCCTGCCGCTCCGTGCTCCGGCGGCCTCCTCCGCCGAGCCGCCGGGGAGCTGCACGGCGTACGGCAGTTCGAGGAACCCGTCCGCGTGGCAATCCGCCAGCAGGCTTCGCCGCCTCTCGCATCCTGAGGCCATGTTCCCCTGCCTCCACTCCCCCATCACCCGTGGCGCGAAACCGCGGGACACCGGCACGCCGGCGGGCTGGTGGCCCTGCTGCACACGGCGAAGGGCACGCACGCGCCGCGGACGGCGCACGGGTCGTGGGGCTCGGAGCAGAAGAGGTTCCAGTCCCCCGCCGTGCCGCTCCATTGCCGCCGATGCATCTGCCCGCTCACGTTCAGCACGAAGTTGCGGATGCCCAGCGGCACCCGGTCGTGGTAGCTGAAGAAGTTGACGCTGGCGTTCGGCGCGTAGGGGACGCCGACGAAGGAGCCCGACCGCATCTCCGGCAGGATGGTGAAGATCTCGCCGTCCCAGAGGCCGGTCGTCCAGTACCGGCGCTCGCCGCCGGCAAGCAGGTCCAGCTTGGTCTGCCCGTGCGGATCGATCACCATGGAGAACGCGCCGGGTGCCGGGTTCTCGGCGTCCGTCCACGATGTGAGGAAGCTGTGGACGCCGCGGGCCCTGTCGTATTCTAGATTAGCTCCGGGGAGCCACGTGTCTGTAGGGTGGTCGAAGCTCTGCCATGTCACGAGGGACGACGGCGGCGACGCCGTGGCGTCGCTCCGTACCACGAGGTTGCCGTCGTCCTGGAGCGTGGCGCGGCGGTGGTGCGCGGCGACGGGGAGGTCGCGTTCGACGACCACAGCAGCGTGTTGGACGGCGTGGCCAGGAGCACGAGCTCGCCGCGGTCGCTCAGCGCGAAGCGAGAGGCCGACGGCTCAAGGACCGGGCGCTCCCGGTTCGCCACCCAAACGACCGTTTGCTTGGAGGTTTTCTTGAACCAGATGCCTATGCTATGTAGTGCCTCTTGGAGTTGCCCGGGGAGAAGAGACCGAGCTCGAAGTTGCCGCCCTTGGACGACGTTGGCAGTCTCGCCGAGCACGACGAGGAGGCCCTCGGTGGTGGTCGAGGAGCTCCGGAAGACCGAAACGCCCACCTGGATGCACTGGCCGGCGAGACATGGAGGAGACGACGCCGGTTTGGGATGGCACGTTTGTACCGGAGCATCATGATCCACCGCCCTGGGCGCATCGTTGGCGAGGAGACGACCCCGCGCGTTGCCGTGGCCCTTTTGATGCCGCCGCCTCCCGGCATCTCGCCTGTCGTCGATTGGATCACGTTTCACGTACGAGAGCTCGCAGCAACAACTGCGTACGATCTCGAGCGTGTCAATCTGCAGTTGCTATCAAACTGATTCTATACATCACATCACGCGTCAGATTTTCTTTTTTCCTCGGTAGCATCAGAGTTTGTGGAGCCCATCTCGTACCATGTTAAGTATTGGTTGCACGTTTTCTTTGCCATCCTGGTGCCCGATCGTATACTCGTACGCGGCGGCACACGTACTCGATCGTTCGGTGTGTTACGCCAGGGGTCCTGCCTAGTGCCTAGTACTGTACGCATGGGCGGATACAGAGGGTATTCCCAGGAATACCCAACTATTTTAGCACACTTCTATGTATATATGTGTATATACTTGTATATGTATATGTATAATGCCATATTTTGTACTCCCTCCATCCCAAATTGTAAGTCATTCCAAGAATCTTGGAGAGTCAAAGTTTTTTAAGTTTGACCAAATTTATATAACAAAATAATAATATTTATCATACCAAGTAAGTATCATTAGATTCTTCATTAGTTATATTTTCATATTATACCTGTTTGATGTCATCAATCTTTGTATTTTTCTCTATAATTTTAGTCAAACTTCAAAAAAATTTGACTCTCCAAGATTCTTAGAATGACTTACAATTTGGGATGGAGGGAGTAGTATTTTCACTCATTGAAGCCCAAAACAGTAAAAAAACAGCCTCTCAAATTGACTCATATTTTGTAGTATTTTCACTCATTGCAGTTAAAAACAACTGATTTTTTTTATTGACGTGGAAGTAGGAATACCCAAGTTTGGAATCCTGGCTCCGCCACTTACTGTACGTACTACTTTAAAACACAGAAATTACTTCGTCGCCAGGGCTTCTTTCTTGGAACCCAAGCATGGCCCCTAATGAATGTGCGGTGTACTAAACCAGGTTCAAAAACTTTATTTAGTGCGGAAGTTAACTCTAATTAAGCAGGAATTACTTCGTCGCACGTGCAACTTTTTTCTTCTTCTTTTGTCACAAGCCGAACACAACCACGCGGCCAACAAGCACACTGCCTCTCCTGTGGGCGAAAAAGCAAGACGAACTGGATTACTAGAACCTGACGATCGATCAAAGGGAACCGATCAATGGAATCAACGGCGGATCCGGCGTCCGCGTGGAAAGCACGCTCGTAACCGCCTCTCCTCCGGTCCTCCACCACCGGGAACAAAACAAACCGTCCCAACCCAACAGCGATAGATAGATTGATCAATCGATCAAAAGCATCGAGTCGAAAGCTAGAGCAGGTCAGCAGGGTCGTCGAAAGGCGGGATAGGGTTTCCGCCGCCTCCTCCTCCACAATGGTCGCCGCCAACCTCTCCGACCAGCTGGAGCTGCCGGACGGCGAGTCCGGGGCGGCCGCGGTGTCCATCGTCGTCGGCAAGAGGAAGACCGCCGCCGACCCCGCCAAGCTCGCCGACGCCACCGACCCCGAGCCCGCCAAGCTGGCCGACGCCGCCGCCCCCACCCCCACCACCCGCCAAGCTCGCTGACTGCGCCGACGCGGACAAGGACGCGCTCAAGCCCTCCACCAAGCTACAGCACGACAACGACTATGGTACGTATCCGCCGCTTCCCAACCCTCGATCCCCGCCTTCTGGTTCCCGTCATCTAGATTAGATGATCGCGGTGGTGGGTTTACTCATTGAGATTAGATGATCGTGTTGGATGGTTGGTGGTTGTGATTGGTTGGCGTTCCTCTCATCTAGATTAGATGATCACGTCTCATCTATAGATTAGATGATCACGCTGCTGCTTGCATTGGTTGATGCTATTGGTTGGACTTTGTGTTACTGTGATGTGGCTAAAGATTAGTATACCGTTCGAATTATATTCTTCATTTTGTCAATCGATGTGTGCCATGTGGATCCGGTTCATTATGAATCTGCTAGCTAGTTATATGATTCCTAATTCAGATCTTGTTGGATCAAATCTACTAATTCCTAATTCAGTATTGTATTAGCGTGGCGTATTCTTGCCGTTTGTGTCGATTGTTCTATTCTACGTAAATAGTAAAGCTGCGCCAACACAATTACCTTTATGCCGTTATTGTTGATCGGTAGATTGGGTTTATTGTCTAGGTTATCAATTATCTTTATGCGCTTATTTGTTTTCATGTGAACTTTGGTTTGCATCTCACCTGCTATGCTCTTGCTGGATGCCAGGTGTAAGACTAAGGGTGTATGAAACAAAGCTAAAGGAGCAAGGAGATAGTGACATTCATCTCAAAGAGTCGCCGAAGGAGGCAGGGGCATGCTATATTGGTTCTGCATAGAAAAGAGCATTGGATTCCTCTGGAGGATGACAAGAAAAGACCTACCAACAATTCTCATCAAGATTCTGGCAGCAATTACAACAATGTTGATGGAAATCTCTATAACAATGGTGGCTGCTATGTTTACAGTGATTATGCTGGAACAGAAGCTGAGAAAGTGGTGTCTGCTAACGAGACAAAGCAGAAGAATGCCAATGCTGATAGCCCTGTGCCTGCTTCTGAATCTGCTAGGTAAGTTCCCCATCTTTCCTTAGTGTTGAAGTGGTCTATGCTAACTCTGAGACTGCGGTCCTATTTACCCTAAATCTTGTTATGAGCTAAGAATAACCTTTTTGGCACATGGTACGAATTTGTTCCCTTATTCGCTTATTGAAAAGTTATGTAGATATGGGTTAGCTTGATTTTTTTTTCTTATCGAAATAGTGATTGTGTCCAGTCTAGACAAAGTGATGTGTCGATTGTAATGGATGATCTTCATATGGTTATTCGCTAGAGTCGGTGGGAGGCAGGATTTCCATGGGGAGAACAGGGTCAAGGAGAAGTCATCCTCTGATGCTGCTGCAAAGCTTGAGCGTAAGGTGTTCTCTGATGCTGGAACAGAGGCTGAGAAAGTAGTGTCTGCTAAGACAGAAGAGCAGAAGAATGCCAATGCTAGTACTGACGTGCCTGCTTCTGAATCTGCAGGGTAAGTTCTCTAATCGCTCCCATATCCCATCACAAAGCCGCGCTTAGGCTCGCTCTAGGGCTTTCCGACCATCTCAATATCTTTTTGGTGGTTTTGCTCGGTTTTAATGGTGGGGAAGTTGCTGTTTCAAGCATCTTGTAGTGGGTTTAGGGCTTTGATTTGGTAAGGTTTTGGTGATATTTTGTCAAATTTTTAGTACTTTCAGGGGTGATCCGCTGGTGGAAGCAGCAACTGGACGTGTGATACCATTGTAGTTTGATCACGGTGAACTGTGGGATGTTTATGCGGTGGTTTGTCCAGTCATTATAGATCCTTTGGGTCTACGATGGGACCAATTTTGGTTGTTGATTATGGCGTATAATGATGTCTATTGCATCTGTAGAACTATTGAGCAAATGCCCTATACTTTTACTTCACCTACAATATTATGCATCGTGTGATGATAATTTTTTCAAGCCTGGGGTTTAATAGCTTGCGATGTTTTATTCTAGGGAATCCGAGGCACCAAGCTGCAGCACGACAACGACTATGGTACGTATCCACCGCTTCCCAACCCTCGATCCCCGCCTTCTGGTTCCCATCATCTAGATTAGATGATCGCGGTGGTGGGTTCCCTCATTGAGATTAGATGATTGTGTTGGATGATTGGTGGTTGTGATTGGTTGGCGTTCCTCTCATCTAGATTAGATGATCACGTCTCATCTATAGATTAGATGATCACGCCTCTGCTTGCATTGGTTGATGCTATTGGTTGGACTTTGTGTTATTGTGATGTGGCTAAAGATTAGTATTCCATTCGAATTATATTCTTCATTTTGTCAATCGATGTGTGCCATGTGGATCCGGTTCATTATGAATCTGCTAGCTAGTTATATGATTCCTAATTCAGATCTTGTTGGATCAAATCTACTAATTCCTAATTTAGTATTGTATTAGCGTGGCGTATTCTTGCCGTTTGTGTCGATTGTTCTATTCTACGTAAATAGTAAAGTTGCGCCAACACAGTTACCTTTATACCATTATTGCTGATCGGTAGATTGGGTTTATTGTCCAGGTTATCAATGATCTTTATGCGCTTATTTGTTTTCATGTGCACTTTGGTTTGCGTCTCACCTGCTATGCTCTTGTTGGATGCTAGGTGTAAGACTAAGGGTGGATGAAACAAAGCTGAAGGAGCAATGAGATAGTGACATTCATCTCAAAGAGTCGCCGAAGGAGCAGAGGAAACTGAGGCAGGGGCATGCTATATTGGTTCCGCATAGAAAAGAGCATTGGATTCCTCTGGAGGATGACAAGAAAAGACCTATCAACAATTCCCATCAAGATTCTAGCAGCAATTACAACAATGTTGATGGAAATCTCTATAGCAATGGTGGCTGCTATGTTTATAGTGATTATGCTCGAACAGAAGCTGAGAAAGTGGTGTCTGCTAACGAGACAGAGCAGAAGAATGCCAATGCTGATAGCCCTGTGCCTACTTCTGAATCTACAAGGTAAGTTCCCCATCTTTCCTTAGTGTTGAAGTGGTCTATGCTAACTCTGAGACTGCGGTCCTATTTACCCTAAACCCTGTTATGAGCTAAGAATAACCTTTTGGCACATGGTACGAATTTGTTCCCTTATTCGCTTATTGAAAAGTTATGTAGATATGGGTATTGCAACGAAAGAAAATGCTGAGGAGTGCTCTTCTTCCTTGTTGTGTGTGAATGAGAGGGAGTGAGGGGTTATTTATAGGTTGAGAGGATGAATGGAGGCCTCTCAATGTGCCATGTTAGCGATCCGTGTGCCTCTTCACCTGAGCCATTGGATCAAACAGTAATAAGATGGATGGTGGAGATGGAGTGGAGTTGTGCTTCCTTGCATGCCTTTGTTGTGCTTCCTTGCATGCCTTCCTATCTTGAGCAAACCGTCATTCCTATAGGTGTATTATTATCTGAAAAACCCAGATTCGTTCACTGTTAATGAAAAGCCTAGATTCATCTGCAAAGCATCTGTACGATACGATTGGACTATACACGTTCTAATGAATTTAAATTTAATATGTGTACTACATTTATGCCATTTTAGCAGTGTAGTATAATTAATGATTCAAGGAAAAAAACACAAAATGTCCCTTGTTTCAGGAGCATCCACGGTTACAAACAGAGACATCATTATATAATCCAAACATTTAATCATCCAAAGAGCACAATACAACCACATCGAACATCACAATCAACATAACATATCCTGCATAGTCCAAATAGTCCACAATGTCCATACAGTCCCAAATAATTATAGGAAAGTAACTACATACTTTTCAAATCTCCATACATGCAAAATAAGCAAAGTCCATGCAGCCCAAATAGTTTGTGGCATCGAATCTCCACACAAGTCGTCGTCACTGCCTCCTAGTCTTACCCTTACCCTTGTGGCCAAGAGCGTAAGTGCCTAGAGTGTACGTGCAAGGCGGACGGCGTCGTCTCGTTCCTGTAACCTGCGTAGGCTGAGTCGAAGGAGCGTCCTGGAGCTGAGACTCGACAAGCTCCCCATAACCACGCTCCTTGGCCTCCACGTCGTCTTCCTCGTCGTCCTCGTCTCCTTAGCCTTGGAAAGTATCCACAGTCACAGCGCTAGTACCTCCGTGAGAAGAAGTACCAAGGCCTACAGGTGTATCCCATTGTCGTGTGTGTGGCCCGTGTATGTCCATCGCCACACTAGTACCACAACCACAACGAGCTGCAGCACGCCGCAGCTTACGTGCTAGCCTCTGTCATGCAAAGATATAAAGATATTAAGTAGAAAAAACCACTAGCTCAAACAACTTACTTAAGCATAAAACAACAAGAGGGCTAGTGCCGACTTACTCCAAGAAAGTTGTTTAGTGTGTGCTCGTTCACGCCTGTCCTTGGAAACCGTTCGATCTCAATCACATATTGCTTCAGCGCGTTGCCCTGCAAAAAAAATATTAATGCGCTTAAAATCTGAAATTAGAATCTTACTGAAATTTTGATATTGAAATTATTAGTTCAAAATGCAAACTGAATTCGATAACTGAAATTGCAACTTGGGACTCCTGGTACTTACTACAATAGCTTAGTATTACCTCCTATCATACTACCGCACTAATATTTGTGCTGCCTGGAACAACCCGCTGAGGCAGCGGTGTGGCATAAAGCTGAGTGTTACTAAGTTTGCCAATTTGAAATAACACATGCTCCTGCTAAGATACATGATCATCATCACAAACTAAACAAATAGCAAGAAAGAAGATGCAAGAACGCAAACAAAAAACGACTGAGAAGAAAAACAGTTCTGGACTTGGCCGAAACTGGGAAACTGTCTGGGCCAACTGATGGAAAACCAAGCCTGAAGAACGCAGATGCAGATGAAATGAGAACAAATAATAGTGATCAGGCAAGTGGCTAAACAGATGGATAAAAGTGAGTGCTACCTGCTAGGTCAGAGATAATTCCGGTGGCCTGAATCAAGAAAGTGATATTTTCAGAACAGAACAGGAAATCTGCCAGCCACGAGCACCCACAAAGAACCGCTCAAGTGACACTTTCCCCTGAGCACTTAGCGTTTGAGTGCTGCCCCCAACATGCTGGACAGCTGCTCCTGCTCGATACAGTCACAACACACAACAGAGAAGAAGAAGAACAAATATTCAAAAAAGTATTCAGTCCAAGCTAACACTTTCGGATATGAAACAAATAATAGTGATCGGCAAGTCTAAACACATGGATAAAAGTGATATGCAGGTCTGAACATACATAAAAGTGATATTTTCAGAACTAAAATCTCCAAAAACACATTCCCCACCAATTGAAATCACCAACATAGTGAGATCAACTACAACAGTGAGTGAAGTCACAAATATTCACAAGTATTCAGTCTAAATTTTCAGACAAGCTGCAGCAGCAGCATCCAGTAAATATTCAGGTATTTTTTTTCAAAGGATCACAGCAGCAAGCATCATAGTTCATAGCAGGATGACACTAACATGCTTAAAATTAGTGCAACGCCCGAAATAGAATCCAAGTGAAATGCACAAGTACAGGTACCACTTGTCATCATTCAGTTAACTAGTAGAAAACAAGCAAAAATGCCATTTCACATTCAGACTCACACTACTAGTTAACATTTCACACTGTCATTTCCACAATCAAACAGATACATTAGTTTTTAGAGAACATATACACTAGTTTTCAGATAACAATAGTAACTGGTGTCCTTTGACAATGACTAAAATTTCAGAAAAGTAGCAGCTTGCAAAATCAGTCACATAATCCGCTTCTCAGTCCTAAATGATTTGCAGAACTTTGTTTTCCCATGTATATCTAAATGATTTGCAGGTTCATTGACAAGTACAGGCCCAGCAAGCCGTCGATGAACACCCAGCAAAGTCAAAAAGGCTAGAGAGAAAGTGTGGCCGGTAACAAGCACCTGCCTTTTCATAGCATGGCAACAGAAATTAAAAATGAAAGCTCTGTCACATTAACCTCAAAACTGACTAGTCATGAAAAGTGAAAAGTACATGACTGAGCTCAGATTGTTTTTTTATATATATGCTGCTTGACTGTGTCGATTATCTCAGAGCTTGCTTAGTTATAAGCCTGTTCTATATTGCTACAGCTAATATATTTTTTTTGAAAGATTTCTGCAGCTAATAGTTGTTAGGTGAACAGCATACGAGGCAAAATAAATGGCACCTGCAGTATTACAATCTGTGGAAGGAAAATGTGAAGCTAGGTAAAAAGGCATGGGAATCACAGAATATAAGGATGGAACAGGTACTAACTAATAGGTAGCATAAAGCAGTATGACACCACATATTTTAAAGCAGCAGGTCTACTGTAATGTGGCCTAATTATTTGAAACCATGATGAAAATACATGTACGGTACATTGGCATCAATTGGTTTGACATGAATAACATGTGCAGTAAAAGAACAATGATTTGAGATTGCTAAAATCATAAGGACAAATGAAGAGACAATTTCACAGTACATGTGAGGATCATTCAGTTTGTGTGGTACAGGACTTCACATGTGTATTTCAGATAATTAGCCCCAACATGATATGTTGCAGATAGAGGTGAAGACTCAAAAGCATACCCAGCTGAAATAAATAAGAATGCCAGTTGCAATGGTATTTAAATGATGGGGTTATAGTTGACATTACCACTCGGTCCATGATCGGCGCAGGCTCCACCTGTGTCCCGGCCCTCGTCGCAAGGTCGTAAGACGTTTGTTCGTCGTCGGAGGACTCAATGTCGGCATAGTCTGTTTGGGTCCATTGCACCTTCAGCTTCGTCCTTGTTGCCCGTGTGTACCAAGATAGGTACGCTCTAAAGTTCTCGTTCGTGTGGGGCCGGTCATTCTCATACAAGTTCTCATGAAAGTGATCCCAGTGGTCGATGTAGTCACGGTGCAAGGTCTCAAAGTCCGTCTCCTTCTTTTGTTTCCGACGATCGATCCTGTAGGGTGCCAGAAATGAAATTGCAAACTACAGAGCTTCACATATATTCAATGAAGTATACAACAGTTCAAAGATGCTTACTTGTGCAAGTCTATTGACGTCGAGAACGGCTCCACGGGCCACTCCTGCCTCAACCCAAATTGGCGTGCAACCCGGTGTGGCAGGTGGAACTCAACTGCGTAGAAACAAATCAACGGGCACCGCATCAGGTACAGGTCTTCGTCCATCTTGCACATGATGCTGAACCCAATGTGCTCATTATGTTCGTCGTCGTACGGCTCCCAAATAACCTGCATTTGATTCTTTAGTCAAGTAGTGCTTATATCGGAAAAACAAATTAGTAAATGAAATGCAGCTAACTCACCAGCCCCGGCGTGAGTGCGTCGAGCTCGTTCGCGAACTCGATGTAGGCGCGTTTACTCCGAGCGAAGGGACCCTTAACCTAGTCCCAAAGGTAGGCATATGTCGGCCGACGTCGAAGGCCATGCACCTCGAACTAGGGACGAGGATCAACAACTTTGGGCCGAACGACCAGTAGACGAGACCACATCCAAAGCTGAAGCAGGTAAACACATCCTCCTAATGAAGAGTTCGTCGAACTCCGGCGGCATCCCTCGCAAAGCTGCCGGTACAAGTACCCCAGCACTGCGGAACCCCAGCTGTAGCCCCCCGCCGTGTCCCAGTCAGTAAGACAGGGTAGGTACATCCATGACGCGGTGTCTCCCGTCCCGTCGGGGAACATAACACAACCAAAAAGGTGCATGATCCATGCCCTGCAGTAGTAGGTAACTGTCTGCTCGTCTGCATGATCAGGACACTGATCAAAGTTCTGCCTCAGCCAACTAATGAGTACTCTAGAGGAGCGGGCACCCGGTGTCTCTAGAGGAAGCTCTCTTCCAAGGAAGACTTCCACTCTACCTCTCCAACCAGCAGCAGTGCAGTGGCCGATAACTGAGCGGCCACTTATACGGACACCCAGGAACTTCTGTGTGTCCTAAAGAGTAACAATCATCTCACCGCAAGGTAGGTGGAAGCTGTGAGTCTCCGGCCTCCATCTACAAAACAAGAAAGAAGTACTACAGTTATATGCACATCGAGAACCAAAAATATAAATGGAAGTGAATCTGTTCATAATTTTTGTACCTGTCGACTAGAGCTGAGATCGCCGTGGGGTTGAAGGCAGGCAACCCACGGCGAACCTAGAACGATACAACATCAAGTCCAGCCCTCTCAAGGAGAGGTGTGTAGCTGTCGTCGTACCGCATGTCCTCGAACTTATCGTGGGTTCGAGGACGAAGAGGGTACAGTTCCTGCAAAGAATAGAAATTATTAGATTAATTCATGAACACAAGTACATGTGCAGAGGAAAAATAACATGCAGAAGTAAAGTCGTTACCTCCCCCCTCTACGGTGAGTCGTCCTCGGTGGTTCTCCTCGTAGTACGGCTCTAGCAGGTGGAACGGCTCCATCCTATAAAATATAATGAGAAAGTACAGATTAGTTTTGTATGAACAAATAAATAACTTTTTGGTACTAGTAAACATGCATGTGAAACATTAGTTATTTTCACCTGACTAAGCGGCCAATGGCATGTACGTGAATTATGCCCAAGTCTACCACATTTGCCACATTGGTTCTGCTCAGGGTCAGTAAGAAAGGGGGTTGCTCTCCCTCGCCTCGTTCTACCGGAAACCTGGTCCATGACCATCTTGTGCCTCGTCCTCTTTCGGGTTCCATGTTTGTCCCAACGGGTACCTGGATCCGCAATGTATTTCGGCCTAGTGTAAGGTGGCCACTGACCCTCATCTAGGAAAGGCTCGAAATGGGGAGACCAAGTCTGTACAAGGCTGTCAACAGTGAACTCCGACGGGAAATGGGGAGACCAAGTCTGTACAAGGCTGTCAACAGTGAACTCCGACGGTATCTAGGTCTCATAGGCAAAGTTGCGATGCTGAGATGCTGCAACATAATGAGAACAAGGGAAGTGATACTGCCTAGTTTTCCCACATTGGCATGATAAATTACTAAGTACCACAATATAACTCCTTGATGGCCGGACCTCACCATCGGACGTTGTACCACCCCTTTCTGTGACCTGGTACTTGCCAGTGCAATGGTCAAAAGCAATCGACGTCATGTGTGGCAGCCCTTTCCTTTGCCTTGTCGAGATGCTTCTTAGGTTTAGGTGCCTATTTCTGATTATTACTCTATAGTGCCATTGCTTGAGCATGTCTCTCGTTAAACCATGCAACTAGCCTATAAAAGGTGAATGATACAATGGCATTGACGGGCATGGCACGTATACCCTTGAGTACACTATTAAATGACTCCGCCATGTTGCTAGTCTAAAACTCGTACCTCCATCCACCATCGTCGTAGGCTCTTGTCCATTTCTCAGGTTCTCTCATCAATCCTCTCCGCCACTGCCTACCTTCTGCATTTGTTGCCATTTTTAGCTGCTCCAACTCCTCCTCGAAGAACGGCACCTCAACCATGCGAGCAACCTTCTCAAATAGAGGAAAGTTGTCCTTCATACCATCCTTTCGAAGTAAATTCTCGGCAAGGTGTCGAGTGCACCAACGGTGGTGTAAAGGTGCATACCCCGGAATCTGCTCCTGTACGGCACTGAGTATGCCCTGGTGCCTATCAAATATGACACCTATCTCCCTATGAGGGCCAACGACATGGATCCTAACAAGCTGCAAGAACCATCCCTAGCTATCTTTGTTCTCCCTCTCCACCAAAGCGAAAGCCAAAAGAACCAATGCGTTGTCTACGTCACACGAAATGGCTACCAAAAGTGTGCCCATGTACTTGCCAAGCAAAAAAGTACCATCAATGGATAACACTGGACGATAGTGCCTAAAGGCCTCGACGCACTAGGGAAAGCACTAGAATGCACGAAAGAATATCTGCCTCCCGTCCTTCCATTCATTTGGCTTCGGGATATACACGTAATGCATGCCTGGATTTGCTGCTTTCATTGCATTGAACATTGCAGGCAACTGCTCGTACCCCTCCTCCTAGTCCCCATATATCATCTTCTAGGCCTGTTGCTTTGCCCTCCATGCTTTCCCATACTTTATGTCATACTTAAATATCTCCTTAGTCATCTCCATAATTGTCCTAACCTTCAAGTTGGGCTGACCCTTCAAAGTTGTGTATAACTTTCTGGCAATGAGGGTAGAGGTCAACTGTCTATGCTTCTGTTTTAGATCTGTCTGGGCACAAGTGTGTGGACCTACAATTTTGGTGATCTTGAATTTCCCTATGGCCTTCTGTTTGCGAGCATAGACCCTTCAATTGCAATCTGCCATCTCGCACACCACCGTGTAACGGCGCTCCACATGGGAGTGCCTCACCTTGAATGGTCTCTTACGCCTCATAGAATATTCCTGTAGCCACCTTCTTAAGGTGGGCAAGTCCTTGAAGACCATGTCCTTCTGAATTTCCATGCTGTCATCGGCCTCAGGAGCCTCTAGCAGCTCATCATCTCTTCCTTCTCCATAAGCATGTTGAGAATGACTAAGATCGCTAAATTCATGAACCAGTGGATCATGATCAGGACACAAGCGTCTGATGAGCTCCATTTCTTGTTCGCTCAAAGCTGCAACTGGCCGGTCATCATCAGAATCAACGGCCCTTGCTATGCCATAAGGCTCCTCATCATCCGCAATATCAACATCTACACTGTTAGAGGCCATAAACCCTGGGTCCATGTTGGTTGATGGAGGAACAGGAGCACAACCATCATTATCAGGATTGTCTCCTGTATTTAAAGCACAAATATGGATAGCACTGAGACAAAGGAATGAAATGAACAAAGAATAAGGAAAGCAAAAGTGTTACTAAATCACTTACTAGGATGATTCTGGGTCAAAGGGATCTCCTGAGGGGCACCTACAACATCATCAGTCCCACATTCTGCATGGATACCTGGACATACACCAACCTCATTGGGGGCGGATTGAGCATCGGGCACCACAACCGCATCTTCCACATCCACCTCATGGTTGGGTAACAGAGGCTCAGAGGGTGCCGGATTCTCTGGTGCTGGCGACAACCCATGAGGGGTGAATGAACATTAGGGGTGAATACCCATGAGGGGTGGGATCATTGGACAACTTCCACATAACCAAATCCAAACATTGAAACTCATTCTTTATGACAGTTTTGACATATTTGTCCCATTGTGCCTCTGATGCAATTGGGACCAACCGTCTCAAAATTGTCCCTGACCTGCCATGGTGAAGTACCCCCTCAACTAAGATGGCATCTTCATTTGAATTGCATTTAAGCTCATCATGAGCCTTACCAAACAACTCACAAAACAATGGCCGATCATCGAATATCACTGACACCCTTTGCATTCCAACAAAACTGACATTCCCAAACTCATCTTCCTCGACACTTCCTCCATGATACAGGGTTACTACGTTGTCCATCTAGTTGGTATGCACAACACCAAAGTTATTACGGGTTTACACATAAAAGTTTCCGACTCTCTACCTAAATAAATAAGTATCTAATCTAAACCACCTATCTATCTAACTACATCTACTACAAGTACTACCTATATAACTAAATTACCTAACTATCTAACTATCTATCTAAATTAGCTACATAAATATCTACCTAAATTAGCTAACTAAATTAGCTAATTAAACATCACTAAATCACTAAATAACTATCTATCTAAATTAGCTAAATAAACATCACTAAATCACTAAATAACTAAAAAAGCTTTACCAAACTACAAAACTATATAAAATAAATAACTACATTATCTAAACTAACTCAATTAAAAAAACTAAAGAAAAAAATTACCTTGGAGCCGATGGCGTCACTGGGGCGGTCGGGTCACTGGGAGCCGAGGGAGCCGCGAGAGGAGGCGCCGGTCTGACGGTGGTGGCTCATGGCGAGGTCTGAGGCGGCGTCGAGGGCCGGTGCGGCAGCAGCTCTGGCGACGTTGCTTCGGTGTGGCACTGGAGTGCTCGGCGGCAGCGGCTCTGGCTGGTTAGGTCGACGGCGTTCCTGCGGCGTCCTCGTGAGCCATGGTGGGGATGGGGGGGTAGGCCTCACTGAACGCGTGGCCGGCCTGGGACGCCGGGGAGGGGTGAGTCGCCCGCGGCCGGCTGCGTGGAAGGAGCTCTGGGGCGACGAGGGTGGCTGAGGGAACGGATGGGGGAGCGAGGGAGGCGACCGGCGCACGGGGAACGATGGGCGGTGGCGTGGAAGGCGGCAAGGTGGAAGAGGATCGGCCGGGAACGATGGTGGCGGTGGAGGGGAGAGAGAGAGAGAGGGAGAGGGAGTAAGAGCGCGAGAGAGAGTTGCGGCCACACGATTGAATCCATGCTCGGGGCGAAGGCGTGGCGAGTCGGCCAAGATCGTGGCGCGCGGCTGGCGCCATGTGCTGGCCGAGGTATGCGGCACATGAACGACCTTGGATGAGAGAGAGATATGTGTTACCTCGGCGAGAGGAGTCCAAGTTTTCTAGAGCCAAACATAAATTTTATGAAAAATGGCTAAATTGTAAAAAAATTGGGTCGAACGATTGAATCCACTGGTGGCCTGAATTCAGGTTCAGTCTGCAACAAGAATTTGGTTCACAAGGTTCAGAACTTTATTTAGATGGTTATTATGAACGTCACCTTGGATGCCAAGCATTTATATGAAGGCCTTGTTACCTGAAAAAAAATTTCAACCCGATGAATAGTAGCACAGAGGTCCAAAGATGATATTTAAGTTTCCCAAGGGCTCAAAGATTCATCTTGATTTTCACTAAAAGCAATCAATTTTTTTACCTATATTTAATGCTCCATACAAACAGCTAAAAATTTGTGATGAGAGAGTGAAAAAACTTGGAATTTTGAGGGTATCTAAACAAGGGCATCGCACTCTCTGAACACTGGTGGCCTGAATTCAGGTTCAGTCTGCAACAAGAATTTGGTTCTCACATCAAAAGGACATTCAGAAGTATTAAATATAGATGGTTATATGTTTGTTTAAATTACGATACGACTAGTCTGCTAGTTATATGAATGATTATATGCAACTGTTAATCTGAACACAGTGTGCGAGCACATCAGCAAATCGAGATTGAGATTTGCCTGGGTATAGACCCTTGAGTGCAGGATCGACCATCCTGTCCAACGCATCGATGTCATGCAGCTGGGGAGTCGCCCACCGCACAATTGACTGCTCTGACGTGGGTCTAGAGCTATAATGAAAATGGTCACAAAATGGAATGCTGGATCATAATTATCAAATTTACAAATTATGACTAATATATAACTTAAAAGGCCGAAAAACAGATAATTCCACGAATCAAATGATATTTTTTTTCTAATTTATGGTAATCCTTTGTATAGACATTGCGGCGGACCACTTCCTCATGAATTTATCTTTGAATCGCGACCCTTTGGCTCAACTCTATCCTAGTTTTGCCGAAGGAGCAACTCCTTTTTTCAACTTGAATTGGTCCAAATATGCAGAATTTCTTAGTTTTATGCGTGGGGCTCACCGAAAATCTAGAACTCGAAGGTGAACTCGAACACACTATTTAGACAGGTTCGTGCCGCTTATGTCGCGTAATACCCTACGTCCTGTGTGTTGGTTGGATTGTATTGATTGATGATTGTTTGGAGGGGGTCTCTGCCTCGCCTTATATTGCCGGGTGTAGGGTTACAGGACTGTTGTGTTACATGAGTACTAGGCGGATTCAACTAGAGAGTCCTACTCTAATTGCTACGAGTAGTTTCCTAATCCTCGACTAGTCATTGTCCTCCACGTAGACCACGCCGTCCTGCATCGTAGTCTCCATGTCTGACACGTTTCGGTGTACAACCCTGTATTATAGGACTGTCCAAACCTGCCGGTGAGCCCATAGATGTATGTCCGATAGGGTGGGGGATTCGTCCTCACCGGCGAGATGCGGCAGAACCTGCGGGAGTCGCTGGTGGTCGTTGATTGCGGCGGTGACGTGTGCGGTAGTGACTCGCAAGGGTGAGGAGTCATGGAGAGAGGATGGAACGCGGAGTGGTATCGCTATCGACGAGCACATCGGGTTAAATCCTGGACTAAATGCAAGAAAATGTGAACACCATTGCCGAGTCGAGGACTCAAACCCTAGTGGGTAGGTTTCACCACAAGGAACCTTTCCAGTTCGCCTTTTTCAGAGTTCTTACTCCTACTTTGAATACAATTGTAGTTTTGCTCCTACCTTTTAAAAAAATAAAAATTTAACTATATATAATTTTTGCTCTTTACTATTCATAAGTCAAGGTGATTTGCATTTGATCTCTATGCATTTGCCACTGTTATGACAATTGACTAGGGGTAAAATTATGTTGACTTCTAAATAGTAAAGGACAAAATTCCAAAATTCAAAAAAGAAGATTAAAATCATAATTACACTTCTGTCGGGGACCAAATACTGGGTTACCCAAAGAGGAGCTAATAACCATCAAACGTTGATGCTTCCGAACAGGCAAGAACACGACTACACCTCTTGCCCAATGACCGAGGGTTAACTCCGTCTCGTCTCGACCCCCAAAGGTTGGCTCCGCCTCACCCGACGTCTGAGGGCAGACTCCGGCTCGCCCGACGTCTGAGGGCGTACTCCGCTTCGCCCAACCCCCGGGGCTGGCTCCGTCTCACCCGACTTCCGGGGGCTGGCTCTGCCTCGCCCGACCCCCGGGCGCTGGCTCGCCTTGCCCGATGTCCGAGGGTTGGCTCCGCCTCGTCCGATGTCTGGGGGCTAGCTCTGCCTTGCCCGATGTCCGGGGGCAGGCTCCGCCTCGCCCGACCCCCGGGGGCTGGCTCCGCCTCGCTCCAGATTTGAGGGCAGACTCCGCCTCGTCCGACGACTACGCGCTGCTCCTTCATAACTATGCACGCGGATAAGATGGGGCACTCAAGTCAACCGCAATACCGAGGACCATACCCTGCACGCCTGTGGAAAGTACCGATAGGATATGACAGGACAGGCGCTTTAAGCCCTTCGGTCATGTCAGAAGCCCAAATAGTGTTGTGGGCGCCGACATTTGTCTTACAGTGTTTTGGGCGCCGGCATTTGCCCTTGGGCACGGATCCTGACGGAAGCATATGACAACCACTATGGTCCAGGAGGAAACTCACATCATCTACAGTAATGGATGTGGGGTCACTGAGTCATCTGCTCCCCATAGGGTCATGGTTCAGCGCCCTGGTCTGTCACCTCGCCCGCCGGGGAGGGTTGGGACATGACCACTTGCTGACAAAGCCAGAGCACGGCCCTATCAGGATCAGCGGACATGCACCCAGCATGGAGCTATCCCTAGCACTATCTACCATGTCAGGAGAGCTCGCTTAGAGGAAAAAGAAGACCCGGCACCTTTGAAGGACCTTCACCTTCTTTTTCCCATCTGTAATCCCTGCTTCCCCTTGGTCTATAAAAGGGAAGGCAGGGCACCCCTCTAAAGGGACGGATCGATTCAACACACCATGCATCTAATCACACATAGCTGAGCAGCAACCAAGCTCTCAGCGCCCTTTCAACCTTTCCATCAGAGACTTGGGACCTGTGCCTCTCTCGCCAGTTTGTACCCCCGACTACGAATTTTTCAGTGCAAATAACACGAGCAGCAACCACGAACTGGATGTAGGGACATTCAGCCCGAACCAGTATGAATCTTGTGTTTTTTTAGCACACCATTCGGGCCAAATGTGCAATAATACAAATTTACTCGTTGGTGTTTACTCGAAACACCGACAGTTGGCGCGCTAGGTAGGGGACCTTTGTGCGTTCCGACATTAACATCAGGCCATGGATGGCTAGCCATGGAATTAGCTGGGTCCTGGGCACACACGTACGCTTTAGTGACCTAGACTTCATCGTCACACTGGGAGGAGAGTTGGGATTGACTCACGCCACCGTGCAACCTCTCCCCTCCATCGGCCTCAACTATGGGAGGCTTGAGCGCCAGCTCGGCGTCTCCCTAGGACCCCAACCATCCATGGAGGACCCATGCCTCCTCGCCCTCTCTCTGGAACACCCCACATGGAGCGCCCCGATAGTGCTTCTGTTTGGTCTCCGCAACGCCGCGGCGACCGTTAGCCATCTTGTGGCACAACGCATGATCCCATCCCCCGGGGAACAACGAGTTCATGGGGGTGATCGAACACGTCGTGGAATCTTTCCACGACCTCCTGGCAGAGGAGCCAGGGTCGTCCTCTGGCTCTGACTCCAGCGGGGGAAGCCATCACCCCACTCATGAATTCTTCATGGCGGGTATCCCCGAGGGGCACATCGAAAGCATCCAGAGGGGGAGGCTACTCCAACAAACAACCTCGGTGACGAGGCCAAGAGGGGACAACGGCCCCACCACACATGCCGGTGGAGCAGCTAAAAGCCCAACACCAAGAGAACGAGGAAGCGTGACTCCAGCTTGAGCAGGAATGCGCGGAGCCCAACCAGGAGATAGAGCGCCATGGAGACGGTGGGCGCGCACGCGCCATGGCCCGTGATGTGAACCAGAGGATCATCATAGACGACGAAGCCCTCCCTCGCTTTGCTTGGGCAAGCTAGAACATTGCTGCCATAGTGGCCTTGCTCAATGGCCTTCCAGAGGCCGCGACGCCCGAGGATCATCGAGCCCACCACGAGATTCGCACGCTGCTCGAGCGTGCGGCGGCACAGCAGGCAGAGAGCTCATTGTCTCGGTGATGCAAGCTCGATGCTAGCCAACACACGCTCTCTGGGCATCCTGACAGGGACGCGTCGGTCCACCGGGCACCATAGGGCGGCAGGCGGCGCGCCGCGGTCCCGGTGCATCAGCGTCTTGGCCATAACCGATACGCGCACAACACTCTCGATGCTTGCAGGCGTACCCTCAACGATCCAAGAGAGGGAGCTAGCCATGGCTATCATCCTCGTCACGATGGACGCTATGACAGCGGCGAGGACCAGAGCCTAAGCCCTAGCCTACCGGGTCCTCAGGCCTTCGGCCGACACATCCTCAACGCTGCCTTCCCGCAAAGGTACCGGGCACCAACCAACATCCCAAAGTACTCTGAGGAAACAAACCTAGACTATGGCTCGAAGACTATCGGCTTGCCTACCAAGCCGATGGTGCGGACAATGACAACTTCATTATCTCGCAACCTTCCACTATTCTTGGCCGATTCGACACGAGCGTGGTTGGAACACCTGTCGTCCAACATAATCCAGAGTTGGGTGGACCTGAAGGAGATCTTTGTGGGAAACTTCTAGGGCATATACAAGCACCCTGGGAACCCATGGGACCTCAAAAGCTACCGTTAGAAGGCCGGTGAAACCCTCCGTGGGTACATTCGGCGCTTCTCTCGATAGTGCAATGAGCTACCTAACGTCGTCGACGCCGATGTTATAGGAGCTTTCCTATCCGGGACTACCTGTGAGTCTTTGGTTCATAAGCTAGGATGCAAGGGCCCGTGAACCACCAAGGAACTCCTAGACATCGCCACTAGCCACTCCTCGGGAGAAGAAGCGGTCGGAGCGATCTTCGATTGTCTCGATGGCAAGGCAAGGCATGACGAGGGGCGCGGCAAAGGCACCTCCAATCATTCTATCAAAAGGAAGAACAAGAAGCAATGGCACGAGGGCTTGCTCGTGGCCGCTACTGACCGTAAGGGTGGTCGAAAGCCCGTGGAGGGCACTCCGAACCATTTGAAAAAATTACTCGAAGGGCCATGCCCGAACCATGCCTTCGGTTAAGCATATGTACAAGGACTGCATCCTAATGAGGCGGTTCTTGTCTGGAGGCTCCAACAAGGGGGAGCACGGGAAGGACCTTGACCCCACCATGGACGACACCGAGGGGAAGGACGGTGGCTTTCCAACACTGGATGGTTGTCTCATGATCATCAGAGGATCGGCGGCCTATGACTCCAAACACCATCAGAAGGTCACGCGCTACGAGGTCTATACGACCGAACCAGCCACACCTACCTTCCTCCGATGGTCAGAGTCCGCCATAACCTTCGATCGGACCAATCACCCAGAGAGCATCCCGCATCTGGGGAGATATCCGCTCATGGTCGACCCGATCGTCGGCATGAAGTGGCTCACCAAAATACTGATGGATGGAGGCAGCGGACTCAACATCATGTATGCCAGGACGCTCGACGAAATGGGCGTCGATCGGACATGCGTTTGCCCAACCAGAGCACCTTTCCACGGTATCATAAGCGAAAGCAGGCCATGCCACTTGGGCAGATCGATCTACCCATTACCTTTGAGGATCCATCTAATTATAGGATGGAAACCCTCACCTTCAAGGTGGTCGGGTTCCCCAAAACCTACCACGCCATCCTGGGACATCCATGCTACGCAAAGTTTATGGCCGTCCCCAACTATACCTACCTCAAGCTAAAGATACTGGGCCCCGATGGGGTCATCACCATCGGGACCTCCTTCTGGCGCACCTATGAGTGTGAGGTCGAGTGCTGTGATCATGCCGCAGCAATCGTCGACTCCGGAGAGCTCGCCGCCATCAAGAAGGAGGTCACCGAAGAAGCACCCGACCCCAAGAAGTCGACTGGGTCTTTCGAGCCTGAGGAGGGCTCTAAAGAAGTCCTCATAGACCTCAGGAGCACCAAGGGAAAAATGGTGCGCATTGATACCACGCTCTCCTCCGAATAGAAAAGTGATGGCTTCCTCCGTGCCAACAGAGACATCTTCATGTGGAAACCCTCGAACATGCCAGGCATTCTGAGAGAAGTCGCTGAGCACACCTTGAAGATCCGCCCAGGCTCCAAGCCAGTGAAACAACACCTATGTTGCTTTGATGAGGGGAAACACAGGACCATCGGTGAGGATATCGCAAAGCTTTTGGTGGCCGGATTCATCAAGGAAGTGTACCACCTAGAGTGGTTAGCCAATCTCGTTCTTGTATGAAAGAAGAGTGGGTAATGGAGGATGTGTGTTGACTATACGGGCCTCAACAAGGCATGCCCAAAGGATCCGTTTCCTTTGCCACGCATAGACCAAATAGTTGGCTCTACCTCAGGGTGCGAAACCCTCTACTTCCTTGATGCGTACTCGGTACCATCAAATTGCGATGAAAGAGTCCGACCAGCTCGCGACATCGTTCATCACCCCCTTCGGATCATTCTGCTACATCACAATGCCGTTCTATCTAAAGAACATAGAGGCCACATACCAGCGTTGTATAGTCAAGTGCTTCGAGGACCTCATTGGGTGGACCGTTGAGGCATGCTGCTTGGTTTCATCATCTCCGAGCGTGGCATCGAAGCCAACCCAGAGAAGATCTTAGCCATCACAAGGATGGGCCCAATTCAGAACATAAAGGGGGTACAATGGGTTACGGGGTGCCTTGCCGCACTCAGCCGCTTCATCTCATGCCTCGGCGAATGAGGTCTCCCCTTTATTGACTTCTGAAGAAGGCCGATCACTTCGAATGGACATCCGAGGCCCAGCAGGCACTTGACATGGTTAAGCATCTTCTAACAAAAGCCCCGATCCTGGTTCCTCCTACCGAGGGAGAACCCCTTCTTCTCTACATCACGGCCACCGCGCAAGTGGTCAGCGCCGCCCTAGTAGTGGAGCAGGAGGAAGAGATACACACCCTCAAAGTACAACACCCTATGTACTTCATCAGCGAAGTCCTATCCGACTCAAAAACCCGCTACCCCCAAATCCAAAAGCTTCTGTATGTTGTCCTCACCACCAAGAGAAAGCTACGCCACTACTTTGAGTCGCATCCAGCGACCATCGTGATGTCCTTCCCCCTCGGCGAGGTCATCCAAAACCAGGACACCACAGGAAGGACCACAAAATGGGCGCTCGAGCTAATGGGTCCAGGGCATTGCGTACGTCTCCCGGACAGCCATCAAGTCTTAGGTGTTGGCTGATTTTGTCGCGGAATGGACCGAGGTCCAAATACCACCAGCAGTCGTCGATCAAGAGTACTGGACAATGTACTTCGATGGATCACTAATGAAGAAGGGCACCGACGTAGGGCTGGTCTTTGTGTCACCCTTAGGTACATATGAGGTACATGGTCCATCTCCATTTCCCCTCCTCCAACAATGTGGCCGAATATGAGGCGCTCATCAATGGCTTATGCATCACCATCGAGCTGGGCGTCCGACGCCTCGATGTTCATGGGGATTCATAGCTAGTCGTCGACCAAGTCATGAAGGAGTCAAGTTGCCACGATGCCAGGATGGCCGCATACTACCGAGAAGTCTACCGGTTGGAGGACAAGTTCGATGGTCCTCAAACTCAATCACATCCCGAGGAGTCTCAATGAGGCAGCTGACACGCGGTTGAAAAAGCTACATCCGGGACCGAGAGCCGATGCCAACAGGAGTCTTCCCAATGACCAGTACAAGCCCTCGGTTCACTACAAGGAGTCAGAACAGGGTGGTGATGGTTCATCCAATCCTGATCCGGGGCTGAACAACCATCGGCTACATTTGGCTCCGAAGTCATTGAGCTCAAAGAAGATCCAGCGACAGAGCCTAGCCCTCTGGTCGACTAGAGAACACTCTAGCTCAACTACCTCCTCCATGACACACTACTGACAGATAGGACGGAGGCCTGACGGCTCTCACATTCGCGCCAAGTCCTTTGTTCTTATGAAGGGCGAACTCTACAAGCAAGGCCACACTGGGATCCTACAATGCATCCCCTTTGAACAGGGGAAGCATTTGCTGAGCGATATCCATGGTAGGGTTTGCGGTCACCATGCCGCATCAGAACCCTAGTCGGAAATGCATTTCGCCAGGGCTTCTACTGGCCTACCGTGGTAGTTGATGCCGAGCAAATCGTATGCACCTGCGAAGGGTGCCAATACCATGCTCCGCAGACTCACCTACCGGCCCAAGCACTCTAGACGATCCCCATCACCTGGCCGTTCATAGTTTGGGGACTCAATCGGGTTGGACCACTCAAAAAAGCGCCTGGGGGCTACACCCACTTGCTTGTCACCATTGACAAGTTTACCAAATGGATAGAAGCTTGGCCAATCTCCGCGATCAAATCCAATCAGGCCATACTGTTCTTCCTCGACATCGTCCATCGCTTTGGAGTCCCAAACTCCATCATCACGGACAACTGCACGCAATTCACCAGAAAGAAGTTCCTTTGATTCTATGATGAATACCACATCCAGGTCGATTGGGCCACCGTCGCGCATCCCCAAATGAATGGGTAGGCAAAACTTCGATTCTATGATGAATACCACATCCAGGTCGATTGGGCCACCGTCGCGCATCCCCAAATGAATGGGTAGGCCGAGCGCACAAATGACATGGCCCTACAGGGCCTTAAGCCTAGGATCTTCAACCGATTGAACAAATTTGACGCGCACTGGGTCGCCGAACTTTCTTCAATACTCTAGAGCCTGAGGACAACCCCTAGTCGAGCCACCAGCTACATGCCCTTCTTCATGGTCTATGGTTCCAAGGCCATCCTCCCAACCGACCTCGACTATGGAGCGCCAAGGATCAGGGCATACGACAAATAGGGAGCCAAGGCATCCCATGAGGATGCCATGGACCAGCTAGACAAAGCACATGATGTCGCCCTCCTCCATTCGGCCAAGTAGCAACAGGCGTTGCGATGGTACCATAGCCGACGAGTGCGGGGCCGAGCCTTCAACGTCGAGGACCTGGTCCTCCACCTCGTATAGAGCAACAAGGACCGTCAGAAGCTCTCCCCACTGTGGGAGGGACCATACGTCGTCGCGGAGGTACTCCGGCCAGGCGCCTACAAGCGAAAGACCATCGACGGTGAGGTCTTCACCAATGCCTGGAACATCGAGAAACTACGTTGCTTTTACCCCTAAATAAACACATACTTTCTCTTATTTGTTTCGTTATCGAAATCCCCTATCATTTGTGACATCCAACCCCTGCAATGGCGAGGGGTCGGGTCTCACTCGGGGACTGATATGACTGTATTTACCTTGCAAACTTTCTCTGTGCACCTCCCTTTCTCACATTAATGCCTAGGAGCTAGGTTTTTAGGAACAAGCTCTGAGTATAGCTAGTCAGACTGCGAGAAACCTATGCCCCAGTGGCTATGGCACCTTCGCTCACTAGCATGATTAGAACTGGCTTGCCCACACTCCGAGCTTTAATGGCCTTAACAACAAAAAGGGTCGGAACATGCTAAACCCTTCTGTAGAAAAAAGGGGGAGAAGAGCTGAAAAGCTGTTTGCTATAATGAAATTTGAGAACTTGTCCATTTTTGCACAAATTCATCACTTGACTTATCTGCCCAACTAAATTCTTGTGTGGGATACTCTCGTCCTCTACTTCCACAGGAAAATCATATCCCAACAGGAAACAAAAGTCAACCAGACGGCTTGGCTATTGTCGAGAAACAGGTCGATCGAACGGCTTGAAACCATTGTTGAGAGATAATCACCCTTACTTACATTACAAATTTGCTACCGAGCCTCTGACCCCAACAATGGTAGGGCACCGGACATCGCTTGGGGGCTGGCGAGAGTGTCTACTCGCTAGACATTTCTCTTTGCCTGACCCCTCCTTACGTTTAAAAATTGGAGGCGCGGTGTGCGGGCATAAACTATGGGTAAAACTGGTCGAACCGCTAGAACCCTATGCCTCGATGGCTATGGTGTTTTTGTTCACCAGCATGATCGAAGTCTTTGTCTCCGCACTCCAAGCTTTAGCATCCACTGTGGCAGAACCTCCTAAATTATAGGGCCCACATGCACCTGTCACTGTCCAATGACCTCTGATGACTATGCATATGTTCCCGATAACTTAAGAAGATTGTCGGGTGTCCTCGGGGAACCCTGAATCATCCATGATTTTCGAGCAAGATCCTATTGCAGAGTCATTGCAGTATTACAACAGTTTATTCAAATAGATATATCAGAGTAATATAGCGGAAGTCTTACAATAACTTAGTTTACAAAACATTTAATTCAAACCTTACAAACTAAGTTCGATTAATATTATAAACCGTAGTAGTGGAGTGGCATTATTAACATAATACAAAACACACAATTAAACTGCCCTACTCAAGGGCCACACATTTACTTGTCATCATCGGATCGAACAACCGTCATGCAGCACGGTCCAAAACAGACCTGCTCATGAGGCTCACCTGCAACAGGGGTTAACGAACTCTGAGTACAATAGTACTCAACAAGACTTAACCGAAATAAAAACTGATAAGACTCGGGAATGTAGGCTCAGAGATTCAAGGTATGGCTTTAGCAATAATCAAAGTTCTTTTGCGTAAAAGCTCTGTAACAAAATTCTTTATTTCAACATTTAAAACTTCATAAGAACCATATATGAATCTACCATGATCCGTAATGAGATCATGAACTTCATATCAAACTCT